>BSBK01008364.1:0-340000 GCA_027943335.1 Chamaecyparis obtusa | reverse complement strand
TCTTAGTGTACTTACCCTTAAAAGGTTGTTATTTACTTACCCTTAAAAGGTGGATCATCCTCCATTATGCAATGAAGTATGTTCCATATGATGAGGATAATATTGTTATATGTCCACTAAAGGTGGATCTCACACATAAAGTGGGATGTGATAACAACTATCACCACCTAAAGTGGAATTCTCTTACACCATGTGCTTAATATATGTACAAACTCCTAGGTGTCTGAATGAAAAACTAATATGCAATGCATTATCCTAAGTAAGATTTTAAGTAGAGTGTAACTAGTGAATATTTAATTACACTAACACCCCCCTTAATTGTGACTTAGGAAAATGCACTTAAACTCACAATGTAAGATGGATCCTAACTACTAGGCCATTTTAGGTACCCATGTACAACATGCAATGCAATATATAAAATATAATCAATCTCTCATAAATCATTGAAAGAGAGAAAATCTCATGGGAAAAACTCTCCTCCAAAAAGATAGATGAAAACACACAAGATGCATGAATGGATGGAGGACTGAAGACCCCCCAAGGACTACATACATCATGTATATACAAGGAAATATCCCCCCATAGGAAGGAAAGTAGGAAACATAATATCTCACCCATAATGAAGAATCTCCTACAAAAATGGTGAGTGTTTAAAGACAAAATACAATCCAATGCCTACAAACAACATTTGTCCCCTTAGAAAGAAGATAGACCAAGTACAAATGTATGAATACTTCCCATTCTAGATAGGAAATAGAAAGTGGAATCTAGATGAAGCATGATGATGAGACAAACCAATTCATATCCAAATTAAAGAGGGAAGGTCTCCAAACATGCATCTTTGAAGATTGAAAAGATATCTCCAAGCTCAGGGAATCTGTCACATCATCAAACTTAAGCATGAAATGTGAAAAACCAAGTGAAGGAGAAGAATCGAGAATGTCAATTTTCAAAGAGGTTGAAGAATTATATTCAACTATATGATGAAGCTTCCATCAAAGAGAAGAGAAAACCCCTCAAATGTGTCTCCTAAATCTAAAATATGAGACTCCACAAATAATGAACCAATATCTGGCAAGTAGGAATCCCAATTAGCAAGACAAATAAATATCTCTTGCAATGACTTATTGGAATCACTAATAAGAGATGAATGTGT
The DNA here is from genome assembly GCA_027943335.1 of Chamaecyparis obtusa. Classification (NCBI taxonomy): domain Eukaryota; kingdom Viridiplantae; phylum Streptophyta; class Pinopsida; order Cupressales; family Cupressaceae; genus Chamaecyparis; species Chamaecyparis obtusa. Next base: position 338,844 of record BSBK01008364.1, on the reverse strand, counting down.
GAGCTCAACTCAAGAATTTGGAGTTGCAAGTGGAGTCACTGGATCATCCTTACTCTTAAAATATGTATTATATTCAATCACATCTAATATATCATCACCATAGGGAATATTATCTACATCGTTAAGTGGAAGGAGACAATCTGCATAACATTATCTGGAAATGGAGGAACATGTGGATCTCCAAAATTATCCCAAATAATTGTCCAAACTACGTGTGGGCATTGAATACTGTTACCCAAATTTTCCTGTCTTATACAAATTTGGCTAAATCTATCCCGGGGCCTCTGTTTTTACCTTGCCGAGCATCCCTGAAAGTTTCATGGCTTTATGACTTGTCTTCTGACCTCTGCAAATTTTCTCACTCCCTGGTCTACAGTTCAAAATTTGGAAAAGGTAGCCGTTATGCCAAAAACCCTAAGAAGCCTTTGGCCATATTCTAATCTTTCGTTACCTTTTTTTGGCCACTTAAAATCCCCAAGATCCACGTGTGTAAATATTTCCCTAAGGCCTTACCGCCTGGCGCTTTATTTTTTCCTAAGTTTCCTATGTCCCGGCCTTTAATATTTCCTCGGGGCCCAGTTTTCATTCACAGTTAGATCCATGGATTATCACATGATCTCATGGAATCTTTTGATCCCATGCGATCATGCGACAACCATTGATGCGGTATCAATGAAGATTTGTAGTGGACCCGAAGTGCAAGGTAGGCCCCAGTTGATCTAAGATCTACGGTGGTCGCATGTTCGCATGGAATCTTTCGATTCCATGCGATCATGTGATAGCCATTAGATCCGCTTTATTGCTAAGGCTTCTGGCGGTGGGTCCTCGGGTGGTGACGTGTTCGTATGGCTGGTCGGGTGTTGATAGGGCTTTTGGTGGGTCCAATGGTCAGAGAATCTGTGGGGAAGCCAGCTTGTCCAAGATCTATGGTAGTCGCATGTTCGCATGGGATCTTCTGATCCCATGCGATCATGCGACCGCCGTCTGATCTTCTAGTGTTTAAGTCGATGCCATCATGGGACCGTCTGACATGGTGGATTCTTATTGGTTGCTAGGCAGAACAATTGGCGATTGTCAGTGGGGCTGAGTATCTTAAGTGTGGCACCAGTTGATCCAAGATCAATGGTCGTCGCATGATCTCATGGGATCTTCTGATCCCATGTGATCATGCGACCACCATCCGATGCAAGGTCCAGATTCTCTTGATTTCTGAGGTGTCAGTTGATTGTGATGTGCCCATTTTCTATTGGCTCTTGATTGATGATGTGGCCTTTAACCTTTTCAAAAGGGGATTGCAATATCTTTCGTGGGTTTCTTGCTGGTCTGTTCCTGCTGGTCGAATGCGAGAAAGTTTGCAAGTGCGGGTAGCTCAAAATTTATGTTTTCAGGGGCGGTTGCAGTTGGAATAGATGAGGAAGATGTTATCTCTATTGAGAATTTATTGTCACTTAGTATCAAAATCATTAGTCGGTTATCTATACTACACTGGTCGATAAATACAAGGAGACAGGGAAGTCGGTAATGCTTCACAGAACAGTCGGTTAACAGTACTCATCGAAGCATCAAACAGTCTACCAAGCACGATACACACCGACACCAATGGTCAGTATACACGGAGTCTTCCAGACAACACCGAGCAATCTAGACAAGCATTTATCGAGGGAAACAGAAATGGTCTAAGAATCAATGAAGGCACAATTTTCAAGATAGACGGTTACAACAGATTGACACACGCGTAATCAAGATCAAGGAAGCATATAATGTATAGATACTCATTAAATGTGATGAGAATCTCAATGTAAAGATTTGATCTTAACTATTTTTGTACATCGTAGATGTTAGGGTTATCAATTTTGCTTAACCTAATTTTTGCTTAAGCGGCAAAACCAGAACACTATAAATTCAGTGTGTTTGTATCATTTTAGGTTGTTGAATATTGTTGTATGCACTTGAAGCTATTGCCTACTTCAAGTCTAAAGGTTATCAGACAGAACTGAGCAGAATTGTATTCAGAGAAAGTATTCAGAACTGACAAGGCAACCGAGCATCACAGAGTAGAAAATCTACACATGCAAGGTGATATATAAACAGTATTTAGATGATCTGTATCTGACAAATATAGTTGTCAATCAGAGCAGATACACTTTTCTATTGCTTTCTAACAACTGTAATAGAGTTATCAAATTCTCCTAACCAAGTGGATTTAACAGTCCTATTGTAAATCTCTTAACCGAGTGCACACTTAATTGTGTTGCTAAATCCTATAACTAGGTAGATCTAGCTTATCTAACATGTTACTCCTAACAGGGTAAGATCACCAGAAGTGATCACAATTGTAGCCTTAATAGGCAAACACTTTTCTATCTGCAGTAGTGAAGAATTTGTGGGTGTCATCCCCACCACAATTTTTACCTTCTTACAAGGGTTTCTGCGTTACCAAAATACTTGTGTTATGTGATTACATTGATGAGTTTATGTTTATTTACTTTCATAAGTTATCTATGTAATTGTTTCATGTAAGTTATTTTGATCGGTAAATATAGTTTACATATTCAGTATTGAAGGGATCTAAGTGAAAGTTTTAGTGGATACTGATTCACCCCTCCCCTTTCAATATTTATCTCTCCTATTTCCAACAATTGGTATCAGAGTGCAATTCTCTTGTTGAATAGTTTAACCACTAAAGGGTAAAGATCTGAATCATGGAGAGGTTAAAACTTGACAAATCTATTGAGAATCAGAAACTACAACTGCAAATGTTTGTAGAACAATACAAGAATGCCAAGGCTAGATTGAAGAAATTACTGGTACAAAGAAAGAATATTGCAATTGCTCAGAATGAAATCAGTTATCATGAAGAACCTTTTGAAGATGCATTTGATCATATTGGATCTAGCTCGGGAAGCATCTCTGATGGATCTAAAAGTACAATCAATGATTTATCTGAAAGGAATCAGCATCTATCTGATCAAGTAAAAGCACTTCAGATTGGACAAGAATCACAAATGGTAAGAATGGTGGAGATAATGAACAATGCAAGATAAGTTGAACAAGACCGAAACCTAGCCATTGAAGACAGAAGACTGATGACTGAACAACTACAAGCTAAAGAAAGTGAAATACAAAGGCTTACTGATCATCACTTTCAAGTGTCAAATCAGGTACTGATTGCAAATCAAGAAGTAAACCAAATCAATGGTGAATTATCAAGGAATCTAGAAGATGTTGCAAGATTGAGAGAAGAAAATGAAAAATTGAGAAATGACCTAAAAATCAACAACAACACAATGAGATGAAAAGATTGGTTGAAGAAAGTTCCAAGAAGATTGATGATTTCCTGGATAATCAGAGAAGATTTGGAAGTAGAACTAGTATAGGTTACACTGGTGAAGATGAATCATCAAAACAAGAGGCCAACACCAATCAAGGTCAGAAATCCAAAATACTTACTTGTTATCACTATGGAAAACCTGGACACACTTCAAATGTATGCAGAAGCAAAGCTCAAGGTAAACCACCTGCTATTACTACAAGATTTAATGGTTATTGTCATTACTATGGAAAGTATGGGCATCAAGCACATGAATGCAGATCTAGACAAAAGGACAACACTGAAAAGACCACTGTTGGTAAGATATGTTACACTTGTAACAAACTTGGACATACTGCAAGTGAATGCAAAGCAAAGATGAAACAAGTTTGGACTCCCAAGCAGCAAACTCAAAAGAAGCCATATCAACCGAAAAGACAAGGTAACTCTTATGTATGAGATTATAATACATGGACTAGTTGTATTGCATGTGGTCGGTATGGAAATATAGCTGCTAATTGTTACAGGGCACATCGGATAAGAAATTCTAGATATTGGGCAAGTACCCCAATGGCCTGTATGCAATGTCACAAAGTCGGTCATGTAAGAAAAGATTGTAAAGAACGTGCACCATACGAAGATCATGTATTCAAGAGTGGATACACCATTGCAGATATCATGAAGATGAGAAATACTATGTGGAAGAAGTCAACAATGGAGACTGCTGAATCAAGTAACACTATCGGTGAAACCTCGTCCACTGGACTGGGTGACATCGGTAACTCCACTTAAGGTGACAAAGGTATGTACGGGACTGATATTTTAAAAATATCATATTTTTTTCAATTCCTCATATATGATGTATTAATACCAAATCAGCATGAATGAAGATGCATTATGGTTTATATTCCATGAGCTAACAATGTTATAAAGTTGGTAAAAGCAAGACCGAGAATGGGTTACTAGTCGGTAATCGTTATGCAAGGTTAACCGAGGAAACAATGCAAACTGACAATATCGTATGTTAACCAAGTTGATAGTTGTTTCGCACTTTGAAGTAAGGTCACACATTTATTACAAATGTTTGAGCGGGAATTTGCAGAAGTCTATAAATACTCAAGAAATCAAGTTCAATTTTACATTGCGAGCATCGGAGAACGGATTTTCAGAGCGACCAAAGTTCGAGCTAAAGATTTTCAGAGAGATTCAAACCACTATCGCATCGAACCGATGACATTCTTCGATGACTCAAGTAGGTTTTTCGGCTATCTATACACCTGTGCACTTATTGTTCGCCGAAACCCTAGTTTATTTTGATGGCATCTACATCTACTGTTGAAAAATCGCAACAAGTTGAGGAGGAAGTAGAATTGATTGTTAGGACACACTTTGTCGAGGGTAAATTTAAGCCGTATGCTAGGGTTGCATCTAAAATGGATTCAATGGGTGCATTTTCAAGCATACTAGATAGGGTTTTGTTGACAAAGGATGTTAGGGCCTACATTCATTGCAAAATCGGTGAAGTTGGGAACTTTGAGACAGTTGCCGCATTTCAGAATGTTTGTGATCTTGAAGGAAAAGTGAAAGCAGAATATCAAAAACTTGAAGATGTTGGACTATTGGGCATTCGACATTTTTCGCATTTGTTTACGAATGAATGGATAAGGATAGTATTGAGTAGATTCCATGATGGGAAGTTTTGGCTAGATAGACCGACCAAGGTCACGAAGAAAATGATAAGTAGGGTTACTGGTTATCCTACTTCTGACAAGGCAAAAGCATTTTGTAGCTCATCAAGACCAGATGTTGAAAAGAACACCGGAGCTCAATGGGAGGGTAGAGCACTGAAAATTGAAAATATTAAGGATCCCACGGTCAAGTTCGCCGCACATGTGATAGGTTACAAGATATTTCAATCTAGTCGGTTGAACAGTGTACCGACGAATGTTGTGGACATGGCGTACATAATTGTGAAGAAAGATCAACAAGTTGATCTAGCTGATATCTTGCTTCATCAGCTTATAGATAACATGAAGGTAATAAGGTCCAAGAAATCGAACACTTATAAGTTTGGGTCATTACTTGTTTGCTTATTTTTTTACATACAAAAATTCATCCCTGGTATTGGTAAAGTAGTATGGGAGCAAGACAAACCAATCACTCAGCAAATAAATGAGTTTATGGGGAAGCTCAGAGATAAGATGGACTTAGAATATGATGCCTACTTCAAAGAATTTCAGCAGCCAATGCATCAACGGAGTAGAATACTAAGAGAGTTGATAAAGAAATTTGAAGATGATATTTGTTTTGTTGTGAGTAAAGATCATTGCATGATAAAGGTTGTAGAGCCCAGAACAAAGTGGCTAGCACCAATGAGATATGAAATAAGTCATGATTTCGCAGTGAAATCTATAAATGCATTGCTAGCATTACCGGTTGACATCACTGCCAGTAGGTTCAGCACCTACAAAGAGGCTAAATCAAGAATTGATACCGACATAGTTATCAGTAAGATGTCAAAGCGAGGGAAGAAAATGAGAAAACATTTAGAAGCCAAGTATGGTAAAGCACCCAATTCTAATGAAACACCGGTTGACACTGCAACTGAAGGTCTGCTAAAGTTAGTAGATAAACCATATGAAAGTGAAGAAACTGAATCTAATGACGCATCAATTCCTTCTACCGATGATAAACAAACAGAAGAGGTATCTGTAAGAAATGGAATGAAGACAAGGTCTTCTGCAGCTGCTGCATCACCACTAGAGGAAAGATAGGAAAAATGAAGGGCAGCTACACCAACAAGGAAGTATGAGAAAAGAAAGACAAGGGTAGCAGCTGATGCACCGAAGAAGAAGGCAAAACGAGCCCCTGCTACCGACGACACTGAAGAGATTGAAGATGATCATAATCAATTCAAGATTGTAAAGCATAAGGATAGTACTCTTGATGAATTGATAGAAGAAATTATAGAGAATGGGAATCTTAATGATCCAGCATTATGTAAATATAACAAAATGTCAACAAAAGATAAAATGAAGATAGAACGTGCTATCATTCAGATGATGATCAAATTCAAACAGGTACCGATGGAATTTTCCTGTCAATTACCGAAAGAACTAGATGACAGAATCAATGTGCAATGGGCTACTGCACTAGAAACCGAGAGAAGGAAACGAGAAAGGTCATTAGTTCATATTGCTACAACTATGAGCTTTGGCGAAGCAAATGAATATTTGACAAAGTACCAACAAAGATTTTTAGTCAAGCATCGGGCATTGCAAATATTGGATGAAAATATAGGTGACATGGATGTCGAATGTGATTCATTGTGGACATCTATTTTGAAAGCAGAAGAGCAAGCTGAACAGGAAGTGTTTCTAAACCTGTCTAGGAAGAGACAAAATTCAAAAGATAAAGGCATTTACATGGATACTAATAAGGGAAGGCAGGTACTAGACTCTGGTATATCAGTTACCGAGGTAATTGATATCACCAAGGACACCAAAAGTTGAATATATCATAGGAAGCACTGGAACAAGTTGACATACAACTGATGAATAGAACGGATGATGATGTTTTTATTCAAGACATTACAGATGGTGATCCTGATGATCAAGATGACACGGATGTAACTATAGTACCATTGAAGGATAATGAGACAGCATCACTATCGGGCAATCTACCGACTCTAGTTGAGGCTATAGAACTTATTTCTAAGATTGCATCCGAGGAGAAGAAATAAGAAGAAAATAAGGATGCTGAAGTTACACAAGACACTCAGCAAACTGCAGATACAAATCAGCCTACTACAGAGGCACAGTCCACAGAACCTATAGATATAGATGAAAACAAGGATACCGATGATAACACAGAGGTGAACCCTCTAGACACAACTACCGACACTCAACCCATGAGCACCAAAGAGCAAAAGACGGATGAAACTATGTCTACAGGGAAGGAGACTCTGAAGGATGAAGATACTACAATAGTATTAAGGAGCTCACCTCTCGGAAACAAGAAGAAGAAAAAAGGAAAAGGGATAGTTACTATTGATGAGATCATAGAAATCCCTCACTGTGATCCAAGAACCCTTAGCCCCGAAGAATTGAGGAAATATGGGGAGTTATGTCAAAGGAAGGCAGCTCAAGAGAAGCTAAAACAAACCAAAAAGAACAATGAAATACTCACTAATGTTCGAGACATTCTACAATAGGTCATTCCTGATGTAGATGTTGATGAGAACAAACCTATTATGGACCAACTGGCTACACTTACAGAACAAATCCAGAAGCCAGATATTGATTTGGAGAAAAGGATGGAAGAAAGAATTGAGAGAAAAGTATAGGATAAACTTGCTGAGAAGCTATGCCAAGAGGTGGCAATAAACAAGGTACAGTTATCAAAGGTAATCTCTGACTCTTAGATAATTACAAGTTATATTTATCAGACCTTGTTGAAATTGTGTCATGCTGACTCATTCACTTCTGAGATCAGTGAACAATTAAGAAACTTAGAGAAAGAAATTTTAGCATGCACATAGGCAGCATCAACTGAGCCCCAAACCTTATCAAAGCATATCTTAAGGATACATGAAATCAGGCGGTTGATTACCGATCTCAGACACAAAGGAGAGCAAATAATAGACCAGGTTATAGAGTTGCAGAAAGAACTCATTTTACACTTGAAGATTTTTTATCAGCATATCGACAAGGCACAAACACTTGTATCCACATCGGAACTCTCTGTGTTGGATAAATATGCATGCACAAGTTAGTTATGAGCAACTTGCTCTTACTAAATTGAAGGAGGAATGGGAGAACCTCCTAGATTCACTGAAGAAAACCCATCAAAACATTTTTGATAAGTTGTAAGTATACATTCTATTTTTGGCATTAATCTCAAAAAGGGGGAAAGCAAATGTATATGCCAATAGACATTCATTTTGATATATAGCTCTGTATACTTTACAAACTACTGAGATTATTGTAAGGGGGAGTACTTACTGTATTTAAGCAATTTTGTATATGTATATATCGGGAGATATAAGGATTTGTGTATATACATTTTTTTGTTTTGATACTAATGCCAAAGGGGGAGATTGTTATCTCTATTGAGCATTTATTGTCACTTAGTATCAAAATCATTAGTCGGTTATCTATATTGCACTAGTCGGTAAATACAAGGAGACAGGGAAGTCAGTAATGTTTCATAGAATAGTCGGTTAACAGTAATCACCGAAGCATCAAACAGTCTACCGAGCATGACACACACCAACACCGATGGTCAGTATACACGGAGTCTTCCAGACAACACCGAGCAATCTAGATAAGCATTTACCGAGGGAAACATAAATGGTCTAAGAATCAATGAAGGCACAATTTTCAAGATAGGTGGTTACAACAGATTGACACACGTGTAAGCAAGATCAAGGAAGCATATAATGTATAGATACTCATTAAATGTGATGAGAATCTCAATGTAAAGATTTGATCTTAACTATTTTTGTACATCATAGATGTTAGGGTTATCAATTTTGCTTAACCTAATTTTTGCTTAAGCGGCAAAACTAGAACACTATAAATTTAGTGTGTTCGTATCATTTTAGGTTGTTGAATGTTGTTGTATGCACTTGAAGCTATTGCCTACTTCAAGTCTAAAGGTTATCAGACAGAACCGAGCATGATTGTATTCAGAGAAAGTATTCAAAACTAACAAGGCAACCGAGCATCACAGAGCAGAAAATCTACACATGCAAGGTGATATATAAACAGTATTTAGATGATCTGTATCTGACAAATATAGTTGTCAATCAGAGCAGATACACTTTTTTATTGCTTTCTAACAATTGTAATAGAGTTATCAAATTCTCCTAACCGAGTGGATTTAACAATCCTATTGCAAATCTCTTAACCGAGTGCACACTTAATTGTGTTGCTAAATCCTATAACTAGGTAGATCTAGCTGATCTAACATGTCACTCCTAACAGGGTAAGATCACTAGAAGTGATCACAATTGTAGCCTTAATAGGAAAACACTTTTCTATCTACAGTAGTGAAGAATTTGTGGGTGTCATACCTACCATAGTTTTTACCTTCTTACAAGGGTTTTTGCGTTACCAAAATACTTGTGTTATGTGATTACATTGATGAGTTTATGTTTATTTACTTTCATAAGTTATCTATGTAATTGTTTCATGCAAGTTATTTTGATCGGTAAATATAGTTTACATATTCAGTATTGAAGGGATCTAAGTGAAATTTTTAGTGGATACTGATTCACCCCTCCCCTCTCAGTATTTATCTCTCCTATTTCCAATAGAAGAGATCTGGGCAGCCATTTTCGGTGGATTCTTACTTTATGAGAGTATGAACAGATTTGGAGCATTCATGGCAAGCCCGACTTGCAGAGAAGTAGTTGGATCAAAGTTTTTTGTCTGCAAGCAGATTCAGTACAGGGATGGGCATGCAAAGATGAATATATGATCGGTTGAGATATTTTCATGAGCATTTATGATAAAAAATGACTGGTTTAGGGTTGGATTATTTTATGTAGATTTATGTAACCCTAATGAGATTTTTTCTCTTGCCTGCATGCAAGAGGAGATGTATATAATTAATTTTTGGAGCTTTTAGAGCTTAGAGTTCACATTTTGCAAAGAGAAAAGATATCTTTTCTTAGAAGGCTATCTGTGACATCTTTCTATCCTCTGGTTTTCTACATTCTGTAACTTCCCATTGATAATTCAGATATCAAAGATATTTTGTGACATTTCCCATGTCCCTATGCCTTCTTGTGTGAGTTATCTCTTAATGAATTCAGTATTTATATGTTTCTCAGTGATATCTTAGGGTTCTTGATCCCTCTTTCTTTCTGCAATTTATATGTATTCTTGTGAACGATCTGATTTGAATGCTTTTGTGGGTATACTTCCACCCCTGGCAATCTGTCTCATTCTTATACCCAATTGCAGAAGTGAATGTCTGTTTTCAAGTTATAGTTTGTGTCTAAGTTTTTAGGAGTGCTATTGCTTTGTGAAATTTCTCTCTTTCCTTGCATAGTATCTCTTTGTTGCAGAACCCTCTATAAAATATTGATGCAAGCCTATTCATTGAGTTGTGATCTCCTAGACCTAAGATTGTGTACTAATTTCATCCTTTATACTGCAATTCATACCATATTTTCAGTGTATCACCTAGTAGGTAGTTTTTCTTTCAGTCATTTCCTTTCCAAGAATTCCTTCTATCTCTTTCCCTCAAAATTTTACTTTCCTGTCAAGAAGCAAATTAAGGTGATTATCCAAGAGGAACCAACCTAGAACCTAGAGGTCTCATCTCAGTTAGCATAGGTCCCACAACCTAGAGATGATTCCCATGTTATACTAGGTTATCAAGACTACAAGAGCTTGAAACAAGGGTGCAAACTTAGTGTATAACAATTCTGGCATGCCTAGTGGGACCAAGAGGTCATAGTTTTCATAGTTCTTGCTAGTTTTGATATGCATCCAACATGTTGTAGACCTTTGAGAGGTCATTGTTTTGCATATCTGGCGACTCTGAGTTCATATTTACTGGTTGTAAGTAGACTCAGTACCTAAAATGGACTACCATCCTTCTTTTCATGAAGACATCCCTTCATTTCATGGAGGCCAGCTTTATCATAATAGTGGTACTTCTGATTTCATGCAGGACTATCTAGTTGCACCAATGGAGCAACATACACCTCATGCTTACCCCCCACCCACCCAACTTCTAGTATCATGGCAGCATCAATACACATGTCAGCAACCTCAAAAAGAGATGCTTTCCTTAAAGGAGCATGCTTATCGTGCCTAGATCCAACAACAACAAGCTTTGGCTTTGTAGGATCAAGATTATAGGAGGTATCTGGCAGAGCAATACAAGAGAAATCAGGCTAAGCTCGCTGAAGGGTTGGAAGCACAAAAGAAAAACTATGAGGAGGTTTTGGAAAAATAAAAAAGGAATATGTGGACACAAGCAAAGGAGTAGTTCGATGCTAGATGGAAGCAGTGTGAAGAAATCATTGCAGGATAGCAAAAAAGTCAAGCAGGCCTTGCAAGTAATCTAGCAACGCTGAACAAAGTTTACAAAGAAAACTTGATTAAGGTTAGTGCTGCTATAGCTGAAAAAGAGGAAGATTTCCAAAGAACATTAGCAGCTCAGAAGAATGCTTATGAAGAATTAGAGGTTCATAAGAATAATTGTGAAAAGGTGGTTCAAGACCAAAAGATTTTGATAAAAGCCATGTTTGACAAAGGCAATGAATTCCAGATTGAGAAAGAAAAGGAACTGAGAGCTCATGAGGAGTTTCATGAGAGAGAGCTACATGATCTCAAGCAAAATATAATATTCTTGGCTTCTACAACTGAAACATATAAAAGAAGCTATCGGATGTAGATTGAAAAATGTTTTCAACTTGAGGAAGAAAAGGATATCATTGAGCAGAAGATTGTTGATCTCAAGGAGATTCTCTCTGAACAAGTCAAGACAAATGAGTTCTCAACAAATCATGATAATTGTGTTGACAATGGTATACTTCTCCTACAAGAGAATCTAGAAGAAGAAGAAGAAGAAGATCAATTTTGGGACAAGATGGAATACTTTTTCTTGCATCTTGATGACAAGCCCACACTTCTAGAGAACACTTACAGTCTACAGGAGATAGCCATTTCTGGTTAGCATAAGGAGGAGATTAATCAGACTGGAGTAATCTCTCAGGAGCCTGAGTTTATTAGGGAAAGCTCTAGATTCACTATCAAACAAGGGTGTCCTATCAAGCATTTGGCCAGGATGGTGGTTATCAAAGGAGTACAAACTATGCTAGCATCCCAATATGATATTCCACCAGAAGCTGAGGCTAAGAATGAACCAAATCAGCTTGTTGTCCCTACTGACCAAGTAAGTAAAGCCCTGGTGCTAATCACCATCTCCCCTCAGAATGATAGTATTTACAATCTGCTTGACCAAGTGAGTAAAATCCATATCAGTCAAACCCTTGTCAAGCAGGTGATTCTGCATATCTCCTATATTTATCTTTTAATAGCTTTCCAGGAACATGTGGATTATTGTAAGCTGAGAAGGATGGGAAGTTATTTTTCAAAAATAGTAAATGGTTTTGTTTGACCAGTGTTAAGTACTAGCTAGTTTAGGTTAGGTTAGTTTCCCTATTTTCCAATAAGTGCCCGTGCACAATTCTATCCCTCTGGTTCCAGGTCTATCCCTCTGTCAATGTTTTGTGCTCAAGTGATGACTCCATGCCCAATGGATTGCTCAAGGCCACTGGTTTCCATGTCTAGCAGGCTAACATCCAGCAACAATCACCAAAATGTTACCCAAATTTTCCTGTCTTATACAAATTTGGCTAAATCTATCCCGGCGCCTCTTTTTTTACCTTGCCAAGCATCCCTGAAAGTTTCATGGCTTTATGACTTGTCTTCTGGCCTCTGCAAATTTTCTTACTCCCTGGTCTGCAATTCAAAATTTGGAAAAGGTAGCCGTTATGCCAAAAACCCTAAGAAGCCTTTGGCCATATTCTAATCTTTCGTTACCTTTTTTTGGCCACTTAAAGTCCCCAAGATCCACGTGTGTAAATATTTCCCTAAGGCCTTACCACCTGGCACTTTATTTTTTCCTAAGTTTCCTACGTCACGGCCTTTAATATTTCCCTCGGGCCCAATTTTCATTCACAGTTAGATCCAACGATTATCGCATGATCTCATGGAATCTTCTGATCCCATGCGATCATGCGACAACCATTGATGTAGTATCAATGAAGATTTGTAGTGGACCCGAAGTGCAAGGTAGGCCCAGTTGATCTAAGATCTACGGTGGTCGCATGTTCGCATGGAATCTTTCGATTCCATGCAATCATGCGATAGCCGTTAGATCCGCTTTATTGCTAAGGCTTCTGGCGGTGGGTCCTCAGGTGGTGACATGTTCGTATGGCTAGCCAGGTGTTGACAGGGCTTTCGGTGGGTCCGATGGTCAGAGAATCTGTGGGGATGCCAACTTGTCCAAGATCTACGGTAGTCGCATGTTCGCATGGGATCTTCTGATCCCATGCGATCATGCGACCGCCGTCTGATCTTCCAGTGTTTAAGCCGATGTCGTTGTGGGACCGTCTGACATGCTGGATTCTTATTGGTTGCTGGGCAGAACAGTTGGCGGTTGTCAGTGGGGCCGAGTATCTTAAGTGTGGTGCCAATTGATCCAAGATCAACGGTCATCGCATGATCTCATGGGATCTTCTGATCCCATGCGATCATGTGACCACTGTCCGATGCAAGGTCCAAATTCTCTTGACTTCGGAGGTGTCGGTCGACTGTGACGTGCCCATTTTCTATTGGCTCTTGACTGATGATGTGGCCTTTGACCTTTTCAAAAGGGGATTACAATATCTTTCACGGGTTTCTTGCTGGTCTGTTCCTGCTGGTCGAATGCGAGAAAGTTTGCAAGTGTGGGTAGCTCAAAATTTATGTTTTTAGGGGCGGTTGTAGTTGGAATAGATGAGGAAGAGATCTGGGTAGTCATTTTTGATGGATTCTTACTTTATGAGAGTATGATTAGATTTGGAGCATTCATGGCAAGCCCGAATTGCAGAGAAGTAGTTGGATCAAAGTTTTTCCGCTGCTGGCAGATTCAGTACAAGGATGGGCACGCAAAGATGAATATCTGATAGGTTGAGATATTTTCATGAGCATTTATGATTAGAAATGACTGGTTTAGGGTTGGATTATTTTATGCATATTTATGTAACCCTAATGAGATTTTTGCTCTTGCCTGTGTGCAAGAGGAGATGTATATAATTAATTTTTGGAGCTTTTAGAGCTCAGAGTTCACATTTTGTAAAGAGGAAAGATATCTTTTTTTAGAAGGCTATCTGTGACATCTTTCTGTCTTCTAGTTTTCTACATTTTGTAACTTCCCATTGATAATTCAGATATCGAAGATATTTTGTGACATTTTCCATGTCCCTATGCCTTCTTGTGTGAGTTATCTCTTAATGAATTCAATATTTATATGTTTCTCAGTGATATCTTAGGGTTCTTGATCCCTCTTTCTTTCTACAATTTATGTGTATGCTTGTGAACGATTTGATTTGAATGCTTTTGTGGGTATACTTCCACCCCTGGTAATCTGTCTCATTCTTATACCCAATTGCAGAAGTGAATGTCTGTTTGCAGGTTATAGTTCGTGTCTAAGTTTTTAGGAGTGTTACTGCTTTGTGAAATTTGTCTCTTTCCTTGCATAGCATCTCTTTGTTGTAGACCCCTCTATAAAATATTGATGCAAGCCTATTCATTGAGTTGTGATCTCCTAGACCTAAGATTGTGTACTAATTTCATCCTTTATACTGCAATTCATACCATATTTTCAGTGTATCACCTAGTAGGTAGTTTTTCTTTCAGTCATTTCCTTTCTAAGCATTCCTTCTATCCCTTTCTTTCAAAAGTTTACTTTCCTGTCAAGAAGCAAATTAAGGTGATTATCCAAGAGTAACCAGCCTAGAACCTAGAGGTCTCATCTTAGTTAGCATAGGTCCCACAACCTAGAGATGATTCCCATGTTATACTAGGTTATCAAGACTACGAGAGCTTGAAACAAGGGTGCGAACTTAGTGTATAACAAATACACAAGAGCTTGGAGTAGATATCATGACTGAAATCAAAACCAAGACTCATACCAATCAATCCTCTAATATAATCATTTTTATCTTCCCAAACTATTTTCTACCACTTTATCTTTGGCTCAAATATGAATCCATAAAGATGAGGTAAGAGGTTAATCCATCTACAATGTGTGATGATTCATTTTTTCCATAACCCATAATTATCCCTGGTCAAAGATATTATAGCAGGATGTGTACCATATCCCATGATTACATTAATGATATGCTTCTCAAATTATAAATTGAGATAAACCAATGATATTGTGCAAACCAAGATTCAAACTTGAACTATGAAAAATCACCATCAAATGAAAGAATCACTAAAATATACTTGCACCAATGAGAAGTTGATGAAAATATGTTTCCGTCAATATCTTGTTTGTTGAATCTGGACTCTTATTGCCCAAGTTATGAGCAAAAGAAAAAAAAAACACCCCTCTTTTGAGGCATCTAAGCGGATAGATTCAGGTAGGTTCTTGTTTCTTCATATAACCATGCATGTCCAGATGCAAAATATAGTTGTGATGGGCATTATTACATGGGTCCCACCATAAATTACCTGTGAAAGAGTCTGGTTGTGCGGGCCCCACACAATTCAATGTCTCCATGGAATAAATAGTAGTTAGTGTGCCGCAAGTGTATATAGCACACGTTGTGACATTAATGAGCACTAGGGGAGAGGGACCAATAGTTGTGCAGGGTCTAATAGTCGTGCGGTCATTAGTGAATATATTATCTAGTCTGACACCACATTTTTACTATATATTGTGATTAAATAATCCAAATGTAAATAAAAAAAATTCCAAATGTTGATAAAAAATAGACCAATACTTGAACACATGAGAACCTATAAATGTTATATTAAAATAACATAAACAAGTGAAATAGATAACTTTTTGTCTCAAATAATATATCATACCTATCTATCATGTGTGTCAATTAAAAAATAATATGCCCACTTAATAAAATAAGATGCCCACTTAAACAAGTATTGTTATCTTAGTGAACAAATACTATTCTGATGTGTACAACTATTGAGGTAGCAATGTATATGCATTAGAATATTTCATATTAATAATTGGTCTTATCACAAATATAAAAGGTGAACACAACCAAAATGCGTTGTATTTCCCCATGAAATGTGTGAGATTGTCAAAAAGTTTTAGTGTTCAACTATTGGTCCCTTTGTGTTCGGTATAGGTTGTATTTTATATAATAATGTGTTATTTTTATAACAACAAATAATTTTTTTGTGTTGAAGCATTGGTCCTTTTGTGTTGGATTTAAAAGTTAGATATAACAAATATTTATAATTACTAATAGGTATATGGTCCATTTAAGTTGCATATATGTCATATTTTGTATAGAAATACAATCACCCACTAATAACAATTGATATTTTTAAATTCAAGTACTAGAGATTTTTAGATTAAGTTTTGGTCGAATCTTTAAAAAGCCAATTTTTGTACACGTTTAACTAGGCATGCTATTTTAACGAGTTGCATGATGAGCCACACCTTCAAACCTTAGTTATAGGTAGTTAAGTGTTCATTTTACATTTCTAAAAAAAAAAGAAAGTCTTACGATATTCCATGCAACGGCTACATATTGACAAAGTTAGCCCTCACAATTATTGATCCCTCTCCCCTATCATATATATTGGGAAAAATACATAAGTGCTAGACAATGTGAGATTAACTTTATTAAGCACAAATAAATTGTGCAACTTTCACAACTCATGCCAATCATTGAATGTGACTATCACAACATACCGTTTGCACATTCCATGCACACAATACTGGTTTTTGTTGACTGGTGCCTATGAAGGGAATTATTTATGGGTCAAATTGATATCATTGCAGGATGAATAGAAAGTGAATTCGACAATAATATGAATGCACTATCATAGGAGCCTCCAAATACAAATCTTGTGAATGAAATCTTCTCATTCAATTAGCCAAGTAGGTCAATGATTAACACAGCAGGAAGAATAGCATGCACCCACTAGCCGTAATCAACACATACACCAACCACCAAAAACACAGCTTGATGAATACAAAACTCACCATCCAATAAGCCAACTCCCTGATATTATAGGTTCTGGATCAATATGAAAACTTGACCAATGACTAGATGCCCAATCTAGAAGGAACTGAACCGATCCAAGGCAAATGAGATGTGACAAACACACAATTAGTCCGTCAAACTATGTCAATCCAATAACAGTGTAGGCCAATAGCAAAGAGCAGACTAAAATACTCAGTACATAATATATACAGGCTTACCAATATGATACACTTGAACCCCAAATGGTGCCAAGTCTGATCCAAAAAGAAATAGAAGACAATAATAGATAGCACCAATATAATGTCAAGTAATGAAAAATGTGATTGGAAAAACGCATGCTATGGTGAACTAACCATAGAAACACCAATTCTTCAATATACAGATCTGGCACATATACATAGAAATAGTCTGTCAAATAATAATTGATTATTTTGACAGGAATGAATTTTCCCATATCTGATGAAATTGATTCAAACAATTTTGTAATGGAACCTTCTAAGTCCTTCAAAGGCTAGATTATACTATAGAACAATATAAATAGTGCAAAGATGAAAATGATAGAAAATAATTTATGTGATCTACAAATTGGGGAGGGGCCAAATGGTCCTTTCATTAGAAGATTTTTGCCACAAAAATAATTTTACTTGAATATAGGCATATTTGTAGTCAAAATTTGTCTGAATAATCTTTAGGATTCAATGATGATGCCCAAATTGACAAATTCTACACCCATAATCAAATCAAGAAAAGATTTCAATTCTTGAGAAGAGGTTTTTACACCTTGAGAGCTCTGATACCATGTAAGAGTTTTATGTGATTCTACAACACCCCAAGGATAAAATGAAAGACCAAGATAACTTCCACAAGAGAATGGCAAGAAAATTGCATTAAGAAGGAAGAATGATATTATTAATAATAGACATAATTAAAATGTACATAATAGATCTTATA
This sequence comes from Chamaecyparis obtusa, assembly GCA_027943335.1. NCBI lineage: Eukaryota > Viridiplantae > Streptophyta > Pinopsida > Cupressales > Cupressaceae > Chamaecyparis > Chamaecyparis obtusa. Next base: position 320,830 of record BSBK01008364.1, on the reverse strand, counting down.
TAGGCAAGGCAATAAGAGATTGTGATAAGGAGTAGATAAGTTATCACCTATACAATGTGGAATCACATATCCACCAAAGGTGGATCATCCTTTATTATGTAATGAAGTATGTGTTATATGATGAGGATGATAATCTTATATGTGTACTAAAGGGGGATATCACACATAAAGTGGAATGTGATAACAACTAGCACCATCTAAAGTGGAATTATCCTACACCATGTGCTAAATTTATAGGTGCAAACTCCTAGGTGTCTCAATGAAAAACTACTATGTGATGTATTATCTTAAGTAAACTTAAGTAAAAGTGTAATTAGTGAATACTTAATTATAGTGATATTCCAACAGTTTATATTTCTATTTTGTTGGTTACGGGGATGTCTAAATTGTAAGCCATGCAGATGTGTTGAGGGGTCTTCAAAAAGAACTTATTAGGTGATATGGAGGTGGAAATAGAAAATGTGGAAAACAACCTTATGGGCCTATAGATCTAGTGGACTATGAAAATTTTAATGGTACTTATTTTCCTTCCAGGTCAAATATTGTCAATAAACTGATTCTAGCTATGATAGATAAAAGGGTCTTTGAAGCTCGAAGCCCAACCATTACAAGAAACATTGCATGTATTCAAAACAAGTTAGGGTTTAAGGAAGCTTTAGGAATTAACTAGTGGAGAAGTTATCTCATGAAGGAAGGTTATGTTCCTTTTCAAGCGGATACTAAAGAAAATGAAGAACGTGATAGTTGTGAAATGAATGAGGAAAATAAATGGGATTTGTCCAATAAAGGAAATCACTGAAAGAAAGCAACACGTTACCTATTCCCTAATCCCATATTGATGGATTCTTTTATGTCAACAATAGTTTACTAACAAAGAGAAGAAATAGAAAGAGGCAAGGAAGTAGTTCTAGAGGTCACCTAGCTAGCAGATCAGATGAAGATGTGCCCTCTTCACAAATTTAGGATCTCCTCTATTAAGATAAGAAGTGTTTTGGTTTCTCCCTTGTTATTTAGAGATTTTTCTAGGTTGAACTCATTGTAGATTGATAGACATATAGCTCTTATCTTGCTTTAGTTGGTTGATAGGGAATCTTTGCACAAACTTAGTACTATTGCATACTATTTTAGTCAGACTTTATATTTTGTCTAGACACTTTGATTGTTACTCTTTTTTGCAGATTCTCAGGCATTTTAGTTTGTTTTTTGGACGATCAGTTGGCTTTTTAGATTATGTTGAACTAGAATTTGTGCATATTTTAAGTTTACTATTATAAATATAATATTTGGCTTTGGCCTTTTACTGATAAAAATAAAATAAGTTGGTATGTCATAAAATATATATACATCAATATCCATTTATATAATATTATAGTTGAATAGTATTAAGAATTAGAGACCAATATATGGTCCAATACACACACACACACACACACACACACACACACACACATATATATATATATGGTCCAATATATGGTCCAATATATATATATGTATGTATATATATATATATATATATATATATATATATATATATATATATATATACATATACATACATACATACATACATACATACATACATACATACATACATACATATATATATATATATATATATATATATATATATATATATATATATATATATATATATATATATATGTATATATATATATATATATATATATATGTATATATATATATAAATATAATGGAGAGAGAATAAGAGTCATTAGGAAAGGGAGATAGAGGTGGGGGTCAGGAGAGAGAGAGAGAGAGAGAGAGAGAGAGAGAGAGAGAGAGAGAGAGAGAGAGATGACGTTTATTTTTCTTAAGTGAATGCTCTTAAATGTGAACAAAATTCAATGCCTTTTAACTTAATTTAAAGTTATTGAAAAGACATGTTAAAGAATTAGAGAAATAGAAATCATACAATGGAAGAGAGGACGATAAATAAAAGAGAAGACAAGAAGCTCGATACCAAAGTTTGCCCAAACAGACTACGTCTTTGGGTCCATCTCAATTGAGTGGCCGATCTATCAAAAATGATCTCAACTAAGTGACTGGAGAAAGAATAATAAAAATTAAATAGTACGCTTTTGTATTTTTATTGTTCAATACATTACACACTTATATAAGAGTTTGATCTCCTATATTATAGGAACTAATCTCTAATAATATGAGTTATTTTAACAACTCATATAACTACAATCTCTCATACAACCTTTACATAACACTCCAACAAAGCATACTAATGAATTCTAACAAATCTATATTAGTGAGTTGTTAATTAACATCACTATTATAATAATCTTTTATTATTATGCACCATGATGTTGTTTATTAACAACGTCACATTTACATAATTACTAACACCTCAAATATAATGTAAACATTAACTTTCTTAACATTTTGATATGATGCAGAAGACACCTCCAAGTAACCACCTTGGTTATCAGGCACATTGATAGATTTCAAATGCTCCAAATGCTAACCAAAAGTACTCTTCAATATTTTCATGACTTGAACCATAATTGGCCCATTTTCCATGACCATAAGCCAATCTTGTCTTAGGTCTCTTTGTAGTGGATTTTATTGCAGATGATGGTTCCAAGATATCATTCTGAGTGAGCGGGGAATATGAGGAAGTATGCTCCAAATGAAGGCTGTTAGTTACCATAAATTTGCACCTGGTACTAAACTTCAAGAGTTTAGAAATCTTGGCATAACATGGGAATCGCTTCTATGTGGGACACTAAAATAAATTCTAGGCCAACTCCTATTTGGATAATCACCTAAATGCACTAAATTTACTCTAAAACTTGAAGGAAAAGGGGTAGAGATAAACTAAGAGTGTAAACCTTGCATAATAAACAAACTAGTTACTAAAATTAACAAGGTGATACACTGAAATTATGATGATATTTAGTGAAGAACAAAAACTTAGCAGTAGTAGATAGAAATATTGAATATGGGAAAACACAACTTTGGTATACAAGAAGCTTAATATAATTGTTTCACAATAAAGAATAACACTAGCTTCGAACTTTGGACTAATAGGAAAAGGGTATTTTTCACAACTAACCAAACTATAAACTAGAAAACATTCACAAAATGTAACCTATCCAACTGCAATAATTTAACTTATGATGCAAACTCAAGACATCACATGTAGGATTAGTAGAAACCACAACATGAAACATCAAATTGAAACATGTGCTTACAAAAAGCGAACCCCAAAATAGGTCTCCAAAATCTCTGTATTATTCTGTCAATTGTAGAATATCTCCAAAATTATCATGAGTTACAACTGCAAAGTTATTAATATACTACACATCTAGAATACTACACACACACACACACACACACACACATATATAATAATAATTTATATTATTTATATATTAATATATATAGATAAAGTTAATCTTATAATAATTATTTATTATTAATAAATCAGACTAATGAATAGACATGTCCCATGAAGGGACATGCCTCTTCTTGTCATTGCCATGTATAAATCATTGGGATAAATGCATTTTGAATATACATAGACAATAGCAGTATTACTACATTTTCATTCGATCTCACAAACTTAACATACCACTTGAGTTGTTGAAGTTCTAGAAGATCTTTTACAAGGTCTTCTAGACATTCTTCTACTTAAGTGGTATGATTTCTTGACCATGTTTATCATACTTGCTTATCCAATATCAACCTCTGATGATGATACTCATGTTGAAATAAAAAGCTTCACAAAGAAGGTATATGTCCCTTTGTTTTTTTCTTAAATAGATAACTGACCTTCATATGGATCTTATCTCTCAATGACATGCTGACCTCAAACCCTTGTGGGAGCCTAATTACATCTGCATGTTATTGATAGACAAGATTGTTGCACAAGAAAAAAACTAGTTAGAAATAAATCTGGGTTTGGGGTTTGAAGCACAAATGGATATGTGGAGTATAATAGTGAGGTAGAATCAATTATTGCTTAGATCCATTGGATCTAACCCCTTCATGTTGTCATTTTCAGGATCTAGCATTGGAAAGCGAGAATGTGGGAGAAACAAGAAGGCAGGAGCACAAGTGATCAGGACAATCAACACAACTACCAATCATTTAGGCAATGACTGGCCCTACCCTTCTCTTATGCCTTTTAATCTTCACACATATGCATTCTTGTTTTAAATTCAAGATTTGATTTTTTTTAGCTAGTTTCACAGCCTGTGTGAAGCAATCTTGTACTTTGATGAATAAATCTTTACATTTTTAGAAAAGAGTTTAAGGGTAAAAGTACAAACATGTGTCACACTTTTACAAAGCAAAATGTCAACAACACATAAATTGTTCAACTTTAATGACATAAATGTGCCATTTATGTTTAGAATTTGAAGATGATGTAAACTAGTGAAATGTGTAAAATTGGATAAAGTTTTTTGCCTATAATTTTTAAAAAAAAATTTGAACAAGAATTGGCACAATTTTTTAATTTTTGAAGTCCATAATCCATTTTTCAGTTGCTGAAAAATGCTGAAAAACTAGGGTCAAGTTCTTGCCAAACAAGTATATACAAATAATTTTTTTCCTCTGATTTCAAAATGTTATAGATGACATATATAGCTAGTGCAAAAAAGAAGAAAGATTAGTTTTTGATGTATATTTTCTCTGATATAACTACTCAAAGTTGAAATTATTTGAATTCGATAGTTTTCATCTCCTGTCAAATTTTCCCTATCAAATCTACACCCTTTAGAAAAAAAAATTACATATTCTTGAAGATGATTCTCTCCTCTAATGTTAAATATAAATTTTAAATTTTTATGATATGATTTACTATTTTTTTCTTTATTTGAAGCAACATCCTCAGGAATGTTAAAATACCTACTTGCAGTATTTTGAAATTATAATATATTACATCTAATCAAAATATTATAAAACTTATATGAAAAATGTCTTGACTCTGAGCTCTACAAAAGGGTATTATATATATATATATATATATATATATATATATATATATATATATATATATATATATATATATATATATATATATATATATATATATATATATATATATATATATATATATCATTAAAAGAGTAGAAGTTATTGAAACGTCATGTTTTTGAAATAATTTTATTTCTTTCGTAATTGGACCCAAATTAGTATAAAACATGCATTTAATAGATATTTCCAATTGGAAAAATTGAAGCACTTATCTAATGAATCTAGCTAGACCATATGTTTGAAAAAATTAATTTTTAGTTATAAATACTCAAATTTTGTTGTGTTGATAAGTTAGCGTGACACAACTTTGTGCTTTTATCATTAAATAATGTATGAATTAGTTTTATTTCTTCTCTCCTTCATAAAATGTAATACTTATATGTACATAAAGCAATGAATGTAACTACATTTCGTGAAAAAGAACATAAAGAGACCATTTTTTAATGTACCTCTCCTTAGCAAGCAAAGGCTCTACCTGATAGAGCCTATAGGGTAAAAATTGGGTAACAGAGACAATATGAACATATGCCATCATTATCATAAGTGGGAGGACTTCTTCTAATCTACTCCTTCATGACCCTTTTCAACATCTCTTGCAACCTCTTCTTCTCATTGTTTGCTTCTTCAAGCAACAATTTGAGCTTAGTATTCTTCGACTAAATGCATTGGTTGGCTTCTTCAAGTTCTTGAAGTCTTTTAGACCTATATCAATGGTCCTAGTACAATTCTTCAATCATTCTTCTCATTGAAAAGAAGTGATCCACCATGGATGCAGACAACATCACCTTAGAAGATTCTCCTTTCTTCAATGCCATCTTTGTTTAAAATGTTCCCCTGTCAAGCTTGCACACTAATACTAAAAACTAACAAACTATCAACTGACAAACTGATTAAAATGGAAAACTAACAAAAATCCACTTCTGCAAAACTTTTCAAACTAGCTTTGATACCACTTGATTTGATGTTGGATCTATGACATTTATTTTTCTTAAGTGAATGCTCTTAAATGTGAACAAACTTCAATGTGTTTAACTTATTTTAAAGTTCTTGAAAATGCATTAAAGAATTAGAGAAATAGAAATAATACAATAGAAGAGATGATGAAAAGAAGAGAAGATGAGAATCTTGATAATAGATTTCACCCAAACGGACTGTCTCTGGGTCTATCTCAAGTGACTATTAAAAATGCTCCAATTGTAGTACAATCTCTAAAAAGAGCTATGAAACCTACAATCCAATCCTCTGTAGCTTGTCCACAAAGTTGTGATAAGAAAATTCCCAACTCTAATCACCTTCTAAAAGGCTCTCAAAGGCCTACAAATGTTGATTTACAAAGAGAGAGAAAGACTTCGTCTAAAAGGATCTACAATAGAGTGAGGAAATTAAAAATTCCTCATTCTCTCCCTGTTAGAAAGGAATATGTCCCCCTTTTATACAAATAAATTGCCCAATATGGCTTGAAACCATATGATTTCCAAACATTCCATATCTCCTAATTTTGAGATTATATCTTTGAAAATCCCCTTAATTTATGATTTTACCCCTTTAAAATAATAATTTGTTTAATTGTTAATCGGGTTTGTTAAATTTGGCTTTATTTTTTTAAACATGTGTTAAGGATAGGGGCTTAGGCCCTTTTTTCATGGACCAATCTCCAAAATATAACAAAAGTAAACTCCAAATTAATTTAAAAATTTGTGCATAGTGCGTTGGTTAGAGGTTCAATCTCACCGACATCCTTTTTCATAGCTTGAACATTCCTTGTATTTACTTTAAATAAAAAGTTGCACCCTTAACATCTCAAACCAAATGTTTGGCGCATTAGTAAAGAAGGTAGAATACAAGAAGATAGGTTGGGAGTTTGAATCCCCCAATATTACTTTTTCTCAAACAACCAAACCCACTTGCAACCAAAGGGTGTCACATGGCATTTAGCTATTGGACAATTGGAACCCTTTAATTTTCTCTGAAACTACCACATGTCGATCTTGGATTAGCTGTTGTAATTGTCTTCCATGTCACCTTCTTAATTAGCATGCCACATCATCCTGCCATGTGTCATCACCTGGTTGTTCCATGCCAGCTACGCATGCCACATCAACATCCTACTAATGTCATTAATGCTTAGTCAACCCTCTTCTTTTAATAAACTTTGACCGGCCATATTCTTTGGCATACGAACTTTGTTTGAGCCTATTCAAGTTGCATTGGAACTGTATTGACGAGATCTACACAATAGGGCAATCTTCATCAAGATTAAAAGACATCTAATTTTTCAAGGTTCTTGAGGATCGACTTAGAGAGAGAGAGAGAGAGAGAGAGAGAGAGAGAGAGAGAGAGGTCTTGTATTACAGGAGGGAGGGAAGGATAGACTTAGAGACGAAGAGAGAGGGTGGGAGGGTTAGGTAGTTATCAAGAGAATGAAGAGAGAGGGGTGAAAAACAATAAGAGAGGGAAAGAAAAGAATAGATGGGGAGGAGACAAGGATAGAGATGGCCTAAGGAGGGAAGGTAAAGCAGAGGTGGAGAGACCTCGAGAGGGTAGAGAGAGGTCAAAGAGAAGAAAGGTAGAAAGGTAGCTCTAGGATTTGGGGAATATAGAGTAACATAGAGAGAGCGAAAGAATGTTGACTACTAAAATTTGACTAAGTCTAAAAGTTTGAACAATTTTTTAAAATCTAGAATCTAAATTATAACTCTTAAAGATTTGAAACCAATATAAGAAAGGACAAAGACATTGCAATGTTACTTATACTTAAATGTTATTCATATAAATTTGTGTTAGGAGATCAAGTTTAACTTGAGTTTGAAACATTTAGAGAGAGAGAGAGAGCCTATGAAAAACATTTGGTGGGTGATTGCCAAATATAGTGTTTGTCAAAGTGAAAAAGCATTTTTCAGATTTGGTAGGTGCCAAATTTTATATATGCCAAATGTAGAATATACTTTTTTAAAATTTAGTGTGCGCCATATGCTTTGCACTGGGAAATATCAAGCCCTTGGCTTGGATTTGCCTCAGGCGTCCAACTTAAAGGCTTCGATGACCATTTCAAGTTTAAGACATGTTTTTTTTCTTAAAGATAAAATTTCTCACATTTTTAGTCGTGCTCTCAATCAAGTTTGTGTTTCAATGCAAAGGCGAAAAAAAACCACAATGACTTTTCCCATGATGACATTAAGCTCTTAGTTGTCTAATCATAGAATTGTTTTCACATTTTGATTATGATAAGGTTTTCATCTCAGAATTATTTTGTTAGTGTCTATTTTTTGTCAAAAACCAACACACGTCATTTTGGGCATTAATTTTTACTTGCCGAATTTTGAAACAAATTATGTTTTGAGAAATTAGAGTCCGTTTTACTCATATTGTAAAAGAAAAAAACTATTTTCGATTAGTATTCAAAATAATTAGGGGAGAACACACTCAAACTTCTTGGTTTCAAGATGTGTCCACTTCAAATATTAGTAAAACGCCATATATTCATTGAAAAATTAGCCAAAAAATCTAACATCAACGACATCGTTTAAGCTAAATTATCAGCAAAGCAATTTTAAAATTTCAAAGATAAGTTAACATTTTAAGAGGGTCACAACATACACTATGATATGTTTTTTTGACAAAATAGGACCACTTTGTATTGGTCCTCTTTTTGAAACCTTTAATCTACACCATTTTCAAAACAAGTTAGTAGTTTACATATTCAAAACTACTCATTTGGCATCACAAAAAGATTTAATAAATCTAAAATTTGTATCAAGATCTTAAATAGATGTCATTAATTTATTATTTAATTTTTCATTATTTAAGTATCGTACATCAATGCAAACTAATTAAATCTAAAGTATTTATTGCTTCCTTATGTTAATTAATTATTCACCTTAAATTTGAAAAAGCTTTTTATTTTTATTCTCAACAATACGAAAGAACCATGCTCAAACATAAACATTTCTTAGAAGCAACTATTCTCTAAAAGATGTGATTATAGAATGTACCTTTCTATCTAAGGTGGATTCTAGAAAGAAATAAATTAAATTATAATAAGCTGTAACTATTGTTGGACTCTTAATTAGCCCAAACCTATGCTTGACACAATCAAGTTTGTTATCCAAGTTGAATAGATGGATTACATGTAGTAGAATTCAACTACCGTTCCACAAAAAACCTTGAGTTTTTCTTTTAGGGAGTTGAAGGTACACAAATTGAACCCATTGCCAATAACCTAGATAGTACCTGCAAACATTGTCAACAATGGCCCATGAGTTTCTCCTAAATAAAACTAACATAAACTTGATAGAAATTATTTATGCCACTGAAAAAGAAAAAGAAGTCTCTTTTAATGAATGGTCCAATACAACATACTTCACCACAACGGGCCTCTATCTTTAACGATGCTAAGTCGTCAGCGCGTGTAGGACCAATATTTACAAGTCCAATAGGTGATTTGACCTCATATGCAGCCCTGCATATACAAATTCTTTTATTTTAAAGTGGAATTTTCAATCAAAATGCTTTAATAAAACATTATAAAAGGAGATTGCTTCCAAAGGTATATTTTTTTGGAAAACAAAACTTCTACGAAAAAAATTGATACAAAATTTTATCTGTAATACAAAGTGGAATGTTGTGTCAAAATGCTTTTATAAAATATTATAAAATGAGAGTTGTGTGCAAAGACATTGAAAATTGGGCTAACTTGCAGCGATTGGCCAGACTCCATTGGCTTACCGAGTTGACTCTCGGTGGACTCACAAACCGAGTGCAGGCGAGTTTTAGTCTAGGACTAAAGTTTGAGGGTGCTACTCACAAGTTTCTAATTTTGATGCCCTATTTGCTCAAAACATGCAATTTTGCAAAGATTTAATTTCTTCTTTGTCAAGGCCTAGCCGAGTCATAGCCAAGTTTTTGTAGAGTCCTGAGTTCGAGTCCTATTTTGGGGAGTCCTAAGTTCGAGTCTTACTTTAGGCTGTTGAGTCATAGCCAAGTTTTTGCAGAGTCTCGAGTTCGAGTCCTATTTTGGGGAGTCCTGAGTTCGAGTCCTACTTTAGGCTGTGGAGTCTGTCGAGTCCAAGCTTTCAAACTATGATTAATTTTATGTTGGAAAACAAAATTTCTAGGAAAAATTGACGCATAATTTTAACTGTGATATCCCCTTTAGCACATACTAAACCAGTTACAATTACCCACTACTGTCGTAAAACGCTCAACATGACCCATGCCAAAATGTCCAAAACTACATACACCTCCTCCAAACAAACCTGACTTTGTGCTTATCCTCTTATCCAATAAAGAATGCCATAATTTCTAATTTTCCTAGAAATGTAATTAATTTTGAAAGGAACCTTTCTGCATTTGACTTGTTGGGTGCTTGCTACAGGTCCTTCATAAGTAAAATATTTGAACGGATAAATCATTCAAAATGCTACAATTGCTAATTATAGAAGCTTAATAATTGGTGTCACTAGTTCCTCTTTGTAGCATGATATATGTAATCACAATAAGGGTGTTTCTTTACTAATAATATGTGTGTTGTCATCTCAAACTACAATCTCTTGAAAATGCTTATCGAAGATTAAACCAATGCTACGAGATCTATTAATAAGAATCTCCATGTAAGAAAATCCAATACATTGTTTTTCTCAATTCCAGTCCTTCTTTCCAGTTTCATCCATAGAAAACGTTCTAGAACAATAATATATTTTTAGAACTTAGATCAAAAACAAGAATTTAATCTAGAACAATGCTATGTAAAGAAAACTCAAAATACAATATAAAGAAAATAAAATTATTGAATAAAAAGAATTTCATTATAGGATTTAATACCAATTTCCTTATTGCATCATTCAAGGGTCTCAATTCAAGGGGAATCAAACCTTGCCACTCCCAACTCTTGAAGAACTCCAACCCTAAATGGAGACTCACTTGAGGTGGCCAGCTATTATAATTCCAAAGGGAAGGTACTCGTCCATGTAAAGATGTAAGGGAGCACATCATTCATTGCAGCCAGTCACTAAGGTTTAGCAGTTCACTATCATTCAGCTCACACTTTCTCATTTCCCTCCTTCCTCTTGAACCAATACCCATTATTCATCTTGGATGTCCTCTCTTGTTAGTCAATCCCTTTATTAGTAGTACAACGCTATTAGAGAGGAAAACACCAATATTATTTATTAAATTTAAAAATCATTTCACTCAGAGGAAAGAATAATAACCTATAATGTGCATCAATATTTGTGATTCCCTAATCTTGTGTGCTCTAGAGATTGATAAATCTTTGAAACATTAACCTTATCAAAAGTATTTAAAACATAAATATAAAATATATAAGAAAAACATATTTTTCTTGATAACGTAACCATAACACTAATAGATGCATGATATAATGTTAGCTAGTTTGATATATTTGTGGATGGTGATTGAATGAATGTTGATTTGATAGTGTGATGCTTGATTGCTGAATTGTATGTTTTCTTGATCCCAAGGTGATGATGATTGATGTGGATTTGATGATTGTTTGTTTGCTTGATTTCTTGAGGGATTATTGATTTATAGATGCAATGTCACAGACTCACAACTATGTATATCAGAAATATGTGCAGAGATAGAGAAGCCACGATAATTAAAAACCAAAATAATATGTGCTTCTTACACTTTCTCAATAAAATCTCATACATATTTATAGGATCCATTAATCTTATTTTATAGGAAACTCCCTAAACAACCTCCCTAATTATATTGAGTTGTTTTTAATAACTCAATTTGTACCACTTATTATATAACCTATTTAACAAACCTACTAAATAATTATTATATGCATCTTATGATACAATATCCAACACCTATGTGAACACCAACCCCCCCTGCCCTTGTCTTAGTATGAACATGGGGTGAAAGTACATCACAATACTTGATGACCACACACAACAATCCACCAAAAGTATAAGGTATGAGTAGGGACATAGACATCTACTCATGACAAGCAATGGTGGAACTAGCCTCACCATGTTTATGTACTTATATCTTGGGATAGGGAGAAACACATCTTATCCAACATCATGGTTATGAACAAGGACACCCACATCTACTCACAACAATTATGATTGGGGACAAACACATCCAATCATAATCACCAACTTATGTGACTGGGGACAAACACTTCCAATCACTTACATCATCTTGTGAATGGGGACAAACACATCCATTCACTAACAACCAACAATAGAAGTTGGGGGACAAACACATCCAATCACTTACATCAGTAGCTTGAATACCAAGCCCTCATAGTCATGTATGCAACCACCATTATAGATCATTGCCACTTTGATAACAAATTATATGAGATGGTTGTCGCTGCCACCTGGAAACAGATATTGGCTTTATTTGTTTTGGAACAATTTGTTTTGTCACAAAAATAATTTTGCAACCCTGTTGCTAGTGATTCATGAGAGGTTGTTGAATGCCCTCCAACCTCCTATGCCTCCATCCTCTAATAGAATTGATTTAGAAAACATTTTCCTCCTCACTAGCTTTGTGTGGAGGGCCTTCAATAGCCATCTCATGAAGGCATTCTTCATCATCATCTACAAAAAATGGGTTATACGTATTTTGCTTTCCATCAAGGATATCCTTGGCTCGCTAACTGCAATTTATAACAATGTGTCCCTTCATGCGATAGTAGCACAATTTTTTTTTTCTTGAAGAAACAATTTTCCTTTGATGTAGAAGAACTAGATTTGGAGGAATGATTAGGCATATTTTTTCCATACATTGGAATTTCTTCTATAGTTGATTTAATCTTCTTAGTTCCTTCATCAATCAAAGTGGATATTATTTCTTCCAAGGTATCATCTACTTTGTTTAATGTGAAAACAATGTTGCCATAACTAGGAGGCATGCTATTTAACAAAATAGCCTTTGAATCATCATCAACTACTTTAGCATCTATTCCAGTTAATTGATTCAATAGGGAGCAAGTTCGACAGTCTTACCTCTACATACTTTGACTTTTGTCATTTGCATTGGACATTCATTAATCAAATAACGACATAGCTCTTTGTACTCATTGCATCCAGCTTTGGAACCAATCACTTTGATCACATGTATGAATCTTTTTTTCATTTGTGTCGTGTTCTTGATACAGTTGCATAGGGAATTCATTTGTGAAGATTGATCCATCAATCTCTTGCATTAGGAATTGTTTAGGATTTATGTATTCTTATATACATTGGACTATTTATGAAATGCATCGTGTGCATCCTTTTGTTTTTCTATCATCATGACAAGTTCACTCTAATCTTGATAAATCATGTCAAATCATTTGCTTATTTTTCTATTGTGTTAAGTAGTAGCATGAATCACATATATGATCTTTGCTTTGTCCAAATAAATATGACATGGTTAACTACTTGTGCATTGCATTCATTAGTATAAATGTTAATCATGAATCAGTCTTGTTTAATGAAATCTTTATGCCCTGTTTTTGAGCATGGATAGTTACTTCAATATATTGTAAAAATATTATATCTCCTTTCAACTAGAACCAAGAAAGTGAATCTATCACCATAATATGTGAACATATAAGTATACCAAAGGAGGAGACACTTAACCCTGAGGAGAAATATGTATTTACAATTGTACATTTCTTTGCATCCTTGTATGCATGTCAATCGAGTATTATTCTGATTTGAACATTACCTTGTCTCAATCTAAATCCAATCTAGACTGATCAATGTCTTCTTGAGCCCTAGTCTAACTTCTATCCTTCAGATTTGTCTAGCATGGGTAGAATTGCTAAGAGCCTATATATTTAGAAAAGCAATCTACCAAAACTGAAACCATATCAGCAAGGGTCATCAAGATAGATTATGTAATGTCCCAATTTTTGTGAGCATTAATGTTCAAGGGATTAGCCTATTATTTTGACCCTAGTAGGCTAGTATGGTGGATTAGAGGGTCTAGTTTGGGAATTCAGGAGCTCTTCAAGTGGTCGTTGTAGATGTTTAGCTCACCAAATCTTTCATTTGTTCTAAGGCATTGATATTCAAAGGTTTCTAGTTTCGTTTTGAGGGACTTACTATTTATAGTAAGTCAGTGGATGTTAGAGGGGGACCCTAACTATTTTTAGTAAGGCATCCAAATTGACAGTGGGAGCAGCGAGTTAGCCATTGATGAAGTCAAAATCATTAAATAATGGCTATTAATGGAGTTATGAGATTTCATTATTATTAAAGTGTTATTTTAATAATAATTAATTATTTGAAGGAATATTATATTGACTTTATATGACTTTATAATTAAACGGGATTTAATATCATAAAGTCAAATTATAAAGTAAGTGGGGCCAAAGTGTTAATTAATGAGCATTAAATATGTCATTATATTGTGGCACCAAAACCAAGGAATAATTAATTTAATTCCATATGGTCAACTTACAACAACAGAAAATATTATGAGTGTTTTAATGTGGCTTAAGAGTGAAGTCTCATGAGGTTCGAACTTCATGGGAAATATATAAAAGGCCAATAGAAGAATTGAACCTCACATGCTTGGATGAATTTGACTTTGTTTATAGTGAATATTAGGGTTTGGTGCTTGAGTAACAAGTTTCATCCATTATCTTCATTGGAGAATGGAAACTATTCAATGGTTTGCAATTTTGAGGTTGTGAAATGTTAATGTATTGGTAGCTGCGAGAGAGATATCAACTTACCTATGACGAATGCTTATTGTGTTTTGGAGCGCCTTCGATTGATGTAGCTGTCACTGGCTGTTATATTCGGTTATCACTTCCTACAGTTGTTATGATTGTTTCTATTCTATGCGTTGATTATTACCGTTAAGCGGTTTCATTGCTTGCATAGCCTGTTACACCGTATTTGACATCTAGCGTGCCATCTCACGGCATCGGGCAATATCCTCCTATTGTAACCATAAGGTGATAGCACTTCCCCTTGCTAGCTATAACACCAAGCAAGGTGAAGGGTCACCTTGCTTGATGTTATTTTCCCGATCGTATGCATTCATTCTATACGGGTGATGATAACAGTATTGTGAAGAAAAGGTATTGCAGTATATATGTTCACACAAGTGTGTTAATACCTTCAGCTCTTCTTCCTATGCACTGCTCAACCAGTGAGTCGAGCTCATGTTGCATATGCTGTATTGTTCAAATCTATGTGTTGAGCTTCAGCGTGATTGCCCATTCAATGAAGTTGTGATTCTACGTGCATACTCATTACACAGTCGTATCTTCATGTGTGCATGCGATCAATGTGCCTCTATTGTTGCCATTTTCTTTCTCACGAGATTGTTCATATATATTGTATTTCATGCTTTGAATATGAATAAAGGAGGTGCTTTTTGTGGGCTGGGTTGTTTCCCTCTGCAAAGGGGGTTTTTCCAGGGTAATCTCAGTGTGTCCTTTTGCTTTTGCTATTTCTTGATCTGAACATATTTCTGGTTCAGTTCTCAACATGAAAGACCAACCTAATTGTTGCTAAGTCTGTGGGCTTCAACCATGAGTCTAGGTTGTGCAAAATTGAAGAAATTGTTGAGTGAAATTCAAGGAATTGGCAACGATAATCCATGGCTATTTAGCTGCAGGTATTACCTATCGTTTCCAATAGAAATAATGTTTCTTTGAGCTTGGTCATACCTCCTACAACTACACGTGGGATCCCAGTTTGGGCGTGAGCCTTCTAGCAGCAATGCAATTGGGGTTTGGTTCCATTACATCCCAGAATTGGCTATTCTTCAGCAATCGAGAGTTCGTGGCATTTCTTTGGAGAAGTCTTTTAGTCTCCAAGCCATAAGTGGGTGCCAGGTCATTTCATCAGTTGCATATAGCAATAGAATTTCAAGATTTTTCAATAAAAATATTATTCAATGCATTGTAAATGTTTATTTTATATAAAAGCACCAACATTAAATGTTTTGGAATATTAGTTTAGTTTATTTGTCAGGAGTTTGAATGTCATGAGTTGTCTCTCTCATACTTAGTTTGCATGCCAACTATTTGAATTAATGTCTAGTTGTTGTAGATGCATATTTACATTGTGTGGGTCATTTATATGCATTCAGGAGACAAAAGGAATTGCATTTGCATTATGGTTCTTTGCCTAGACATCTTAGTAACCATTTGAAAGCATTTAAATCACATTTGACATCATTGCAAGCAATCATTATCAGACTAAAACATTGAAACAACAAGTGAGAGGTTGTATGCAAAGTGTTTGACAATATTCCTTGAGCCTCTAATCAACATTTTGAGGTCAGAATTGGCAAGGGATATTATAGATTAAGATCAACTTAGAGGTGTGGGTATATGAGTTTGTGGCTAAGGATATTGGTAACATATTTGCTTAAGGACAATGAGTCCAAGAGGTTGTGGCGACCTGATTAAGAAGTCATAATGACTCTTAACGAGTCTGGTAGTGACAAGGACAACACGAAGAAAAGTGCTTTTACTTTTAAAACCTTGGCTAAGGTGTTACTATACTACAGGTAGTAATCAGTCACTAGAAACAATAGGGCAATGTCTAGCTAGGAAGTTCATCCTAATAGGTGAAGATGTCTATAGGTTGGTTGGCTAAGACAGTTGTGGATTCCGCACCGAATCTCGGATGACATAAGAAAATTGAAACTCGTATTTGGATGCCTTAGGAAGGGTCGGGCCACTTCCATGTTGAAGTTGTGTGTGTGACCATTAGGTCAAATAGTAAGATCAACAGTTGGGTGGTAAAAACCCCTGATGATACTCTTTCTCCCCTAAGGAGGTCAGAAACCAAAGAAAAACAACAGAGATTGAAGCATCAAGTTACCAAGTTCCATGGTTTATATTTTGGTAGTTATTTCAGTTATATTTACTTTATTTTAATTAAATGAAAAGAAAAATTATTAATTTCCTTTGATGTGAAAACATTTGTTTAATTTTTCCTTCAATGTTAAAGAAAAGAAATAAGTTAGTTAATCAGATTTTCATGTGAAGTCAGTTAAAAATCCTCTTTTGTTAGTCAACGAACTTCTTATTTCAATTTCATAAGAAAAGGCTAGCAGTTATTTATTTTCTCTGTTTTAAGCTTATTTCCTTTACTTGTACATTGACTTTATCTCTTTCTTTTTTGGGTAGTTATAGTCGGTATGATACATTGCTGCCTTAGGAGATCATGCCAGTTGCTGTCTTAGGAATATATATTTGATGTATGTCAATTATTAATGATTATTCTTAGTGAATCGTGGCTTCTTATTGATTTCTATGCACACCCTTAGCATGTTTTTTAGTTGCATCTATTCTCTCCAACTCCTCTTTTTCTGTTTTGAACGAATTGATATTCTTCGCCCTTTCAAATCTGTATCTTAACATATTCTTATATCTGCTGTTGTTTATCTTCACAATTTGCTCTTAAAATCAGAATGCTATTGCAATTAATGGATGCACAAATGAGTCTCAACATATCTCTCTTTATACCTTCCAAGAGGCACCTCTTCACCAAACAACACAACTCATCAAATCAGGTCCGCTAGCACATATAATATTTAATTTTCATTTAAATAAGTTACCAAGGGTAGTTCATCCATCATGATGAACAAATATTTATTATATGTTTTCCTTTTTATTTACATTCTTAAGATAGGGCGCCCATCTCTAGGGGTTCGGTCCCTACTTATAATTTATATTTAATTTCTCTATAAAGGGTGATAAAACAAGGTGGGTCAACCCTAAGTAAATATGGTTGGCCAGCATTTTAAATCAACATATAAAATATTCTCTTGAATTGTTGTTTACCAATTCACTGCTCTCCGTATGTTATTAGCATTAATTGATATGATTATGTGAACCTTTGATCATTTTATTATTGCAATCAGGTTTTTAGACCAGAGGCATGACACCATATAGAGCAGCCACAAGGCTTTCTCTAGGAGTCTTCACTTGTTTTCCGGCTCTATCATTCATTGTATGATCTCAAACAAGCCTTTAGGGCTTGGTATGAGAAGATGGCCACTTTTGTTATCCTCTAATTTATCACGTTGTCATTTTGATCCCACAATTTACACTCAGCGACAAGAAGGTGATCTTTTTATATTTGTGTTCTATGTGGATGATTTGGTTACCACACGCAATTCTCCTTCCAAAATACAAAGCATTCAATGAGCACTGATGGAGAAATGCGACATGACAGATCTTGACTTTTTGCATTATTTTCGTGTTCTTCAAGTTATTCAGTCTTCAGATGGGATTTCCTTTTGCTAGCAAAAGTATGCTCTTGACATGGTTCATAGATTTGGCATGCTTGATTGCAAGCCTGCTCCCACACTATTTCAATCAGATGTTGTGTTGTCTTCCAGTTGTTCTCCTATAACTGATGCTACAATACATCTACAATAGTTTGGCAATCTTTTGTACATGACACACACTCGTCCTAATCTTTCCTTTGTTGTTGGTCTTCTTTCTCATTTCCCTCAAGATGCACATAAGAGTCAGTGCAAGGTTACCAAGTGTATCTTGAGGTATATTCAAGGCACATCACATTAAGGCATTCATTATTCATTGGGAGAGTCACAAATTGTTGGCTTCACTTACTAAGATTGGGCTAGTGATGTTGATCAAAAGTCTACTTTTGGATTTATGTTTTATCTTGGGTTTAGGCCTATTGCCTGGTCCTCCAAGAAGCAATCTGTTATTGCATTATCATCTTCTCAGGTTGAGTAATGCACAAATGTTCTTGCCAGCCAGGAGGTTTTAAGACTTCATAAATTGTCTACAAAGTTTTGTTTTTCTGCTGATAGTCCTAATGGTCTTGCAAAAAAGTGATATGTTACTAAATTATCATCTACTAAGGCTGAGTATCAAGCAGATGTTCTTGCTAGCCAGGAGGTTTTATAACTTCGTCAATTGTTTACACAGTTTGGTTTTGTTCTTGATGGTCTCACTATTCTTTGGTATGACAATCAGAGTGTTATTCATATTTCTCACAATCCATATTTAGATCCATATGCACTTCATTTGGCAGTTGATTCAAGACGATCCTCTAACCCTGGATTACATATCTAAAGAGAAGCAGGTTATAGACAGCTTCACAAAACCTTTGGCATCCTCATGTTACCTTTTGTTGCGATCGATGCTTGGGATGAAGGAAGTTGTCGTTGGGGGGTCTCCATGAGGCCTTCCTCCCTTCAGCATTTCATGTTTTTTCATCCACTACATCTCTTCTTTGGAGAAAAGTTTTTTCCCACAAGGTTTTTCTCCTTTTCGCCAGTTATGAGAAATTTTCCTTTTTGTACTAGTTACCTCGTCAAGCCTTTAGTTGTCGGGAACCATTCTTTGCATTTCATGCATTTGGAGGATTTTTAATTCTCTCTAAGTTTCACTTAAGGGGGGTGTCAATGCATTCTATATTGACGAGGCATGCTTTTTAAGCTTACGTTCACTTATTTGAGCTAATTTTAGTCTCTTTAAGCTAATTTAAGTTTCCTAATTTTAGATTAGGGTTTCTCTTTCTTTTTATAAAGCAAGTATTTATGCATTTCTTTACTCATTTTGTAATCTTTTGTTTTTGAAGAATATAGTATTTCTTTCTTGCTACTCTCACTTGTAGAAGGTATTCTCCATTTTCTGTTTGATCTTGTAGGTGCTTGTGTTGCAAACTACAACACAATATGTGGTTAAAACCAATTCTCACATTGAATCCAATACAAGTGGGAAACTAACTTTTTGGTTCCTATACATGTGCCATGACCTAGCAGCATCAGTAATTTTATATAGAAAATGAGAGAGCTATGAAACTCCACAATGACCGCATTACACAATACTTATCTAAGGTTTCACAAATCAGTGAGCAATAAATATTGATGTTCTTATATAATTTTTCAAGAATCATTTGCATGTTAATGTCGAGACAACCTTTGTGACCTTTTTATTCATTAGTAGGGTTCTCTTATTTCATAAGAATGTATGCCTTCATATAAATCTTTCAACTCTTGTTGCCCTGCTAATGTGAGAAAACATTTTCATTAACAGCTATATCAAGATAAGTGTTTACAATTGCAGATACTAATTCAACATCAAACAACTAAAAATAGTTATCAACTTCGTAAGTTTTTACTCACAACAATAAACATTTACTTTGGTAAATTAAAAAAGTTATTACCTCACAAGCCGATAAGCTGAGAATGTCATCAAGGATGATCCAAGAACAAGTAGGGCATCACCTCCCTTAATTGTTTCCATAGCTTTATCTGCTCTCTCTTTGGGGACATTGTCGCCAAAAAAGACAACCTTCAAATTTTACAAAACTAATGAAAATGATAGTAGCATTATAAAAGATATCTGCCCACTCTTTGGGAAAACTATCTCAAAACAAAGACAATCTTTCTTTTTTATAAAAGTGGGGAAAAACATAGTAGCATTATATTGCTGTAATAAATATGCCTTCTCCTTTAACTGTTTGTAACAAGAACAATTCAATTTATTACTACAATTTTAGTTTAAAGTTAAAACACTAATTATTCAATTCCTGTCACTCTCTTCAAGCCAAGCACAAAAAAAGCCTGAACAAACTCAAACACTTATATAATTAATGCTAATATTAACGAAAATAGTAGGAAGAGGGAACAATTGTTAAATAAATTACAAGATGGAGTAATTTCCTTGGAGCCTAAATAAACATTTTATGGTTTTGAAATTAAAAAATAAAACCTAGTAGGCCCCATAGAACCATAGCTTGGGGTGGAGGGCGGGGGGGCGGGCGTAGGGGGGTCCCACCCAACCCCAATTATAGTTTCCCACCCGGTCCCTATCTTCCACTTATTAATCAGCCTGTTAAAATAAGGATTAATGACACCTACTAGAGTAATAGAATTAATCAGTTCATTCCTCGTCATACCCCCCGCCAAATTATGCCCTACTATTCTAAAGGGGGGGATATTACACACATTTAAATCAAAGAGGAATACTCAAATAATGCCAACGAAAACAAACAAAAAAAGGCATCCAAATTAGCCATTTTGAGGCATATAAAAGGGCAATCCACGTTGAAATTTTGAAGGGCTATAAGAATAATTTGAAGGGCTATAAGAACTTACTCCAAGGTCATTTTGGTATTCGAAGAGGTGCTTTCCATGATAAGAAACAGTTCACCTAATACTGTACCAACGAATCTCAAAAGCTATGGGGCCCACATACATAATTCAATAGGCTAGTCGGTTATTTATGCTATGTTCTCCAAAGAATAAACAATTGCAAAGACCCAGTGCAAGGATAATCATATAAACTACTGTTGTGTTGTAACCACACACACCCCATTACAATTGGACAGTAGCTTAGTGTTTGGTTTAATGTCCTTAGGTTAGCAACTTTTTCATTGTTCTTAGCTTCCTCTCTATTAAGAAATAAGTGATTCGAATCAAGCGATGATTGTTTAGAAAATTCATGTTTGGAATGTGAAGCTAGGAACTAGAATGTAGAAGTCCTTGTCCGAGTTGGAAAGATCCAAGAGAAGCCTTATGGATGCGAAATGAATAAGATCATGAAATTTTCCTCGTAGGTATAGCATTATGAAGGTGAGAATTGTCGATGTTGAGAACTAAGGGTGACATTATGAAAATTTCATCAAGCATAAAAACTTGTCAAACTTGAAAAGTTGTCAAATGATGTAAAATGTCATCAAAGTTGCAACATGATTGGGAATCAAGATGTCAAATGTGGAATTTGTAAAATGTTAAATGGAAATGTTGAGTGAAAATGAAAATTCAAGTTTTGCTTTGTAAAATGTTATATGGAAATGTTGAGTGAAAATTAAAATTCAAGTTTTGCTAAGGAAAAATGAAAATTCCAAATTTGAAAGGGAAAAGCAAGAGAAAAATTCTAAAAATCTTTTGTTGAAAAATTGAAGAGAATTCCATATGAAAATTAAAAGTTCTTAGAACTTTGGCTTAAAATCAAGTTTTCCTTGACCATTTCCACCATAAACTTGATTTTTCTTCACTGTTTCCACCTAAAACTAGAATTTTTTTGTGACTGCATTTCCATTACTATTTAAATAAAAGTACACTATTCACAATAAAAAAGTAGGGGCATGCAAGATCACCCCTCTAGAGTCAGACGGGAAGTGCCTAGAAAAGCACAATAATAGAAACACGAACAATGCCTGGAAACATAAACATCACATAAAAAGTCGCTAAGCGGCTAGAGCAGTGGCCCAAGACATTTAGATTTTGCCCTAAAAGGTCAAAACCCGCTCAAATGCTTCCACATAAAATGGAAAATCAAGCTCAAAGGGGAAAGCTTTAACAATCTTGAAATAAAAAATGAAAATCGATTAGATCTGGATCAGGTCAGCCATGAGAAAAGGATAAAAAATGAATTTTGATTTCAAAATTAAAATCTAAAGGATATCTAGGTCGGCCCTCTTGAAATCCCATAGGTCGCACCCCTTCATCAAGCTTCTTGAGCGCTATAAATGGAAGAGTAAGGAGATCATTCCAAACATCAATCAAATACAAATTCAATAACTCTCGAGCAAATAAAGAAATCAACTCGCAACATATTGCAGAGAAGAAAGAAGATTAGCGAATCTTGAAGTAGGGAATTGAAATCCAAGAGCAGAGGTGCAAATTTCTTATCAGAAGAATAGAATCCAGAAGTCCGATCTAAGTTTGAACAAGAAAATTACTGCTATACACTAAGTTTGTGCCTTTTGTCCCAAGCTCTCATAGTCTTGATAACCTAGTATAACATGGGAATCATCTCCAAGTTGTGAGACCTATGCTAACTGAGATGAGACCTCCAGGTTCTAGGCTGGTTCCTCTTGGATAATCACCTTAATCTGCTTCTAGACATGAAAGTAAATTTTTTGAGGGAAAGGGATAGAAGGAGTGCTTAAAGGAAATGACTGGAAAGCAAACTACCTACTAGGTGATGCACCGAAATTAGGGTTTGGATCTCAGTATCGAGGAATGAAATCAATGAAAGGCTCAAGTCTAGTAGGTCACAACTTACTGAATAGGCTTGCATAAGTATTTCATAGAAGGGTCTGAACATAAGACACAATTTATGACCTGCAAGCAGACATTCACTTCTGCAACTCGGTGTAGGAATGAGACAAGACTGTTAGGGGGCTGAAGTATGCCCACAAAAACATCCAAATCGGATCAAGCACAATAACACACACAACTGCAGAAAGTAAGAGGGATCAGGAACCCTAAAATATCACTGAAAACATCATATACTTTAATCCAATAAGAGATAATCCAAATAAGGAAGCATAAGGACATGAAGAATTGTCACAAAATACCTCTGCAATATTTTAATTATCAATGGGAGAAATACAACTGTATAAGCCAGAGGGTAGAGATGATACCACAAATGACCCTTAAGAAAAAATGAAATTCTTTTTACAATTGTCCAACTCTTCGCTCTAAAAGCTCTCAAAAAACAATATATACATCTCTTCTAATACAGGCAGGAGAAAAAGTCAATCAGGGTTACATAAATTCCATATAATAATCACAACCCTAATTCTGTCAAGTCTAATCATAAATGTATCTCTGAAAATATCCCAACCGATCAGATATGTCTTTGCATGTCCATCCCTGTACTGAAATTGCTGGCAGACAGAAGACCTTGATCCAACTACTTCTCAGCAAGTCGGGCTGTCATGAATGCTCAAATCCGATACTCTTCTAGTAAGAATCCACCGAGAATGGATGCCCAGATCTTTTCCTCATCTATTCCAACTACAACCGCCCCTAAAAACATAAATTTTGAGCTACCCGCGCTTGCAAACGATCAACAGGAACAAACAGAAGAAAACCCACGAAAGATACTGCAATCCTCTTTTGAAAAAGTCAAAGGCCACATCATAGCAACCCGGACCAATAAAAATTGGCCACCTCAGCAAACGGACCCGCAGTAGTCAAAAGAAATCCGGTCCCTTGCATCGGATGGTGGTCGCATGATCGCATGGGATCGGAAGATCCCATGAGATCATGCGACCACCGTTGATCTTATTTGCGACCGAGAACTGGGCCCACCGAGATAGGTGTCATCATGTTGCATGATCGCATGGGCTCAGAAGATTCCATGCGAAAATGCGACAGCCACAAGTTAAAAAGGGGAGGTCGGGAGGAAATATTTGCCGGGAAGACCTAGGCTTTTGTAGGAAATATTAAAAGGGACCCCGCCCGACAACCTAGAGACTTTAACACATGAAGGTGGTCACTTTAAAAAGGCACATGCGTTTAGAGGGATTTAAGTGGCCCAAAAAGGTAACGGTGAAATAGAATAGGTCGCAAGGGTTTGCTTGGGTTTTTTTGGGGTAACGGCTATATTTATGAATTTTTTTAACTGCAGACCAGGGGATAAAAAAAATTGCAGAGCCCAAGAGACAAGACCTAAAGCCATGAAACTTTCAGGGATGCTTGGCAGGGTACAAACAGAGACCTTGGGATAGATTTAGCCAAATTTGTATAAGACGGGAAAATTTGGGTAACAATTACCTCTCATGAATGTTGATAAAGAATAAAACAGTCATTTGCACAAGTCATCCAAGCCTATCCAAGGGTATATTAGAGTGGTGAATTCAAGGAAATCGAGAATGTAAATTCCTAGATCAAAAATCAAATTCAAATACAAAGTCAAAATCAAAATCAAGAACCTATAAATGCGAATTTAGCCCATATTAGAGCAAATTTCCTAAACAAAGGAGTGCATTTTAATCAGATCGAGGACAAATCACAATCAGTTCAAGTATAAATTGCATCACTCAAAGATGAAATTAAAAGAAGAGGGAAGCGAATAAATTGCAGATTACCAGCTGATGAGGATCAGAACTCCAGCGAATTCAAAGCAAATAGTGAAGAAAAATCATGCTTTAAGTGCGAACGTCAGTACCTAAAAGGCAGATTTCCAAAATTAAAATGCAGAATCACATCAAATTCAAGCACAAATAAAGTGAATTCCCAGCAAGGTATAGATGTGGAATCAGATTTCATAGCAGAAGGGTCAAATTCAAGGGGAATTCCTGCTAGAACTTAATTTTGGCCCACCTTGTTGAACATTTCTAACTCCAACTGGAAAACCCGCCCTAGAAGAAGGATGAATTCAAAGTCTAAAACATGTGAGGGTAAAGAAAAATGAGGTTTAAAGATCTAAATGATGAAGGATTATGAAAGGTGCAATAAGAAATCCCAAGTCAAGATGGAAATTTTAAAGTTGCGAGGAACTTGGATTTGCACCCACTTCTCTTGCAAATTTCCAGCTAAACTTGACAAATGCACTCACTTCACTTAGAAATTTACAACTAAACTCAAGATTCCCACCCCCAAGCTTGCTCATTTCCACCTAAACTTCTAAATCGCACCCTCCTTCTGTTTACCCGAAGGGGTAACTTAGTGTTGCATAAACATAATACAGAATAACAAGTAACTCACAGAATGCCAAAGAACATAAATGCTTTATTCATTATTCCAGATTCATCAGTACAAGCCTAGCACAACACCATACAAATCATGCATGTGTCTATCCCCTGAGAGGGTATACATTCTATCCGAAGGGACACAACCAAAACGTCGTGTCGTAACTGTCTAACCTGTTGGTTACTGACGACCGAGATTAACATAATACTTTATTACATGACAACCCGTACATACAATTATCCCGACAACATCATCCCCCAAAAAAAACAAGTCGTCTCTGACGACTTACAAAATGGGAATAAAGCACAATTGATCCTACAACAAAAGTACTATTTAGGAGGGAGCATAGGAAGCGTCCCTGACAAAGATGGTGCTGATGCTGCTGTTCGGGAAGCCACCTGAGCCCGCAACTCGTACACCTGACTTGTTCGCAACCGCAAATCACGCTCCGCTGTCATTTTGAGCTCCATTGCCCTCCTTACCATTCCTGCTACTTCAAGTACTGCTTTTTCCTTCGCATCAACACTCTCTAGAGCATTACCAAGGCGAGTCTCGAGCAAAGCCCGCTTGGTATGCTCAATCTCCATCTCAGCTCGAAGGGTCTCTAACTCGGTCACCATGCTACTCCGCTCAACTGCCATACTGCCCCACTCAACTGCCCAAGACTCTCTTTCCTTAACCCAAATTGCCTCTAATGCTGCAAGACGTGAGGCCACCTCTTCTCGAGCCACCTTTGCTGCCAGCTCTGTAGCCTTATGTGCTGAGGAAACATGCTCCGCACGTCTCAGGGTAAAATACCCCTCATGGAATGCCTGTTCCAATTCTCATAGAACGGTCTGAATCCTGCTCTCCCCTACTGTCTCCCGAAGAGCCCAATCTTCCAACATGGCGAGGGACTCTTGAGTAGGCCATCCTCTTGACTCAAAACATTCTGCAAAGGCCGTCGGACACCCCACCCGTACAAAGGTCAAGAGACGCTCCAACTCCTGAGCGATCTCTTCTTGAGCCTGGAGTTCTACTGAGGCTATGACCTGCTCGGCTCCTGCAGCTACTGCAACTACATCTGCCAAATACTTGCTGTAACACCTTCGTGGACTCTCTCGCCGGCGCCTCCCTAGGCTCTTCAGTCGGCTCTCGCAGCTCCTCCTTACTGGCCTCGTGCTGTTGTCCCTGTCCCTGTGTGAGAGCCTTCCTCTCAGACACATCCTCTATCTCCATCTCCTGCTCCTGTCTATCCGGTGACATCATAGAGTCGAGATCGACTATCTCAGAATGAACTACCATCACTCGCTGTGGTAACAGGGAGATAGATGTCGCTAATGCTATTGGGGGCATTTTGAACTGATCTAGCCAAGTCAACACCGAGGCGTCCCTGCTCTCCATCGGTAGCTCCCTCGATGGCTCCTCCAGCACCCCTGGCCCCACTCTCACAAAGGCCTCCGTCCCCACCACATCTAAAGTAACTTGAGGCCCACTTTCTGGCTGTGGCTGCTCCAACTCTCCTCTCGGAAGTACAACTTTGTCCCCAAACATCCCCTCCGTGGGCTGATCCTCTGTCAACCTTGCTGCCTCTGCCATTGCCTCCCCACTTGATGGTGTCATATCTATTGGGGCCTGCAACTCTCCGAACCAAGGTACAGGTACTGAGTCCAACATAGTACCAAATGGTACCGAGGGCATCACTGAAAGGAGAGCAGAGGTCTCTGGTGGTGTGAAAAGAATCTGATCTGGTGCAATCCCAAAGGGTGGAGTGGGTATCTCTGTACCGAGTGTGTCTGAGTCCCCTATTGCAGCACTCTCACTGTCCTCCGAGTCCTCACTGGTATCCTCTTGGCCGCTATCTGCATTCTCTCCTTCTAACTCCGAGAGGGCTTGGCGCTTTCTCTTCGAGCCTGCCTGTGTCCCTCCTGTATCAAGATGGCGCCAGTGGAAGATGGGAGGCTCTCCTGTGGCTATGTCGACTGGCTTTGTCCTCAACCTGTCCAGTAGGATTTGTTCTCCAGTGGCGTTAAGGAATAAGCCAATGGCGAAGTGAGGCATGTAGAAGGTCCGATGCTGGAGTGTCATATACTCAAACATCCTCTCCGCCAGGATAGATGCCCAGTCATACATAGTACCATTCCTGAGCCCGTTCATAAAAACAAGATGTGCTATGGAAATATCGGAAGCCCTACTCGCACCTGTTAGTCTTCTTTTGATGATATCCATGAGGCACCTCCAGTTGCCTGGAGCCACGAAGGACTTCTTGATGCCGTGATTCTTTGCAGAGGCTCCCGCTATGGACTCAAACTCACTCGGCGATAGATTCCTTGACACTAGTTTTATGTACTTCTCCCTATCCTCTCGGGACATTTTTCGAGGCTTCAAATCTATCTTTTTACCCTACCTCCCAGGAATGCCAAAAACCCTCGAGATCTTGGTTGCGGTGATTTTAACCTATATCTCTATCCTAGAATATGTCAAAGTGCTGCTCCTACTAAACCTATCGAATGTATCTATCATGCCCCTCAGAGGGCCTTCATATTCTTTGATAGAAAACAAGGGCACTTGGATCGCCCAGTGTACCTGCACTTTGCGTAACTGCCCTTTGAGAAAATGTGTGTCAGAAGTTTCTTCCCACCACGTCTAGCACTCGAAACCATTCAGCCCTTCAAATGTGATATTTTTCCACGTGATCTCATCCTTCTGAGTCTGCGGCTGTCGGCATGGGCGAATTTTCTTCTTCGTAGTATCTATGCTTCTAGCAATGCAGACTCCGGACTGTAGAACCCTTGTGCCTTTACTGCTGCTTGCTAGAGTTGAGGGTTGCAATTTTTTCCTCCAATCTTTTGGCTGTTGGTGTGACCCCATGTTGATGCTGCAGCCCTCTTGTCGACAATAACTGCTTTTCAAATTCTTCCCGCGATTTTCTTGTTAGCCGTATAATGATGAATTAGTTCTCCAAATAAGTGACCGTACACAGGCTTCTTTTCTTTTCAACTTCAACAAATTACTCTTCCCAAAGACGTCGTATGGTAGATATACCTCCAACACTCCCATCGTACGGAAAAGTATTCCTCCAAAACTCTCACCGTATGAACCGTCATACAGTCTTGGCGTCTGCGATTGCTATTATGGTCGTACGATCCGTACTTCTTCTGCCTGCTCCCTCACCCGTAGCCATTGTACGGCCAAACTGTGCTCCCAACGTGCGGCCTTTGGCTCCGTACTTCCACACGTGATAATCCGTGTGTCAGCCGTTTTGCCGTACGGACACTGCTCTGCTCGTTTTTCCACATGGAATTTGTCTCTGACGTTTTCCTTCAGCCGCCGTATGATCCCTTTACCGTACGGTCCTTAAGCTCTCATATGCGGTTTGTCACCGTACAGTACTATATACCGTATGCTGTTTGCTTTGCTCGTGGGTCCACAACATTTTTGTTCATACGCACTCTCTTAATTGTTCCTCTTTGTACATTGTCGTACGGTGTGGCCGTACGATCACATTTTTTTTTCTTTTTAATTTTTTTTGGTCTAATTGGTGTTGTCTCCGTGTGCTTCCATCCCTCTAGTGGTAGATTTTCAATTTCAAACCATTCACTGGATCTGGTATCACCTTTCCGTCCAACGTCCACAGCTTAATGGCTCCATTATTGCCAACTTCGCATACCCTATAAGGTCCGAACCATTTGACTTCAAATTTCTCGGGTTTGATTTCGTTGCGTCCATTATACCTCAACACGAGTTGTCCGGGGGTGAATCTTGTCCTTTTCAAGTGTTTGTCATGCCATGCCTTCCGTCTTTGTTGTGCTACCTCAGTTGCCCACTGTGCTGTCAGATGTCGTTCATCCAATTTGTTGAGATTATGGAGTCTTTCCCTTAGACTCTCCATATCTCCCAACTTATTCTCAATGGCGATCCTGAGACTTGGTACCATGAATTCGGCCGGCACAACCGCCTCTTGTCCATACATTAGCTGGAAGGGTGTGTCCTGTGGTAACCTTATACGAGGTACAGTACGTCCATAGCACAGATGACAATCGTTCCTCCCAATCTTCCTTTTCGATCCCGCAGGACCTGTATATTACCGAAACCAAAATTTTGTTGGTGGCTTCAGCCTGTCCATTAGCTCTCAGATAGTAAGGGCTTAAGAGAGAGTGGAAAATCTTGAATTCCATGGTGAGCAGTTTTATCACGTGGTTAACAAAATGGCCTCCTCGATCGCTCATAATCTGGACTAGTATGCTGTAGCATGTGATTATTTGTTCATATATGAATTTTGCCATACTCAATGCAGAGTTATCCGAGAGGGCGTGTGCCTCAACCCATTTTGTGAGGTACTCTGTGGCTACTACAATGTACCTACACCATCGTTTCCTACTTGCCTTCAGTGGCCCCACAAAGTCGAGTCTCCACCGTTCAAACAATTCCTACGCATTGGATGGGTTTAGGGGCATGAAATCTCTCTTGAGAGGCTTTCCTGCTCTCTGACAGGTATCCCAACTCACCACCCATTCTCTTGCGTCATTGTAGATTGTTGCCCACCATAATCCCGCTAGTAGTATTTTTCGAACCGTCGTGTCTGGCCCCATGTGTCCTGTCGGACCTTCATGTGCTTCTCGTAGTACCCCTTGGACTTCCTCCTCCATGACGCACCGGCGAAGGACTTGGTCAGGTCCCATCTTATATAATAGCCCATTAATAAGCTGAAACATTTTACTTCGTAATACCAGCTTCCTTCTCTCACCCAGCTGCATCTCCTGTGGAAACTGACCTAATGAGAGGTATTCCCCGATGCTTGTGTACCATGTTGGTAACACGACAATTTTGAATAAGTGTGCATCAGGAAAGTCATCATTGATGCCTTCTGGAGGTTCGCCGGACTTAATTCTTGAAAGGTGATCTGCACATACATGACTTTTCCCGGGTCGTACTATAGTGTTGAACGTGAATTCTTGTAACAAGAGTAACCATCTACTCACCTGCCCTTGAATTATGGGCTTGTTCACCGTATACATCAACACCTAGTGGTCAACATAAAAGACAAATGGGGTCGCCAACAAATAATGTCGGAACTTTTGTACGGCGTCGACCATTCCGAGTGCTTCCCTCTCGGTGGTGCTGTAATTTTTCTCGGCTTTGGACAAAAGTCTGCTTGCAAAGTAGATAGGGTGGTTCAACCCATGGTCTCCTGTTTGCGCTAATGTTGCCCCGATAGCGAAATTCGATGCGTCCACATGGACATGGAATTCCTTATCCCAGTTGGGGTATTCTAGGATTGGTGGGGCTACTAATCTTTCTTTCAGCTCTTCGAATGCCTTCTCTTGTTTTGTGGCCCATGTGTACGATTCTCCCTTTTGGGTCAAGCCGTTTAGTGGGTATGATACTTGGGCAAAATTTTTAATAAATCGTCTGTAATACTCGATGTGTCCTAAAAACGACTTGACCCCAGTTACGTCCATTGGAGGCTCCATTTCTAGGATCACCCATACCTTGTCTAGGTCTATTTTCAATCCCGCTTTGCATACAGTGTCCCAGTAACTTCCCTTGGGGCACCATGAATCTGCATTTTTTGGGGTTGAGTGCTAATCTCGCCCGTCGGCACCTCTCCATGCACTCTCTGAGGGCTACCATGTGTGTGTCTTGGGCACTGAAAATAGACCAATCATTGAGGAAGGCTTTGAAATTCCCCACAGACATCTTGTCGAAGATTTGCAGGATGATTCTTTGGAAAGTCGCCGAGGTGTTACAAAGTTCGAAGGGCATTCAGTTGTATGCGTACACTCCGTCTTCCACTATGAAAGTTGTTTTCAGCTTGTCTTCTTCCGCGCCGCGATGGATATCTGGTTGTAACCCGAGAATCCATCCATGAACGAGTAAATCTCGTGTCCTACTACTTCCTCCAAGATACTGTCTGTAAAAGGGATTGGAAAGGGATCTTTGATTGTGACCGCATTTAAACACCTGAAGTCCACACATATTCTTATTTGACTGGTGTCCTTTTTCAACGAGATCACAATGGGTGACACCCACTCGCTCGTCTGTACCCGAAATATGATGCCTGCCTCAAGCATCCTCTCGATTTCTTCATTGACACGGGCTGCATAATTTTTATTCATTATGTACGGACGTTTCCATACGGGTATAGCTCCTTCTACCAATGGAATTCGGTGAACACAGTTCCGGCAGTACCCCCCTTAGGTCTTTATAGGTCCAAGCAAACACATCTTTGTACTCTGTGAAGATTTTAAATGCGGCTGCCTTCAGGACGGGGTTCCAGTCATCCCCTATGAAAATGTTCCTTGGGTTGGTCCCGTCTCCCAAATTCATGGTCTTCACTGAAGGCTCTTCATACTTGATCGGTTTCTCTTTGTCGAATTGATGTGCTGGAGTTTCCCGGATTTGGAGCTCTCCCTCTTTATACTCTCCGTATTGTGGTGGAAAGGTGGACTTTTCCTCTTCTTCCTCTATTCGTAACATGTTGCAGTGTCTCAATTCATAGTCTTCCATCTGCCAATGGAAAAGCCCATTTAGTGAATCCATGTCGTCGTCCGAGTACCACTCTATTTCTAAGATTCCTTCCTCGTTCAGTTCCATCCACTGCTTTCCTTCGTCTATTTCGTCTTCTCCTTCAGACTCAGATGATGACGCCATGTCCTCGCTTACCATCTATGTCTGTAAGTCAATTATAAATTTCCGACTGCCTTTTTCCATTGAGAGAGTATTCCTTTTCCAATTGTGGTTTACCCTTGCCTCTACCAACCAACCTCTCCCTAGTATAGCGTCGTAGCCCTTCTTCTTTAATGACATTACTACAAAGTCGAGAACAAAGGGTTGTGTGTCGATCGTGACCTGCTGTGCCATGAGAGTCCCGATGGGTTTAATACCATGCTGGTCGGCGCCGACTAGTTGGAACGTGGGTGGCCATAACGTGGGCTGTCCCAGTTGTCAACATATTTCCTCCAAGAGCATGTTGACACTGGAACCTCCATCCACAATGGTGTCTATCAGAATGGATATGAGGATGCCCATTTCTACCACCGTGGGGTGCCTTCCTATGTTCACTGCGAGTAACATGGGGTCTTCTGCTATTCTGAGAGTGCCCTCCTTCCTGAGAGGTTTTTCTACTATTTCGAGAGTGCCCTCCTTTCTGAGAGGGTTTTCTCTGTGGGTTCCTTCTCGCCGACTTGATACCTTCGGCAATGATGTCACACCTAATAAAGTTGTTTTCAATTGTGGTATAGTTGTAAGGTCTTTTAATTTGATGGGAATTTCTGCTTGCAACACCTGTCGTATGATGTTCTGTTCCGTCAGACCCCTCAGAGAGGTATTGGCGATGCCGTTTGTTTCTCTTCTCTCGGCCATCATTTCCTTCTCGATGTCAGCCTTCGCTTCTTGCATTCTCCTTGTCTCAACTTCAGCATTGGGGTAGGTTACTTTTTTCGCCTGTGCTCGAGTGACGGCCAGGATTTCCTCTGCGTTGCCTTCAATGTTCAGGAGATTCACTCCTGGCTTAGGACACTTTGCGTCATCGTGGTCTCCCGAACCACACCATCTACATAGGAACTGTGGTACTTCTCCCTTCATGATGTCTCTTGCAAAGTGCCCCCATTGATTGCAATTATGGCACTGTATCATTGGTTGTCCGCTCATATCGTATTGGAGGCGGCTATGGCCCCCGTTGTTATTGTTGTTGTTCCCACCTCTTCCTCCACGCCGGTTGTTCCTGAAACCACTGGATGATGTTGAGTTGGCATTTGTCTTTGTGGCTCCTGAAGCTGAGGTGGATGCTTCCTGCATCATTAATATCTGTTGAGGCCCTCTGGTCCTCATATTGTACGGACATTCCTTGGTGGAACGTTTGGCAATTTGGCAGATATCGCAAAATTGTTTTTTCGGGCAGGATCCCTTTGTGTGACCTTCCCTGCAGTCTGTGCACCACGAGTCCCCTTCATCGCCTCTGGTGGGGGTGTTCTTCATCGTCTTAAACTCCTTCATCATCCGAAACATGTCTTTCTCGAGAGCTTCTATTTTCTTGCCGAATTCTTCACTACTTGCCTCTCCGTCAAAATCATCTTCTGATGATTTATTCTTCTTTTTCTTTGCTGTTTTGTTTTTGCTCTCGAGGTCCATTGCTCGATTGTATGCATCGATGTATGACGGTGGAGGTACTATCTTCATTTTTCTCCTCAGAGCCGGCTTGAGGCCCTCAATGAACCATCTTTTCTTTAATCCATTTGCTGGTGGGCTTTCCATTTTTCCCACAAGTTCCTTGAGTCTCCGTGCGTATCCATGGACTATCTCTTCCTTTGTTTGCTTTGTGCTGTATATTTCCGCTACTATTTCTTTGTCATCTCGGAGTAGTCGAAATTCCTCTTGAAATTCTTTCTTAGATCTTTCCATATGGTTACCTTCGTTGGATCAATGTCCAAATACCAATCAATGGCCATGCCTCTCAGGGTAGCCGAAAATTGCCTCAGCCAGTCATTTTGATCTGTAACCCCATTGGCTGTCCATATTGTCTCACACGTCTTGCAGTGTCGTTCGGGGTCTTCTTTCCC
Organism: Chamaecyparis obtusa; assembly: GCA_027943335.1. NCBI lineage: Eukaryota > Viridiplantae > Streptophyta > Pinopsida > Cupressales > Cupressaceae > Chamaecyparis > Chamaecyparis obtusa. The sequence continues at coordinate 286,865 of BSBK01008364.1, read as the reverse complement.
ATCACCCAAAAATTTGGGTAGCTTTTGTTTTTGTCCTGCCATGATTGCTGGCGCAAGTGCTGGTTGTGTTGGTGGTACGTTCGGCTGGCTAGGTACCATAGGTTGTATTACTACTGTCGATTGTTTCGATACGGTGGATGGCGTTCCATTACTTGCAGTGTTTTGTGTCTCTTTACTTGGTGTCTCCGACCCAGTAGGAGTGTCTGAGCCTAGCAGGCTGCCTTGATCCTTGTGCCCCTCGGTCACTTCAGTACTTGTGGCAGCACTCGTATCCTCTGCCTCTCTGCCCTTGGCCTCTTCTCTCTCCCTTCTTCGGGCCTCCCTTGCCTCCGTATGTGGAGTTAAGGTTAAGTTTCCCAATAAGTTCCTAGTCTCTTCGATGGAATTCTCCCAATTTCTGTCTCTGACGACCTCACCATCAGCCTCCTTTGATCGTCCTTCGGTGATCCTTCAGGGTTTTTGCCTTCTCTCGGCTTGTTGCTACAATAGCACGTTTCTTCTAACAATCTCCCCTTCTTCTACTTCCTTCTTCTTATTCCTATCTTTATTTAACTGATTTGGCATAAATATTTTATTTATCTCCCCAAGAAATATCAACACATGAGAAATTAAAAGAACACTTTTTATTTATTCAGACTTTTTTCCATGCTACATATGTTTACAACATATTCATGACAATGTGTTCTTTATTTATTCTCCTTCTCCAGTCTTATTTCATATTTCCCTTCTAGCGGGATTCATCGTGGTCTTCCTCTTCTCTCCAGCGGTAGTACTCGCTTAGGATTTCTTGCCGCCTGGCTTCTCGGTGTACTTCCTTACGCCGATTTTGAAGGGCCAAGAATGTTTGCGCCAACAACTCTTGGAGGTGAGACAGTAGATGGTTCACTGCACGATTGACATGCAGGGCATCCCACATGGCACCTTCTGGTACTTCCTCTCACTCCGCTTCCCTTCGGACGTGTGTCTCGACAGACGCCTACAGTAGTGCAGTGAAGTCATTGGTTAATGCCCGTTCTCCTTCGAAGAGTTCCTCGTTATGGCTCTCATCCTAATTTCTCTCTATTGGCTGACCCATTGTTTCCCTTGTTACTCTCACCCGCAATTCTTTAAAGGCAACGGCACCAAATGTTTACCCGAAGGGGTAACTTAGTGTTGCATAAACATAATACAGAATAACAAGTAACTCACATAATGCTAGAGAACATAAACGCTTTATTCATTATTCCAAATTCATCAGTACAAGCCTAGCACAACACCATACAAATCATGCCTGTGTCTATCCCCCAAGAGGGTATACATTCTATCCGAAGGGACACGACCGAAACATCGTGTCGTAACTGTCTAACCTCTCGGTTACTAACAACCGAGATTATCATAATACTTTATTACATGACAACCCGTACATACAATTATCTCGACAACACCTTGCAAGGTCATTTCCACCTAAAATGTCAATATGCACCCAGCTCTTCAAGCGAATTTCCAGCTTACGCTCTAAAACCTGGTAGCCTACATCAAGCATTATCTTCATTTCCACCTAAAATCAAGAAACCTACTAGCACTACATCTCCATTTCCACCTAAAAGTGAAAAATCCGCTGGAAGAAATTAGGAGAATCAAAATGCAAGTTAGACTTAGCAAAGCCAAAAAAGAAAACACTTTGGAGGTCAGTTCTCTGTTCATGGGTGTTTCATGACCACACCAACACAAAATAACATACCAAGGTATCTTATCCTCTCCCGAGCAAAATCCCTTGTATGCTAAGATTGCGAAAAATCATACAAGGCACTCCAAGGTTCTTTTATGCCAAGTTTGTTGTGAGGTTTTCACACCATCGCTCCATTACAAATGGGGACCCCCACTTTTCACTTTGGGAGTGTGTAGTGGTTGCTAGGTAGTCTTAGTATGGCAGCATTTTCCAAGTCTAGACAAGAAGCAAGTTGGTTGAGGTGTAAGTTGGTCTTAATTGCACATCAAGGTCTTAGGGGCAAATTATAATTTGTACTTGGTGGAATTTTGATCATGATTTAAGGTAGATATCTTGGGCGAACATCTTGAGAACCAAGGAAGGCAAGGGTGAGGGATTGTTTCTACTGGCTGAATTTCCAACACTTTGACATTTTTACATCAACCTTAGTCAAAGGGCCAAACCAAGGCTAATCTCTGCCCTAGTTGTGGGGCTCCTAGCATTCGAATCTGAGAAAAGGTGAAGGACAAATGGTTAAACAAGATAAGTGCTTTGGTTGTTGACTTGAAAAGGGGGAATGACTTTCAGCACTTAGAAAAATTTGCAATCAACTTCAAATGTGTGTGCACAAGATCAGGTCAATTTCCGCCTTGCCACTTTGACCCCAACATGTAGACATTCTCTTCTCAAAGCATGAAGCCCAAAGGCTGATCATTTTCCGCAAAGTACATGAGCCCCACAGATGAGCATTTTCCGCCCAGCTCACAAAGACAAGCGCCCCACAAGTGATCATATTCCGCCAAGCATGTAGTAAGCCTAAGTCATGACCAAAATCTGCCCAAGCAATGCACAATCTCTGCCAAGCACTTGGAACCCCGCAAGAGGGTAATTTGCAAAAATCTAAGGTGTGTGTGCACCCAAAGGCTGGTCAATTTCTGCCCAAGGCATTGAGGCCAACAAGCAGTCCAATTCTGCCTTAGACATGGAGCCCAAAACTAGTGCAAAATACGCTCAAACACTTGTACTCAACACCGGTGCATTTTCCACTCAAGCCTAGATGAAGTATGAGCCCCACAAGGTGGCAAAATCCGAAAAACTCCATGAGCCCTGGCCACCATCCCAAATTTGCCCACATTAGAACAAGGTCAGAATATTAATGGGGTGTTATTGGCATTTTCTATGATGAAATTATGAGTTTGATAGAGAGGAAAATGATAAAAGTGAAGTACAATTTCAAGATAAAACTTCTCCAAATTCAACTCTAAGGTTAAATCAGAATCATGTAGTTGGAAGGGTTTGTTTTGTCATAAAAAAAAAATGTTCTAATTTATCATTTCACAAGCTTCACACATGTTTTCTGGTTTTGCAGGGGTATATGGAGATGACTTTGAAAGGTGGAGCTTGGGCGAGAGCATGAGGAAGGGAGAACTTGAAGATCAGATTTTAAGAAGGGCAATTTACAAATAAAATAACCTCAAGCAAGGTGAAAGGAAGAGTTCGAATGGCAAGGTTTGATTCGCAGCTGCAAGAGATTCTAAGATCAACACAAAAGATGATCCAATACCAGCATGAAAGGTGAAGATAACATGAAGCATCAAGAAGGCCACAACAAGTTCAAGTGATCAAAATGCAATGCAAAGGGCAAGTTGTACAGTAAGGACCAATTCTACAAGTGGGGGAGAGTATCACAAACTTGAATTTCCTTTGGAAATGCAAGTTCAATTGGAATGGTTCAACTACATGCAGTTCCTACACTTCTACAAAAGCAAGATAAAGGTGAGATACCGTTACAAGAAAGATCTAGACATTTTGATGAAAAGATGTCCAAGAGGATGGGGAAAGTTCATGAAGATGAAGCAATTTGGGAATATGAGCCATCACAATCAACCAAAGACTTGTTAATGTTGAGTATCAAGAGATATTCTTTCATTATCATAAATTGATGGAAGTTCAGAAGATCAACATGCTCAGGTGGTGCCCACTCATTCTCAATCAATCAGAAAATTCTAATTCCATTTGTCCAAGATCAACCAATCAAATTGTTACAAGAGTACAAGTGGGATACATCTAATGTCTCTGCCTAACATATTTTCTCATTGATTTTCAAAGGCAATGCAATTTTCCCATTGGCCTACAAAGTGGTGCTTCATTGTAATTGGGTGGCATTTAATGCTTGTAACTAGTGGTTGTATTAGGGGCTTTGTTGGATAGATTTGAGCCATTGATTCCAAAATCAATCTTTGCTACTCATTGTACTTGAGCTCCCTAGTTTTCTCATTTGTAAAGGGAGAGATTGTTGCTATAATATTGTCGAAGTAATTCCAAATTCATTGTTGTTATCATGGTGGATTACTTGTATTATTTTGGAGTATTGCATGGTTTCTACATTTCCTCACTTAAATTAGGACTTTGCTTATGTTGAGTAGAAGTAGTTAAGTAGATGAATGAAAGATATTGTTGTTTAATTATGGTGAACTTATGTTCATACGTTATGGTACTTGTTGATTGCAAGTAACAATGTAAGGTTGGTCTGAACTAATTACAAGCACTTAACTTTAATTGGAGATGTCCATTTGGATTGTGCCACCATTGGATATTTGAAAGAATTATTGACAATACGAAAATTGTTCCCACATCCTTAAAAGATGGCACCCTCCTTTGCATAGTTGATTTGGGAAAGTAAGGACTAGTTAGAATCTCACCTCACCGTCAATAGTCTCTTACATTGTTAGAGTTAGCTTAGTTCCCTAAACCCTTTATTTGTTTGCACTTTGTTTTGTTAGAATTAGTTGAAGAGATCAAATTGCCAAATCTTCCACATTTGCAAAGTTGATAGTTGATCCATTGAATGAATAGCGTAAGTCCTTAAGTGATTACTAGCAAACCACATCATAAAAACTGAGTTGTGTCTAACAAGAATAGGAACCTTGGAGTTCTCTCTACAATCTTTCTTGCAATCTTAGCATACGTGGCATCTTTGTTCAAGAGAGGATTTGTTATTTGGTGTTTCATCTTGGAATACTAAGTGTTTCATCCTACATGTTGGAAGGGTCACAAAACTCACATCAATAAGATCTTGACATGTGGCTAAGCTCAATGGTCATTCTAATATGCTAGTAACACAAAGGGACTTATGTTTGAATTGTTCTCAAGATGACTTAGACAATACTGATTATGGGAGCTATTCGAATGAAATAGGTTCTAAGTAAATGAGAGTAAGGGTTAAGAAGTTCTATTATAATCCTAAGAACATGAGATCTAACAATTGCTTTGGTGAGATCAACCACACTTTTCTTAGCCAAACCAACTACACAAAGGAGGAGCAATCTTCAAGGGTTGTGCGAGAAATTTCCATATCACAAATGAACACCATCATGGAACAATGAACATTAACTAATAGAAGTTAAGCATCTACATAAAAGCTCAGGACCAAACTGCTAACAATCTTCCCCTTTGTCATTGGTGGCAAAACTATACACAAAACCATACTCACTGATAACTTATACCTTTAGTTCTGTAGACTTTTCTTTTCTTTGTAGCACACTTCCCCTGTCTGTGTGCTCTGGTTGAGTGGCTGTATGTCCTGTTCCATGTCCTGACCGGAGTGGTTGTATATTATGTTCCATGTCCTGTTCCTTTCTGACCTTTCCGCTGTTTGAGTGTTGCTATGCTTCTCATTTCCCTTTCTGTTTCCTCTGCTTCTTCTTCCCCTTTTTGCCTCCATAGGTCAAAGGGTTGTTCTTAGTATTTCACATTTGTAGCTTGGTGAAGATATCCTTGTAGATAGTCTTGGCAGAGTGAAGAAACGGTGCCCATTGACCGGTTACATGTTCAATGTTCTTTTGGGCTGCTTTAAGAGAAACAATGGTGTTCTCCATATCTTCCACAGTTTTGTAATCCGGTTCATTGACCAAAACCTTTGTAGAAGTCGCGGTTTTCTACATGGAATCAAATATTGGGGCCAAAAATAACTGAAATCCAATAATGTCTTGGATTCTCTTATTTTCCTCTTCTGCAGTCTTTCTTAGGACCAGAGCAAGACTTGTCATTTCTCTGCTAAAATTTGTTGCAGATTTCTTCTTGATGTCAAATTGAGATGACAAAGCTCTTATTTCTTCATAGGTCTTTGTAGACTTCTCTGTCAGATCTTGCAAAAATACTTCAAAGTTTGAAGTTCGAGTCATCAAACTGCCTACCACTTGAAGTTGTTGTTGAAGCACTCTGAGGTTGGTTGACACATTTACCTTGATTTCTTCAACCTGTTTGTGGATAATCTCTACTCTTTTCTTCTCATAGTGGTCTATTGCCACAGTCTCTGGACCTGTGAGATCATCACCGATGGCTTGTGCCAAGACTTCTAGCTGATTGATGACCTGTTCATCTTCATCTATATCAGCATCCGATACGAAGTTGCACAAGATGTTCTTTACATGGTCAGGACCATGTCCTGTTTCCTTTAGGTCAGCTCTTTTAGCTGCCTTGTTAACATCTTGCTGATGTCAACTACTGTATCAGTGGCTTTACTTCTTTTGGCTTCCTTGTCCTCAGCAAATGACAACTTCCTTTTAGATGAGGAGAAGCTTGGAATATCTGCTTGCTCCTTTTGCTTGGGCTCCTGTTCCGATTGAGGTTGCTCAGTTTGTACAAGAATTTCTTGTTCTTGTTCCTTATTGTCTTCATCTCCCTGTTGAGTTTTATCTTATGGTGGCGCCTCTTCTACAAGTAGATCTTCCTTGGCAGGTGCTTCTGCCTCAATCTAGGCTTCTTCTTCTGGTTGCACATTAACTTCAACATCCTATTCTTGTTGAAGTTGTTCTTCTGGTGGGACTTCTTCTATGCGCTGCTCTTCAGCTGTATGGAGTTCTCCCACAGGTATACCATTTCCTAGTTCTTGTTCAACATTTATTCGTTCACCAGATGTGAACTCCTCTGTTTGAACATTGACATCACCGGTTGTAGGTTCTTCACGATTAGTGAATTTAACTAGTGGTGTCGGCACTTGTTCAGTTTGATCCTGAGGACCTAATTTTTCAAGTGCACTAAAGTCATACTATTGCCAGAAGTCCATTGCCTCTTTATAGACTTGTTTCTCATATCCGTTTAGAATTTGGGCAACTCTATACTTTATATCCAAATTCATTGCTGCTTCCTCTAGGAGAAGCTTTATTCTTTCTTCACTAAGACCAGGTTTGACCATTAACAATGTTTCCCTATTGATCCTCGTGTTTGTGCCTGGACCGGTTCTCCATTTAGTCTAAAGCCTAGAATTGAGTTTCGGTGGGAACTTGGACCTATAGTCCCTTGGAGTTCTATTGTAGTCCATAAAAGTTTCTACTATGGCTACTATGACTAAGTGCTTATCATCTTCTCCTAGCAGACTATACCATTTGGCAGCATTATCTACTTGTCCAAAGTCCATTACTTCATCAACAATATCATTAACACTCATTGTGTGTGTCTTACCTTTTCCTGGAGAAGTTAGAATGGTTGGACGAGCTAGATAGTCACTGTCTTGTTCATCAGTGATATCTACAATTACCGGTGCCTCAGCTCCAAGCACTCCTTTCCCTTTACCGGTGTCAACGACCGGTTGAATTGTTGCTCTTTGTCGAGCTTCTTCTGCTTGCTACTGGGTCTGAAGAAGTTTGGTCCACATCACTACTCCTTCATCATGCACTTTCTCAGCTTCTCCAACAAGCATGAGACCGATCCTCCTTTTTGTTAAGAAGGTTTGCTGATGTAGTTCAGCCTGTTCGATGGCTTCTTCCAGAGTGAAGTGGTTTTGAACCTCTAGAGGAGCTCGTATTCTCAGCTCCTCTCTTTCCATTGAAGCTTTCCATCTAGCTTCAATTATTTGTAGGAGATCCTCCAGTATTGTCTTGTGAAGTTCGGTAGGATGCAGATTATACTTATGAATGCAATGCACTACCGCTTCTTCAATCTTCCTCCTATATTCTTCATTTGCAAGCTGAAATCTTCTGCTTACAGAACCCATTCCACCGGTTTCTTTCAATCCTGCCACATATTCATCAATTGTGGGCTTCCTTCCTCTTGGTGGATCCTCCTTTACCGGTTTGCTTGAACCCCTCTTCCTTTTGATTAGAGGAACTATGTCTTCTGAATCTCCCTCCTCTTGTTCTCCCTCTTGGGTAGTGGTTACCGGTTCTGCTTTCATCCTTCAAGCTTTGAGTTGCTCTTTCACCGGTTTCTTCTTTGGTGTGGGGGCCCTTTTGGTGTAGACATTTTTTTATCGGTGCCCTCTTTTTAAGATTCTCTTGAATCTCGGCGAATGTACCGAACCGTTTTTCAAAGAGATCCAGATTTGCTTCATTTAGGGCATTAGCATATGCCTTAGCAATTTTGGTAGTGATCTCATACCCCAGCTTAGGAGCATACTCTATTCTCGGTTCCACTGCTTGAATGATGCAGTGATCGGTGGAAACCAGAAAACACACATCATCCTTGTATGATTCAACAATTGTTGACGGCACCCGCTCCCTTGCGTGCATCTTTAGTTGAAAGGCTTCAAAATATTCGTTCATTACTTTACTTAACTGGTTTCCCAATTGGTTGGCCAATTCAGCTATTTGGTGCATGACCGGTCTGTCAGTTTTTCATGCCACTTTGCCAATTCCAAGAAATAAATTTTGATAATAGAAGTAGAGACATACCAGTAAAGTCCCGTACTTCATAGATTTCTTCTTGACAATATCGAGCTTCTTCATATTTTCAAATATCTACCCTCGGAGCATCATAGTTGGCGTTATCATACATTATCTAGTGGACGGCATGTATGGCTCCTCCCGGTATGTTGTTGAGATTATTGGACTGATAGATTTTATAACCTATCACCATAGATGCAAACCGAACCCCATCGTCTTCGATGTCATTCACTGTCATGAGGCGATCATCGGATTTGGACTTCATCAGCTTTGTGACAATTGCATTAGAGATCGTTCACAGGGTTAAAGCTTCCCCTTCCTGACTGTATCCAATCACGCGATGCAAGTCCTCCTTGGTTATTTTGGTAACTACACCCTTTTGGAGCCAAAATCCCAGATCGTGCACTCAACTGAGGACCAGTCGGATCCAGTCAGGTCAGAAGATAGTTGGATAGGTGACTCCGTTGATAAGACTGGACGACACTAGCTTCGTGTATCGGTCTTGTAGTCTTCCGTCCTCACACAGAGAGAGATACGCACCTTGAATGTATGTTTCACCAAGTTCTTCCTACTTGGCATGGATAAAGGCAATCACATCTTCTGTTATAAAGACGCCCTCTGGTACTGTTGACAAAGCTCCAGCCATATCGGTTGCCCGATTCTGGATCGCCGCAATATCATATGCAGGACGGTCTACTTGATTTCCCTTGATCAACTTCACTGTAGAGGATGATGAGGCCATATCTTGATAATCGGTTACCACAGAAGGTCGCTTGATCGGTATTGCAGACAGTAGCTCACAGTGATCAAAGCACAAGAATTTTACTTAGCACAAAAATTCGTTAATCACAAAGAAAGCAAAGTAAAACTTATGAGTAATTCTCCTTTCTTTTATAGGGTTAGGTCATAATGGTAACTATTTGTTAAATGGCTACAGTAATAAATGCCTTACCTAACTTTTTTTCCCGTTTTTGCCAACCGGTGATACGGCTTTTTCAGTTTGGCAAACCCTGGTTGATTACTTCTTACCTGTCTGGTTATCCTTGTAGACTGAGTGAGTCCGATTGTCACCAGTCCTATCGGGAACAGTAGATGGTCTACCGGTTCCCTCTAGGTCTTCTCGGCTCAGTTTGCTCAAAATATAACACCATCAGCAGATGATGATCTTTCCTCTGTTTTCTCCTCAGTGGAGCTCTTTGATTCCTTTTTGAACCAAATCTGTCTAACTGATTTTCTAGTCTTCTCTTCCTTATTGATCTTCTCATTTGAGGATGAGATTTTCTCTACTGGTTTGACCAAGTCTTTCCTTTTGATAGATGACCGGTTTTTGCAATTTTTGGCTAGGTGTCCAACTTTGTTGCAGTGATAGAAGACTATCCCGATTGCCCTCCATGGGTTCACCCTTCTAGTGTTAGGTGATTTGCACCATGAGTCACTGTGACTGTGTATCCCACAGTTTGCACAATTGGTTTTGCTCCAGTTCTTGTTTCTCTTGGTGAATACCGGTCTTGGGGATCTGAATGCCATTGTCTTTGCTCTGCATTCTTCAGCCTTGTGTCCAAACTTATTGCATGCATAGCAGTAGCCCTTGAAGCTTCCCCTGCTTCCACTGGACATAGTTGTGGGGTTGGACCAACATTCATTGGTCTTGTGGCCATACTTGCAACAGTTCTTGCAGTAGGTGTTGTTTGGCTTTATCGGTGCATTCCTGCAGTCATTTGTTCTATGACCCGGTTTCCCACAATGAGTGCAAGAGGTGTTGAAGGTCTTCTTGCTTTTTTATGTCAACGGCTTCTTCTTTTCTTTCTTGCTTATCTTGGCTTCAGAAGATTCACCAATCTCTTTGGTGACTTCACCGGTGAATCCAAAACCAGCGTGATCTTTATGCTTTCTTTGAGCTTTAAGTTGCTCATCAAACTTGACCGAGCTCTCATTGTATCTTCTTAGGGTTTCATTTCTTTCTTCAAGTTCTTTCATCTGTTCCTTCAATTGATACAGCTCTAGTGCCAGTCTTTTGCATGCTTCATCCCTATCATGTCATCCCTTTTGCATGTTGGCATTTTCTTGGGTGACAATTTGCATGTCTTCTTGGAGTTGCAAAATGATAAGTTTATTCGCCCCTACAGCTTTCTCTGCCCAGTTTCTTGCTTTTTCAGAAGAGTTTAAAGACTTAACTGCTGTGTTTCTTTCATCTTCAACTTTCCTCTTTTTCTCAATCAGTTCAGTCAACCTCAGGGCATTCCCTTCTTGCTCCCTTTTGAGATTGGAGATCTGACCAGTTAGAATCTGGTTCCTTTCCATGAGCTTAGAGACTGCCTCCTCAGCTTCATCAGATCCACTCTGCCCAGAGAGTTCATCAATGGTCTCATTGCTCTCATTCTATTGTAGAGCCAACTCCTTTCTTTTTGCAAGTGATCTGCTCAGCCTATTCTCCAGAGAGGCAATGATGTCGTTGACTTCCTCTAGCTGTTTCTGATACCTGTAACCCTCCATGATCTTTCTCTCAAGCGGTTAAGCTTTATATATGAGAACTTAGCTCTGATACCAATTGTTATTACTAACCGGTTACTGAGAGAGGGGGTGAATCAATAAAAGCTATTTCTATTCCAATGTATGCTCTTGATAGACAGGGGAAGTGTGCTACAAAGAAAAGAAAAGTCTACATAACTAAAGTTATAAATTATCAGTGAGTATGGTTTTGTGTAAAGTTTTGTCACCAATGACTAAGGGGAAGATTGTTAGCAATTTAAGTTGTCATTAGTGTAAGACACACACCATTCCCACCGGTAAAGGTTAACCGGTCACTCACGTTACTTCAAAGACACCGGTAGACTGAAAATAGAATGTATGCACCGATAGATTAAGAAAAGGGTATACACTGGAAGATTGATCCGAGTACACAGTACCGGTCTTATATTGTATACAGGGATGAACCGGGCATAAGAGTATACCAGTCTATTGCTTAAAGATCCGAACCGGATTCTGCGGAGCAGTTTGAGTTAAATCCGGATTTTACGGAACATCCACCACTCGGAAGTGGAGTTAGCTTTTTAACAGGAGCTATCTTTATTTTTACAGATGTTTTAAAGGTAAACTCCAGATCAGGATGCATAGCTTTTTGCTAGTTGCATGATTTATTGTTGAGTTTACAGCCTGGCGGTTCTATGAGTAAAGGGTTTCATGAAGGTGAACTCTTTTATAAATACAGGTCATAGGATGCGAGAATGGTGTTGTTGAAAGTTGTTGAGTAAACAGAGCAGTGAAGAGAAATCTGCGAAAAGATCAATCACCAGAGGTGAAAGGCAAAGAGATAGAAAAGATTCAACAGCCAGGCAAACAGGGGAAGAGAAGAACAGGTATGATCTAATCAGACAATCAGTGTCATATGAGATCATTGCTTTTATAAGGTGTGAAAGCAAATTGAAATCCCTCTATCAGGGTGGACCTAATTGATTCTTTGTAAAATCCTCTAACTGGGTAACATCTTTGTTGAAGTTGAAAGACCTCTAACCAGGCAACTCTTAACAGGGTTAAGATCTTAACCGATCTTCTATAAAATCCCTTAACCGGGTAGCACCTTCGCCAGTGCTTTGTAAGCTCCTAACAGGGCGCCTTCATTCTGCATTAGTGAAGTTGTGAGCTCTGTCTCACCGTGATTTTTTCCTTCTAACCAAGGGTTTCCACATACACATCTTGTGTTGATCTGTGTATTTCAATTTATGCTTGTTGATGATTGTTTACATTATGCTTATCTTAGAAGAATAATTAAACAAGGGTTGAATTGGAATAGAAATGGCTTTTACTGATTCAACCCCCCCCCCCCTCTCAGTAATCAGTTAGTAATAACACAAACTTACACTGCACATAGAAATCATCTAATTGCAAATGGCGTGAGAAAATGATTTCACCATCATAATATTATCGATCTCATTCATCTAACAACTTGAAAGGAAATCTAATCTAAGTTGGGGAACAAGAAACCATTTAAGCTCCAAAACACTTGAAGTAGTCACCAAACACAAATGGAAATGTTATTATTCTAGTAGTTCTTAGCAACAATCTCCTAAGTTTTCTCTGTTACAAATGAGGGGCGAGCCCCTTATATAGTTTTTCAAATTACAATGAATGGCCCAGATTAAAACAAAATATAGGGCCCAGAATTTGCCACCTCAACCCTGATTAGGGTTAGGGCATGGAGAGAGAATCTAACATAAATGTACAGGTCCACATGGACCAATAAGAAGACGGTTGCCCACTTAGAGAGAGAGTAGTCAAAATCAACCCATAATGGAGGCAAGATTCCACTCGGAATTAAATGCCCACTTGTCTAGAATAGCTAGAGTTTGATTATTTTCCCTAAATGTTGAGATTCTGAACATGACTATTTCTATCTCATCCACGAAACACTTGGTGCGATCTCCTGTTTGAGCTTCATAATGGCTATGTTCCTTTCCCACTTGCTGAAGTTCTTCTCCTAGTCCGATGCTAACTCCTGAATTTTGTATATGATGTTCGAGAATATGGAAATACTGTCAAAAAGGTCTCTGCGCTGAAAAATCCTTCTACTTCGCTTTTCAATCTTTCTAATATCACTTCCTCATTAGCAAACCTCTTTCCAAACATTGCCTCAACAATATTGAAGATTCCTTCTTGAATATTTTAGATCTTCCTTAATCGAGTTGATTCTTCACTTGACTTCTCGAACAGTTCCTTCCCTATGATTACCGAACTATACCATGGAGAAAAGTCACGAGCTTCACCCTCCCTTATCACTTCTCCATCTATTAATGCCTTCTTGGGAATCTCCATCAAAGCCTCGAAGTGCGGGATGGTCTCGCTCTGATAAATATGAGTGTCCTCCCATGCCTCATCTACACACTATATCTTGGAAAGGACAACTAAAGTTCTACCATGCATCTGAGTCCGGTCTTCAATAAACCTATATGTCCTATCCTAGACAGTCATTAACTATTTTTTACTACCTTGGGCGACTCTCCTCGTTCTTACAATGTCATCCACTAACTCTTTTGGAAGAGTTGTAGGGGGAACAAATGCTTGACTTTCCTGTTTGACTAGATCAATTGGATGCTACAAGTACATACACAAATCTTTGTTCTCACTTTTCAATTTCCTATTCTTCTCTTCCATCTCCTTCATTCTTTCTTTGAGTGCCTGGGTGGAATTGTCAAACTCCTCCATCACCTATGCTTTAGTAGAACAGCCTATGTCAATTGTTGTCACATCATACTAATACATGTACAGTTCTTGATCCAAATGCATCCGCAGTGACCTTGGAGAACTTCTTTGCCTTGCCTTTCTTCGTTGACTTGTTGATTCTGCTAAAAACTTCTTGCGATTCTAGTGCAAGATCAATCTCTTCCTTAGGATCTTTCTACACGCTCTCCTTCAACCATCCTAGAGCGGTTGAATGTTGCTCATGCACCTCTATGTGCTCTTTCTCTGGCATTGTTTATTAGTTGCTAGAAATAGACCTACCAAAAATATAGACTTACTATAAACAGTAAGTTTGTTTAAATGCAAAATTAGACCAATCCAAGACAACGAAACTTACTGAAAATAGACACTGCTAAAAATAGTAATTTGTTCCAAACTCAATTAGGACATTTTGGGATGCAGTGAAACTTACTAAAATAGACACTAAAAATAGAAATTTCCAAAAATAGCAAGTACATCAAAATGCTCAAAATTTTACTAGCAAACTCTCTAAAAAGATCAATTTCTTTTCATACTTGGCCAAATTCATTGTTTTCACAAAAATTCTACTTTCAAAACCAAAGGTAGGTGACATTTCACTTCTATACTTAACAAAAATTGCTGAAAACTCATTTGAAATGCGAGAAACTTCAAGAGACTGACACCAAAACTACTAGGATCCAATTCCAAAAAGACCAAGTTGACTAAAAAGAGGGGGTGCCCATTTGCAATTGGGTGATTTGTGAAAAGGTCATAACATTCAGCACCAATTCGAATAAATGTTCTTCGACATTTCAATGATAAAAATTACACCATACCTAGAATCTTTGGAAAATTCCTTCCAACCTATCAAAAGACTAGGAAGTAGACACAAAAAGAGAGAAGAATCAAGTATTGGATCAGAACCTCTTCATCCGTGATTACCTAGGTGTGTCCAAATGAATTGCTTCCAACAACACAATTAATACCCTTTGTATCCATCAGGGTTAGCTATGAAGATTTCTTACTCCAAAAGCATCTTAAACATTGCCTTGCTATCGATCAGATGTCTATAGCCCTGATGAGATTGTCATTGTAATTCTCACGAAGATTGCTCTAGTTCTGACAAATCAATCTTTTGAACACCTATAGAGATGTCTGCATATTCCCAAAGTCAATCACTTGATCTTTTTATCTTATTTTATTTTCTTATGATATTTCATTTCTTTCTTGTCTTTTGATATTTCATTTCTTTCTTTTCTATTGGCTCATAAGCAGTGAAACTCACAAAGAGTTTGAGAATTGTAGTGGCGCTGAAGCAAGATTTAAGGTTTTTCACTAACCGTGACTTCCGCTAAGGAATCATAATGACATAAAGCAATTAATGATGTTCGATAGATATAGTAATTATAGGTTGTTGAGACACAATAAATGATTAAACTTCCAAGTCAAGGACACATCCTAACCAAACGATAAAGTCAAAAAAGAACAACCTTGGATTCTAAAGGACTTCACAAATAGTTAAATATAGATGCTAAAGTGTGCTTTAGATGTATTGCTTTTGTCAAAAAATGGGAACCCTCTAAAGAAAACCAAAACTAAAAGGAAACCTACTCTAACAAAACAAAAAATTTGAACAAACAAGACTCAAAAGACCTAAATACATACAACACCTAGCATAAATTCTTAGGATGTACATGACTAACATGGTGTTGGTCATGGTTCGCAATCTTACAAATGTGTCTTTAAACTCAAAAACTATTCCTTCAAAATGCATGTTTCAAATTCACGGAGAACTTCACAAAAGAACAACTAGCATAACTCATTTGGGCCATGATTAATCCATAGACACATTGTCTTTCCTAGACCTTCATTATCAAATGCATAACCTTCATAATCAAGAGTAAGGACAAAGACAGCTTGGTGTTCTTTTTTCTCGGGCAAGGATTCTTGAGTATCATCCACTGCTTCATTGGGAGGTCGAACTTGATGAATTATTACCCCACTTGCATTCAAAACATGCAAATCATCTTCACATTCGATAGTGGGCTTGTTGTGATGTGATCCAGATTCAATTGGAAATTTGGAAATATGGAACATTCCACTTGTTGGTTCTTCTTGTACCTATAATATGGACATAGCACCAACCCAAATTGCTCTTCATATTCTACTCTTGTCATGGAAATTTGCTCATCACCTAATGTTTCTTCTTGCTCAATTTCTTCTAAAATCTTTTCTTTTATGTTGCAAGGTTTGTACCTTGCACCCTTGCCCCCAATTCAAGTGCATTTCTAGGTGCGGCTTTAATATTAAAGAATTAAACATTCAGCAGGTGGGCTTTATCAGCCTGATTGCATATCATTATTCTTTAATTAAAAAAATTTCCTAAATGGACTTTTTGTTCATCATTCCATAACAAATTGGGCATGTTTACATGTAAAATGTAAATAAAACTCCATCCTTGTATATTCGCGTCGAATATATAAAGCTTTAATAAGTTTTTCATGTAATGGTGGATTTTTAAATTCCGATTACATGTCTTTTCTTTTAAAATGTTTACTTGTAAATACTCATGTAAATACACATGTATTTTGATCTTTCATATTGTGCATTGGTGGTGATTTTTCAAGTGATTGAATGTTTTAAATCTATCTTAGACATGTTTTTCATCTTCCAAGTCTATTAGGTGGTGATTTGTACAGACTTCGCATTTGTTACAACATTACAAAAATGTAATCTCCTTCAAACAGTCTGTCATTACTAAGCGGTGGCGATTTTTGGACCCATTGCAAGTTTTGAAAGACATGTAAATATGTGCAATGAATGTTTTAAACCCCATTACCACTTAAGGCGTCGATTTTATGAGCCTTTGCATGACCCAAAATGCAAGATGACACATGCAAGCATTATGTCAAAACCCGTTATGACTCCAAAAGGCATGAAAAGTGCATTTAAAAATGCATTGGAAATTTAATACATGATGAAATACACTAAAGTGGCGATTTTTATATTTATTGCATGTTTAAATTAGATGTGTATGATTTGAAATAGCCCGTGTTTAAATAAAGTGATTCTGAGCAATATGTATTCACATTCTAAAAGCCCGTATTGGGCACTTTATGTTGAGCCAACATTATACATACCTACGTTTGAACAACAGAAACCCGTAATTACTCTTAGTGCATGTAAAGGTAATTAAAACATGCATTTCTATAACCCACACCTGCGTTTTTACTCAAATGCAAGAGGTGGCAATTTTCTTTGAAATTACATGTCTTTAAATACATGTGTATGCTCTATCAAAGCCCGTTTTTATTCATCAAAGGGCTGGGAAATCATTGGTGACGATTTTTAGAGCATTTACATGCTCTCAAAAGCATGTTTTTAAGCCTGCATTTTGACCAAAACAGCCCATCTAGGGCATTTAAACACCAAAAATGAATCTTACAAGAAAGGAATACAATTTTGTATGGCTACGTGTTTGATTTAGAAGCCCTCCTAGGGCATTAAACTCTCCTTTCAGTTTGTTTTCATCAATATAAAGTGTCTTTTTATCTCCTTGGGCGCCGTTTTTCGGTGGCATTGCATCTTCATTACAAACTCAAGCAAACACATCGATTTGCAGGTTTGAATGGTTTTTGTTGTTGCTAGCTTCATGCATTTTAATTCTGAAACATTCACACTTGTCAAGAAATTGTTCTCGACTCAAATGTGCATTGACTTAGCAAGAAGATTTGGTCAAATTCGTTACCTATATGACCCATTCTTGAAAGTTTTTCTCTAAATCCAAAAATCATTTGGATTTGATTCTGATTTTCTCAACGTTTTGGAAGAACTTTTCTCTTACTCTTCTCAAAAGGAGGTAAGTTCTTGCAATTTTTAGGGCTTTCTTTTCAAGTTTTGCATATATTTTGTTAATGCAAGTCTTTCATTTCATTTTCAGATTTGCATGTTTTTGTTTAATTGTCAATCCTTCTATTTTATGTCTCAATCATTCTCCTAAGTTTCATATGCAAGAATTTCATCTTTCTTGTATATGCAGTCGGGATTTAAAACCCTGTTCTAAGTAATAAACCATTTCCAAAGAAGCAAGTTACTTGTCCAATATGCAAATGCAAGCTAAAAGCCCACTTCAAAGTGCATTATATATTCTTTCCACGCTTTTACCAAGGCTACTAAGGGACTTGAAATTCTCGTTTGTATGTTCTAAGTGCTTGCTGGTTCACTTATAGTGGGATATAAAAACCCCATTTATGAGAAAAAAACCTAACCTCATGTATATATACTCATTCATGCTTCATTTTCCTACCAAAGGCTTGTTGTCCACATATGCAGTATCTTCAAAAAATTCCGTATTTGGTTTTTCTCTTCATTTCAAGAGCTGATTTCCCCCGAAATTAAATTCTCTTTGCTGACCCAAAGCTTTCCAATATTATTCCCACTTGCACGCTTCTAGATCTATATGTTTATGCACCAAAATAACTTTCTATAAATCTATCTCATAAGGATGTACTCATTCTTTCAAATTTTCATGTAACAGTATCTCACAAGATTGTTATGTCACAAGTAGTTGTTTCACCGCAAGGCAAGGAGAAGAAGAAAACGAAGTACTAATATGATAAGTCTCAATTCTTTTCCTCCTCAGATTGCCTCCTATGTTGATCAAATTCGAGACATAGAACTCTTGCACCTGAATATGGATGAGTTTCTCAAAAGGGTTGAAACTCCTGTTACAGATAACATGGTTTACATCAAACATAGCTACATTCACTTGGTTTGAAATTTCCTCTGGCTGTCGAAGAGCCCGAATTTGTCATGACATGTGCCAGGAATTTTGATTACACCTCCAAAGCAATCAAAGGCAAGATGGAAACACCATCACCTGATACTATTGGCAAGATATTCAGAGTGCCACCTACTCTCGTGATTATGAGCATTATGAAGGCAAAGGCTCTTGAAAGATGGAATGAAGATAGTCAATATTGTATCAAGTATGTCAATGATAACTGGTTAATCAACAAGAGGCCTAACATATCCAGATGACCTAAGGGAGAAGTTCACTGCTCAAAGTTCAAAGAAGAATTCAATGATCTCATCACACTTCTCAGTAGGATTGCAGGCCTCAAAGAATCTCACACCTTTGAGCCTTGGATGTACAAGTTTATCTCCTTGATAATCAAGTCAAAGCAAAAGATATTCTGGGGGGAGATAATCAGTGACATTCTATTTGAGCAGTTATCTGAAGTTACTACTTCTTACACATTCTATACGAACTCTTACCTAGTGTACATTGTTGTTTCCCTTGGGTCCTTTTCTAGCCTCTCAACCAAGGGAGAAATATCACTGGTGCCTGAATGGGATTATTATGAACAACTAACTCTGAAGCTCAACCAAGTTCATTATAGGAGAGTGCAGGATGTCTTCTTTAGACATTATATGTGTCTTTTTAACAAGGAGCTTCCTAAGAAGCGTGTGTCTAATGAGGCTTGGAATAAAGATAGTGAGTATGGTTGCCTCTTTCTGCAATTTCCTAACTTCATGTATCTTAGAGTTGGCTACTTCTGAGGTGAGCCCTATACTTTGCTACGATACCCCATAGACAAGATCATTTTGGTGGAGTTGGTGAGGCAACTAATGGCGGTGCAAACATATCAATAAACATTGCACAAGCTTGGAGTGGGGATTTCCTCATGAAATCCACTCAAGATTGGAGGATATTCTTTCGATACTGTGCCCAAGGCTAAGAACATGGAAATTGAACTTTAGGAAATCACTCTTAAGAAATTTGTGTTCAGGAGCTTCTATTACAGGAGAGGTTTGAATGACAAGATGACAAGATTGACTTGCGTACAAACGTTGACATCAAAAAGTTGGATTACTGCAGGTTAACTATAGAGTGAATAATGGACTTCAACTTGGCGGAAATTCCTATCGGGGTTGAGGATGATGGAATTATTCTAGATCTAGAATATGAGAAACATCATGTTGAGAACTTACCTATTCTGCCACCTTCATTGCTAGTGAAGGAGAACATGACCATCTGGGATAGGTCTCAGCCAATCTTGGCCAACACCAACATCTGGTTGAAAAGAATGGGTCTCAAGTGCATGAAAATCAAGTTGGGCAAAGGCTTTGATCCTACTGGTCCGATTGGGCTAAGATATGAAATTAGAGGCAACACAAAAGATGGAGCTTCTACATCTAAAGTTCAAAATATTCCAAAGCTTATGATCAAAGGAGGAAAGGATACAATCAAGGTTCCAGAGATTAATATCATAGAACCTGAAAGGATACATGTTGAATTTAGTGCAGATGAGACACATGAAGAGCCTATTCCTAAGGTACCACATTCCATGAACACATCAGTAATGACAGCACTTCCAGATTCTGGACCGGTGTCAGATGAGTCTCCTGACTCTCCTCTGGATACAGACTTGGATTCATTCTCCACGGTACATATTCCTCTTATGGACGCTGTCGTGATTACACCTACTATGCCCATCCCCTCAATAGCTCCTGCATATACATCGGAGGATCAATATGGTAGCTTAGAAAATGTGTTTGACGTATACTCTACATTTCCCTCCATGTCTACTACACCTATGACACTACTTGACACTACAACTCCACAATTTGAATAGTTCATGAATGAGATTGCACGGAGTAGTCTTACACTAGTAGCAGTCCAGTCAGAGGCTCTTGTTATAGTTACTATTGTTGCACAAATGGAGACAATGACTATCGAAGCTCCTACATCAGCATCTGAGTCTTCTTTTTCTCTACCTCTGAGGTTAGCTTCCATTACTCAAAAGAGGAAGAAACATGAACTCCCTCCCGAAGATTTTGATTTCAGGCAGCTCAATAAAAGAAAGACCTCAAAGAACAAAAAATAAAAAACAATCTCTAAGGTCGTGGTTGATGAGCATGAAATCAAGTATGCTGAGGTTGTTAAGCCACTTGTTGATAAACCAACAGAAGAACTTCAAACTTCTGACTACAAGTTCACTAGAGTTGAACTTGGTAAACAAACATGATTGAGGTGTTAGCAATGTTGTCCTGCATTTTGTCACCATAAAATGTAGGTAACAGTACAAAACTTTTGAACTTAGTTTTGCGTTTCTTTATGTTAATTCGCTATTTAATTAGCCAATATTGATCAATTAATTGATCTCAATATGTTTAGCGAATCCTTTTGCTAAAGCTTTTGTTAAGTCTTTTTCATTTTTTCAGTCTGTCTTCCTATACTTGATTTTTGAATCCTTCAGCGTCCTTTGTCGTGTTTTCAAGTGTGTGTTTAGTTGTTTT
The DNA here is from genome assembly GCA_027943335.1 of Chamaecyparis obtusa. Classification (NCBI taxonomy): domain Eukaryota; kingdom Viridiplantae; phylum Streptophyta; class Pinopsida; order Cupressales; family Cupressaceae; genus Chamaecyparis; species Chamaecyparis obtusa. The sequence goes on along the minus strand of BSBK01008364.1, from coordinate 266,018 downwards.
TAGTCTTTTTGTTTCATCCAATCTCTTGCTTTCGGTTTTCCTTTCAATTTGATTTATCTTAGGGCTTAATCGGACTTATTAGTCAACAAATATGACCATTTAAGTGCCCAAAAAGTGGACTCTCCAAGCTCAACTGCATATTTAAAAAAATAGATGTTATTTTCTATAGTTGAGTTGCACTTTTTGAAAAATATAACATAAATTCATTTTATGTTATGTTTTTAAGTTACTTTATCACTTAAGTGACAATAGTGCACTTTATGTTATATTTTAATGTTGAGTTGCTTTTCAATTTTTCACTTAAGTGACTTTATCACTATATAGTTCTAATTGAATGTTGAGTTTTATCTTATGTTTTAAAGAACATATAAGTTAATATTACTTTATGAAATAATGTTTACACATTATATATATAACTATATAGTGTAAATGTTATTTTTTACCCCTTTAGTAATATTAGACTCAATAAATAAATAAATAGACATGTGCTAAATAAATCACTTAAGTTGTGCAAGTCAACAATATGGCTTCCTTTTCCTACTTTACATGGAATTTCATCTAGAGAATCCGATTTTGCATGAAAAGGCCATAAACTTGATGTAAAAACATGTAGTGCATACATGCAATCCCTCTTGGAGAGTGCGATTTGCATATGTTGTCAAAAATAAACCATGCAAATGCATCTGGAGAGTGTGATTTTCTTGCGAAAGCCCAAGTCATGCCCATTACATGTAAAAGAAAGTTTTAAAACACATGTAAATGCACTTGGAGAGTGCAATTTGCATGTAAAGGGCATTTCTATTGAAAAATAACACATGTAAATGCATTAGGAGAGTCTGATTAACATCAAAGACATCATTTACATGCAAAAACGTCCCATGCGTTTGCATCTTGAGAACACGATTTTGCTTGGAGTCATTTTCTGACGCAGGGGCAAGGTAGATACAAGCAGAATCAACATAATTGAGTCCACTTGAATCCACAAACAAGCCCTGCTCAGAGTTACACAACGGAAGCAATTTAATATCACATGAAAGCAATGAAAACACAATGGATATGAGGCAATCAACTAGCAGCAACAACAGAGAATTTATATTATTTCTTCAAACATGCCCGGCTGTGACGCCTTCTGGGTTTCGGCCTTATACAATGAGAATTATGAAATCAAAATCATAGCTTGCATCCTATCTTTGTCTCCAATGATGTATCTTGATAATCCTTCTTAGATCTACCTCTTGATTGCCCTACTACATCAATCTAGACTCCTTATATAGCTAGCTAAGCCACAAGTCGGCCAGTTAGGCATTTAATTACATTAAAGGTCCAGTCTGGAAGATTTAAATCAAAACTAATGAAAGAGTGATCACCAATTGATGCGCCTTTGGATTTAGGTCCACACATGATCCAACAACATGCCCTTAACTACGCAAGGCCCCATTTGATCACACGGAACCGCGCAAGAAGAAACACTCCACGTTTCACGTGAAACTAGCAGAATATAGGTCCCGAAGCAAAATGGGCATAACATTTTACTCATAATGAATTAGGACTTGCGCTCTTGGGAAATGATAGTACTTTAGGTCCTCTTAAAGTCCTTAAGAGCACAAAGGCTGATTCCTTAAGGATCAACATCACCACTACGCGCAATCAGCACCAAAACTGTAGGAAAATATGGCTCTGACGGCAAGGAAAATAGCTATAACTTTGAAACAGTCCATCCAATCTTTATGTGCTTACAGGAGAAGGTTCCCAAATAGGTCCTCAACATCATGTAAGCTTCGCACAACATGAAACCATCAAATGCAAAGATTATAATGCAAACAACAGAAAACAGGTACAAAAATCAGGAAATGTTTTTGATTGATGCAAGATTGCTCAAAGACCCAAGATGCTCCTGCATCAGATACCTGGGGTAAATAAAGAACTGATGTCCACATCAAGCATTGTTCATATTCTGACCTGAATCATAAAGATCCAACTCAGCTTGTGTAATCCATGAACTGTCTTCAACTGGCTTGTTCTTCCACTAAACTAGATATTCCATGTAGTCTTTTCCTCTTGTACTCTTGCTTACTCTGCTATTCAAGATCTTCTCAATCCTGTCTCTGTTCTTCTTAGGATAATCCAGATCATCTTCAATCTCATCATTTGATTCAAAGTACTCAAAGATATCAGCGATGTTGAATATAGGTGATATATCCATGTCCTCTGGTAATTCCACTTCATAAGCATTTCCACTGTCAAACTTCTTCAGAATCTTACAAGGTCCAAACTTCTTCATTTTCAACTTGTTGTAGGTACCAACTGGAAATCTATTCTTCTTCAAATGAATCATAAACTCATCTCCAACTTCAAAAGATTTGGGTCTCCTTCTCTTATCAGCCCTCTGTTTATATTTTTGATTATGGTCCTCCAAATTCTTTTTGACTTCATCATGTAAAGTTCTCATGTATACTGCAAAATCCTCCGCTTCAGCACTTCTTGTCTCAGTAGGTAAATCTCTCAACTCTATGGTTCCCTTAGGATGAAATCCAATAACAATCTCAAATGGTGTCCTCTTAGTGCTTCTATTCATAGAATTATTATATGCAAACTCTGCTTGTGCCAAAACTAAATCCCAATTAGCAGGGTTATCCCCAACTAAACATCTCAACAAGTTTCCCAAACTTCCGTTCACAACTTCAGTCTGTCCATCTATCTGAGGGTGAAATGTAGAACTAAACTTCAATTCAGTATTCATCTTCTTCCAAAGTGTTCTCCAAAAATAACCAGTAAACTTTGTATCTCTGTCTGAAACAATAGACTTAGGCAAACCATGCAATCTTACCACTTCCTTGAAGAATAATTCAGCTACATGCAATGCATCAGATGTCTTTTTACAAGGTATGAAATGAGCCATCTTAGAAAATCTGTCAACCACTACCAAAATAGAATCATTACCTCTCTGAGTTTCATTAGTAATTTGTCCACTATCAATGATTACCTTGCAACATTTATCAGCGATCTTACATCTGGTTTTGAACAAACTTTTCCTCAGAATAGGTTCCTCATCAGCTTCTTCATTCCACAAGATCCTTCTTAGCATCGAGTTCTCACCATGTTCAGGCTCATTAGACATTTCCTCAACTTCTTCACTAGCCAAATTACTTCTACCATTACCTCCAATCTTCTTTCCAGAGTTAGTACATTCAAAAGCTCTATGTCCTTCTTCACCACATTTGTAACAAGTACCATTAAACCAAGATTTCTCTTCTCTTTTCCCAGTACATTCAAAAGCTCTATGTCCTTCTTCACCACATTTGTAACAAGTACCATTAAACCAAGATTTCTCTTCTCTTTTCCCATTATTGTTATTCCTAGAGTAACCAGTATAGCAACCTCTAGAGTAATTACCTCTTTTACCAGCAGGGTCATCCTCCCATCCTTTATCTTGCACTGCATTGTCAGATCTGCTACTTTCTCCATAAGATCTTCCTGTACTTCTCTAAAATCTACCACCTCTTCCTCTTTGTCTTTGTTCATGTCTCTTTGTCAATCTCTCTTCAGCCTTCAAAGCAAATTGATATGCTTCTTCCACACTATCTATTTTAACATAGCTGATCTCATCTTGAATTTATGTTCTCAAACCATTCAGGTATCTAGCTACCTTCTCCACTTCATCATCTACATGTCCAGATCTGATATCCAATTTGTAAAATTCCTCAGTATATTCTTTCACACTCATGTCCTTTTGTCTCAGATTTTGCATTTTTCTCATCAGACTAACTTGCTAGTCCGCTGGAAGAAACTTCTTCTTCATCTTTCCAAGCATCTTCATCCATGTCTTGATCTTTTCTTTTCCTGTCTTCTGTCTCTCAGTTTGCAAATGATCCCATCAAAGAGATACATGCCCTTTCAACTTTGTGACTGCTATCTTAACCTTCTTATTATCAGGAGTACCTTCATACTCAAAATATTTATCCATCTCAGAGATCCAGTCCAAAAGTGTATCGGTCTCAAGTCTTCCATCATAGCAAGCAACTTCAACTGCAGGTCTGGAGTTAGCCTTAGACAAAACTCTCAAAAGTCTTTCCTCATCTTGTTCAACTTCAAGTTCAGGATTAGGTGCTGCTTCTTCTTCATCACTAACATCTTCAAGATGTGCGCCTCTTCTCTGGGCTGTCTCTACAGCTTCAAGCCTAGTTGCAATCTGCCTCAACATATCCATGATAGCATTACCATTTCCTCTACCACGAACCATCTTGACAATAAGGTTCCAGCAAGATCGTAACCTTCTACAAGTTATAGGTCAGATCTCAGATCCGCCACCCTACAACCAATCCAATAAGGTTCTCCACGATCCAATCCACAAGAAAGAACTCGCTCTGATACCACTTGACGCAGGGGCAGGGTAGATACAAGCAGAATCAGCAGAATTTAGTCCACTTGAATCCACAAACAAGCCCTGCTCAGAGTTACACAATAGAAGCAATATAATATCACATGAAAGCAATGAAAACACAATGGATATGAGGCAATCAACTGGCAGCAACAACACAGAATTTATATCATTTCTTCAAACATGCCCGACTGTGATGCCTTTCGGGTTTCGGCCTTATACAATGAGAATTATGAAATCAGAATCACAGCTTGCATCCTATCTTTGTCTCCAATGATGTATCTTGATAATCCTTCTTAGATCTACCTCTTGATTGCCCTACTACATCAATCTAGACTCCGTATATAGCCAGCTAAGCCACAAGTCGGCCAGTTAGGCATTTAATTACATTATAGGTCCAATCTGGAAGATTTAAATCAAAACTAATGAAAGAGTGATCACCAATTGATGCGCCTTTGGATTTAGGTCCACACATGACCCAACAACATGCCCTTAACTACGCAAGGCCCCATTTGATCACACGGAACAACGCAAGAAGAAACACTCCACGTTTCACATGAAACTGGTAAAAAATAAGTCCCGGAGCAAAATGGGCATAACTTTTTACTCATAATGAATTACGACTTGCGCTCTTGGGAAATGATAGTACTTTAGGTCCTCTTAAAGTCCTTAAGATTGCAAAGGCTGATTCCTTAAAGATCAACGTCGCCACTACACGCAATCAACACCAAAACTGCAGGAAAATACGGCTCCGATGGCAAGGAAAACAGCTGTAACTTTGAAATAGTCCATCCAATCTTTATGTGCTCATAGGAGAAGGTTCCCAAATAGGTCCTCAACATCATGTAAGCTTCGCACAACATAAACCATCAAATGCAAAGATTATAATGCAAACAACAGAAAATATGTACAGAAATCAAGAAATGTTTTTGGTTGATGCAAGATTGCTCAAAGACCCAACATACTCCTGCATCATTTTCCAAGGCATTTTCATGCAAAATAAAACATGTATTTGCATCTAGAGGGTGCAATTTGGCTTTATGTCATTCACAAAGGCATTTCCAGCCAAGAATAGCTGATGCAAATGCACTTGAAGCGTCCGATTTTGCTCTCAAACACATGTATCTTCATCTCAAGGACACGTTTTTAGCATTTCCAGCCAAAAACGTCTCATGCAAAGGTATGTTTAGGGTGCGTTTCTTTTCCAAAACGCCCAGAAAAATCATTCTTGCCAAAATGTTTTGCATAAAAAGGGTTTGAAACTTAGTTACCGGATTCGCCCTGGCAGGCCCGGATCCGGGTCCGAGTCCGATCTGTCATGTCCCCATTTTGGCTGACATCGTTTGGCATGACGGATTTGCCTATCATCAACTCTCATAGGCAAATGGTTTGGAGAGAGGGTCATTATGTTGATCATTTGATTGCATATTGCTAACAGAGCCTACATTCGGTAGAGCCTACATCTAGTTTGGGCCTACATGCAGTTGTAGTGGAGCCTACATCCAGAGTGAGCCTAAATCCAGTTTGAGCCTACGTTCAGTCTTGAGCCTACGTTCAGTCGTAGTTGGGCCTACATTCAGTTATGAGACATTTGGGCCTACATTGTTATAATTTTGAGTTGAGAAATGTACTTTATTATTATAATGTTATTTTATTATAAAGTACATTATAATTGGATGTTTCTAGAAGTTCTAGCAACTTCTCAAGGAAAAGAATAAATAAAGGGCTTGGGCTTTTGGACATGCTTGGATTTGGGATTTCTTCTACTTCTTCATTGTGAAGCAATTTGTAGCCTTGTGGTCTGCAAATACTATTCGATCTTTGGGAACGAATCACTCTCTTGGATTGGCATAACTGAGGTAGTGAAATATCTACTGAAGGGTTGCAAATTTGGAGTTGGTACTCAGCCATCTCATTGGTACTTCATTGAGAATTTGATGTAAGGGTTTGTTTGTGATTGAAACACCATTTCAGAAGGCATTTTTAGTAGGGCCGAAATTATAGGAGGCAATTTTTAGCAGGTCCGAAATTATAGGCGGCCGTTTTTAGCACGTCCGAAAAAGCAGTCCGAAAAAGCAAATCCGAAAAAGAAGATCTGAAGTATTGAATTTGAAGGTTTGTATTTGTGGTTGGAATAAGGGTTGAATTCACCCTTGCATTGGTGAATCATTTGGGTGATTGATTGAAGACAATTTGGCACATTTTCAGACTTTCAGTCTCAAGCCCTGGAATCAAAGTTTTGCTCATAACTACATATCTACTCGGGATAATTTTTTATGCATTTGTGGAAGGGTTTCTACACCCTAGGCGCCCCTTTCCCCAACATTTTTGGCAGGGAATACTTGGCATTGTTTTTTCTACAGCAGCCGTACCTGTACGGCCTGGTACGGCCCAGTACAGTGCTGCATATAACTGCAGATTGGGGGCGATTTTGGGAAGCAGTTTGTCACCACATCATTGGCTATTGGTCTCTGCATCTTGGTCAACAACTGAGGCAGCATTTCCAGGTGCACTTCATGTTAATGTGTGATGTATAGAATGTCAAAATTATGCATAAGAATCGTATGTAACAGTCAGGTCTGAATAGTACTGTTCTTGCATTAGCTGGTTAGTGTAATCAGTCATATATGAACTAGTCTCATACAATATTGTTAACATCTGTTATTACCATTGGGAGTCACTGTTAGGTGTGACTGTTTATGTCATTGTTACCATATGACAGTAGTTACAATAGTTATATAATCAGTCCATTGATCTCATACATTGCTATATATTATTGTATTGGGTTAGTATGCAAGCAAGGCATTGATCGTATTGTCATGATATTGTAAGGGTCATTGCATTGTAATCTGAAATTTATTGTCACAGTCTGAGAACAGTCATTTGGAATCACATAATGTTAGCTAGGTTGATATAGTTGCATTCACATTGGTTGTCATTAATCAGTGATCATTTGAATAGTGTGTACTTCATTGTTGCTCTATTGTATTTCATTGCTACATTGGTATTGTTATCTCAATAATGTTTAGTGCCCAAAAACAAATATCAATCTGAACACAACATTTGAAACAAGACCATTCAAGTGCATGCAAACTGTTTGACGAATTGACACGGATCAGATTTGGGGGTTTTTAGTGATCCTATTGGTGAGGGTCATTACACGATCCGGGTCTGGATTTGCGTCGGATCTGGGACGGATCAGGGCAGGGTCCGTGCAAAACCCCATGGATCCGTCCGGGACCCTACTTAGATCCGTCACGGACCCGTGACGATCTGGGCGGATCCATGAGGATCTCGCGCGGATTCGCGCAAATCCTCAAGGACCTACGGCAGTTGGAGTTTAAAAAGTCAAACAATGACTTTAAAAAAGCATTTTTACATTGTTGTTTTTGCTTATAACCCTAAAACAACCCCTTTTATGAGTCTCCAAACACATTTTATTTCTCATTGTGCTCTCTATTATTCTCTCTCATTTTGCTCTCTAATTAGGGCAAAAAATACGCCGACTAAAAGAAAATTGATGGCCGACCCATTACAATAATATGGCTGCCCCAAAGGGCGCCCGCAAGGGGCGCTGCCCCTTGACCCCATCAAGGGCTCTGCCCCTTGACCCCGCCTAGGGCGCTGCCCCAAGACCCCGCAAGGGGCTCTGCCCCTTGACTCTAAGCTTGGGGGCGCTGCCCCCAAATCCCCATAGATAAGTCTGGGAAGAAACCGCGCTAAAAGAACCTGAGTCTAATTAGGCTCCACATACATAACAGTTTTAATGATCAAGCATCATAGATTCATAGTATGAAATGATTTAGTTTTAAAATTATGTATATTTCTCTTATATTTTTGGATATATAATGCATATATATATATATATATATATATATACTCACGAATCCAAAACGGGAAAAAAAAATTTCACGAATCCACAAACCGGATTCGCGAACCCGAATCCGAATCGGCAACTAAGGTTTGAAAGATTGATTTTTGACAAATACATGCAAAAACGTTTTATGCATTTGCATCTTGAGACCACGATTTGCAACTTGGAATTTGTCAAAAGCCTCAAAGTTGTTGCATGCGTTTGCACTTGGAGAATCCGATTTTGGGAAAGACAAGTTCATTCCAACTTCTTCCATTTTTAGCTCATTGAGCTCCAAGTAAATGTATTTAATTTTGCTTGTATTTCTCACTTGTTTTCCTACATTATTGCATTATATGGCTCGTTTTTATCCATTTGTTCAAATGCAGCCCATGTATTTTGCATTTCGTGTTTAAATAAGTTGAAGTCTTCTTTTAGCAAATACATAAAAATCATCCAAAATCCAAAAACAGATTTGTATGTAGAAGAATATCTTCAAGTTTGTCATGTTTGAGTCAATAGCAAGAGGTATGTTTTTGTTTTTATTTTTGTTTGCTTGCTTGTTTGTTGCTTGTTTTGTTTTCGTTCTTTGGAAGAAAGTTGAAGTTATCCTCTCAAAAATGCAAGTGCATACATGCTTCCTTCATTCATGCCAATTCATCCTTCATTCCCCAACACATGCAATTGCATCTCCCAAGCTCATTACATGTAAAAACATGTCATTTTCAATACATTTAATTACCTCTAAAGAACCCAATTTTTGTAAAAGGTCACTCTTTTAGATACGAAAATTATCATTTACACATGTCTGTATCCATCCAACTTGCATTCTTGACCATACAAACAAAGCCCCACATGCAATCCATCTCTAAAGTCTGATTTTGCCCCTTTTTGCCCACATACATGTGCTATTTGTTTCACTTCCAGCCAACACATGTGTTCTATGAGTATCTAATCAATACTCCAAACACCTTGTTCTTCATAGATCTATCATTGCAAACCAAACCCTAACCCTCTCATGGATCTAATCTCCTCAAATGATGTATCTACCCTTTGGAATTTCCATGTTGCGGCACAAGATATGTCAGCACCATCAAAAGTCAAAGGAAAGATGAAATATCAATATGACAAAGAGCTGGCTCATACCATAGTTACAAGACTCGAACTCGCCTCAGACTCGGCAAGCTAAATTCGGTTTGGGACTCGGACTCGGTGCCCAGACTCGACAAATTGAAAAACCCAAGAAATTCAAAGATTTCTAAGGATTTAAAACTTTTTTCATGCATCATTCAGTCAATTAACATCAAAGGCACAATAATTGAGATAAATAGAAGCTACTTTGCACACAAACAAGTTTACATTGATCACATAAGTATAAATGTGAATTTCTGAAGGAAATAAGTTAACTGTTAAACTAGTTACTAAATAACACATAAGAAATCTGAAATATAAATAGTGTCATTGTCAAAAGTCTACAATATTCATGGAATATGAAATCCATGGAATGAAAATTTTAAAACATATATCAAAATAAAAGCTAGAGCCTAGAAGACTAAGGCCCTATGTCTTCCTATGTGTACGCCTAAGATAGGTCATAGAATATTTTGCAGCCATCTTTTGTTCCTGTGTTTGAGGCTCAACCTCAATGGCATCCTCATCATCCTCATCCTCATAATCATCCTCAAACCCCTCACTCTCAGCCTCAGGGTCCTCCACTGGGTCTCCTCACGCTCTAGCCAATCGATTTGCTAATCTATTTTCTAAAACCCCTATATTCTTCTCCCAAGCCTTTTTCCTCTCTTCTAAGTCTTTGCAAATGATGGAATGACCCTTTTAGGTCTTAGAATCATTAGAAAATCCTTGCTCTAGCTACAATTTGCCCTCAAAAATCCAGGACAGGTTGTGGGAGATAACACTGCTAAAGGCATGCTGAATCCTGAAATTTGGCTAAGTCTGGAATTTTTTGAAAACCCCCAAAATGACATGTTACCAAGAAAAATCTTAAAAACAATTAAAATTTTTTATTTTTTTCTTTTTGGACATGGCCGGACGCGTCCGAGTCCAAGCCACGGGACTAGGCGAGGACTCGGCCGAGTCAGCTTGTCGGGTCACTTTGCCTCGGCAAGCCTGGCTCCGCTTGGGACTCACCGAGTCCTGTAACTATGGCTCATACCACGCCCTCACTTGTTTCATCAACTCTTGATCAAATCTCAGATACAGAGATTGGGTATGTTGACATGACCAATTTCTTGGAAAGGCTCGACAAAGTCTAGGGAATGGAAAAGCTTTTGGCAAAGCTACAAGGGGATCTGGAGAGCTGTCAAGCAGTAGAAGTGGACATCACCAACAATATCAGGCAAATAGGATGCAAGGTTCTTACCAGAGATGATAACCTCTTCATTGAAGAGGAAATGACTACAGAATAGACTGACAGAGTTAATGCTGATTTTGATTCTGAAGAATTTGGAGCACATACGATGAACAAATTTGCTGCATATAAATTTGTGGCAAAACACTTAAGGGATTATCTTGCAAATGATTACAAAATTGTGAAATTAGCACATACGAATGCAATCAGGGTTGAAGCCATTTCAAAGACAATGAAGATTCCAAATCTTCCTATGGTTCATGATTGTATTGTCAAATATAAGGCTTTCCTTGACAATTCCAAGGATTGATTCACTTTTCTTCACCTTTTCGTTTTAGTTTCCATGCTCTATAGATTGGAGAAGATGAATTGCATGTGATGCAATTGCATGTAATTCGATTGCATGTCCTCATGACATGTAATCCAATAATTCTTCTCACCTAGTTTTACCGAGTCAAAGTGGTTGGGAGCAAAGTTGCTCCCACTTTTTGCTCCTTTTTCTCATTTCTTTTCTTATAAAAGGAATGCCCCTCTCATTGTAAAAACCATCTTTATTTTATGCAATAAAGATCAGCCAAACTTGTGCAAGCATAACTGTGATTGTGTAGTGCTATTTTGGAGAAAAATAAATAGAAAGAAACAATTGGAGCTGAAGCTGTGACTGAGTGCAATTATGGTGAATCAAATTAGAAGTTGTGACTGCAATGTGGTTTTACTGTCTTTATATTTATGTTATTCTTGTGTATTGTTAAGAGTAAAGTGAATATCAGAAACAATCGAAGCCGAAGCTGTGACTGTAGGTTATATTACCATCCACTTTGTTAGAATAGTTAGAAAGTCTCTACTTCTGAAAATTTGTGTGCCCCAATGGTAGAGCTATTTCTTATAAAATAGATAAATAGGTCTTAGAGCCAAGCCAGTACACTTTTCAAGCAGCCTGTGAGTTGGTGTTGGTTTATCAGTATCACTGTTTCCAGCTTTTAGATAGAAGTGTAGTTTAGAGATTAAAGTTTTGCCCATTACTCGTTCTTTAAATAAGTGGTTCCTTCTTGAAAGATAAGAAGGAATATTTGTAACATCCTATTTGATAATCTCTTAACTACTTGCTTACCTTGAGTTGATCGAAGGAACAGTGAGAAGGGGGAGCTTTCCCTTTATGGTAGGAGAGACATTGTCTCATATATGGCTGGTATACCTATTTTGCGACTGGATTTTTTCCCAAAATTGTCGGTTGTAAAATATCCACCCAACAAGCAAGATGCACAAGATGCAGCTACTTTGCTTACACGAAGGAATGACAAACTTTGGGAGAAGAAGAATAGATTGAAGAAAGAAAATGCATGTCTTCTGGAAACAATTGAAAAACTGAATAACTCTTCACAACAAGTTGATCCTATTTCCTCATCTCTCCCAACAGAACCTAGCAGGTACACGGAACAATTTGGGCGCAAGGTAAAAGCTATTGATGACTGGTGCAGCTACTTGGAATCACAAGGTGTGCAAATGATTCGAGATGCATTCAAAGTACTAAGACATGTTCGACAAACTATCTCTAATTTGAATGAACTTCTCACATCATTCAACTGATAGTTGAAAGTTTTAGATGAAGATTTGAGTGTATGGAGGAGCATGCTGGACATGGACCTAAATGAGCTATGTAAGTGCGGAGTCATCTCCTCTTTGGATATGTACTTGGATTACTTGGATTTGATGGTCAACAAAGAGTAAGTCATCCAATAGTTAGTAATAGAGTTAAAGGCAGCAATGGACTTGTGCAATGAACAAGAGCGCACGATCAGGGATGACTTTCAGGAACTGACATGCAAAGTGGTTTTTGAGGACGGTGAACTAATTGAGGAAGAAGCTACAATGACACGATTCGCGGAAGTGATTCGCCTAGAGGTTAAGGCGAAGAGCTTTGATTTCAGCTCTATTGACAGGTTACCAAGCTACAAAATTCTATTGAATCATCTTCAGGACAAAGTTGCAGGTTACAAAAAAGCATGCATAATCTGCAAGGCGACTGTTATTGCACAACATACATGCACGCCTGATCTTATGGTTATTCATGAGTCTCTTCGAAAGTTTGAGGCTTATGCCAACATCCTCTGAAGATAGTTCCTAAGTGTTGGGGATACTTACCTTTACTTATGCTTTGATAGAATAGGTGTAGTTTTTATGGAAAATTACATGTAGAGCATGTATAAGTTGTAAATACTGGGGAACATGTACCTATAAATTAGTTTCATGTAATCATGTTGAAGGTGCTTTAGACCTTGTAGCATTGAATGAGTCAAATTGAATAAGTCAAAGGTGGTAAGGGTTTCTCCTTATCTCTCAACCTTTTCCCATACTCCTCACCTATATAAACAAGTGAGGTCCATTGTATATTTTGATCTATTGTTTTGGCCAAGAAGGCTATGCTTGGACATCTTGTATCTTGAAGACTTTGAGTTTCATGGTGCAATTATCTGAATTGAATAAAAGAAGCAAGATTTTCTAAACTTTGTGTTGTAAATTTTGAGATTGATCAATGTATTCTTATGTTGCATTAGTTGATCTTTCTTGAATTCAATTTTGGCTTACCTTGTGTGAATCATTTGAACATTCAATTTAGTTTCTTAAAGACTTTGTGCTTCAAAGGAAGAGATTGCTAAAATCAAATAGTGGCTGCAAATTACTAAGAGTGCAAGACTTTGGGATTCAATTTGAAGTGTTTTATTTAAGTTTAAGGATAATTAGTAAGAGACTTTGTGCCTTGCTAGTTGTTCCAATTGTTTTCTAATTCAGATTAATCGCATAAAACTTTGTCAGGTTTCATGTTCTTAGTCAACCAAATAAAATAGTAAACTACTATCTTAGGAGTTGTTCTTACATCAACCATCGAGCCACCAGTATTATCGTAGCAATAGGTACCTTGTGTTAAAGTTTGAAGTTGTGGTTGTTTACAAATCATTCCTGAAAAAAGAGCAATTGATTAAGAGAACCACCCCTTTTGTAATTCCAGTTAAGTCCCTATTGAAGCCACCTGCGGTAAGAAGGAAACCTCCCCTATTTCTAAGAGGAGAGAGTAATCTCACTATACGTTGTCTCAAATCACAATTTTGTAAGTTGTGGTCTCAGTAACTTACAAAATTTTTAGCCAACACTATGTCGAGACTTGTAAATGAATTTTCAGTTGGATAGCATATTGTTCAGTAATTTTTGACCCTCCCACTTCATCTTGATATACATTATGATGTGGTTCTTGATTAATATCATTGACATTGAAAGATCTGCTTTCTTATACTACTACTTGCATTAAATTGAAAAATAGATTAATTTCCTATTTCAATTTTACTTATAGCAATTAATTAATTAGTTTCAATTTTTGGTGAAGTATAGTTAGTTATTCTTTATTTCAGTTATAGTTGGTTAGATATTTCTTTTCAAATTATACGCATCTCAAGTTGTTTGGCAAGTTATTTACTTTTATTTCCTAGTGAATATTTTAGCTTGTTACAAATAGCATTATAACCCATCTTCTTCTCATCATTTTCCACCTTACTCTTCTTCATTTCCCATTTTTTCAGTAGATATTCAAAGTTCAAATTATTCCCACATAGGTCTCCACTCCCCTTCCTACTCTGACATCCTTTTTCCAGCTTCCCTACATCGCTTATTTTCCACATGCCACACCTATCCTAACATGTTCTTCCAGACAATACTCTTGGCTCAATGCCAACTATGGTTCCCCCATCTTCCACAACTTCCCTGTCATTTAACCCATATAGCATCATCCAACCATCCCAATTCCAATTTCATCACCTAATTGCTCCTCCATTCTTTATACCTTTCTACCCAATCATACAGAAAGTCTTTGGGGACAACAATAACAACTAGCTCAAACCTTCATTCTTGCTAGAACTTTTCTATGTAGCTTAGGAGCAGGCCAAGCCGCCAAACAATTCATCAAAGACAAAAGAGTGAGGGAAGCAGCCATATTGGCTAAAACAAAGCCAAACTTTTCTAATGAGAAAAGATTGCATTTGAGGACTTCAAATCACATTAAAAGCTATAGTAGAGGGGAAATGACCCTTGTAGATCATGCCTCGGCAACTGTATATCTCAACTTCAAGCAGGTTCAACCCTAGGAGAGATTACTGAAAGGCAAGAGAAATCTGAAAATGCACTGAGGTAGGAATGCTCAAGAAAAAACTTTAGCAACATACAAGTTGAAGTTGTAATGATAGAAAAGCAGCTCATGAAGCAGAGAGAGATAATAGAGGCAATGAAAGAAAGTAACCCAAATGCATCTGTTATTAGTAAATATTCAACAATATCAACTAAGAACAAGTCCTTGAAAGACAGAGTGACTGGGCATTATATGAGTAAAACTGATTAATTTACAAGCTTTCTATACATTTATACAGATAAGGGAACCGGCACAACTAAACCAGAGGGAAGCATCCGCCTACAGTTGCCAAGGATTACTATCGATGACAAAACAAGGTTACAGATCCATGAAGAAAGAAATGGCATGTGTAAGAAAATCTGTATCTAAGGCAAAAATGCATCTCAATTATCTAACAGTAAAAATAAAGACCAGCCCTGACAAATTATCTTCCTGTGTTGTAATTAAATTTGAGTTGTGTATACAAAATTGCAATCTATGCTCTTTTCAGAAGATGGGAACTCACATTAGGCTTTAGAACACCACCACATTGCTCACAGGTTGGAATCCGAAAATTGTTTTCCCAAAACCTTTCATCTATTTCAATATCTCCATCAGGTCGCTGCTGCATGCCAAAACTTGAATCTATATCAAGCTCTCCTTTCTCCACACTTTCAATTGCAAGAGCCCACTGCAAAGAAACTTAAACATTTCCCATTAATTTTTGGATTCAATTTATCCTGGTAGTTGAAAGACACCACACACAAGAAAATTTCCAAAAATATGCATGTCATTTAACCTGATGAATATAAAAGGTTCTTTCCCTTCCAACCAATCATTGAGACTACTCGAAGTCTAACAAAGTTTACATAAAAAAGGCTCAATATACCACACATCAATAAGAAAAGAATTAAAATATATAAAATATATAAGCCACCTTCGATCATTGAAATTTTAAATAATAACATATTCATAGAATAGGCTTAGTAGTAAGTTTTGGTAAATTCCTGAGCCAGATGTCACTGGATAACACACTTTATTTTCTTTAGTCTAAAGAATACTTAGTGAAATATTACATTGGATGCAATACAGTACATACAAAATGAGGATCCCAACATAACTGCACTCTTGAAACACCAGCGAAAATTTACGTCAAGAAGCCTGGATATACCAAGTAACAAGCATCTATATGAAAACTGTAAAATATATAAAATGCATCCATTATCGTTGAACTGTAAACTTTAAAATTTGTAGAATTGCCTTGATAACTGGATTTGATCAAATCTTCTGACATGCTGCTCGTGCATAAGATGATATTTCACTGAGTATTATATTTACCCAAAAAACAATTACTAAATACACAATGTGAGTCCCAATACATTTGCATTTCCTATTCAGCATCTTTTATTGGGCTCCCAGATCAAAAGCTCTAGTAGTTTCTGAGAAGATGGAGATAATCACAAATCTGGGTTTCCAACTCATTTAGAATGCTATCCAGATCAACTTTACCAAAATTCTCTTTCTAGCTTCAAAATCAACAATGCTTCATAACTTCCGAAAGAAAAAAGTGCATAATGGTTAAAGGAAAATAAACAGAACAACCATGCCCTTTTTCTTAGACATCAAGTGTTGCTAAATTAAGAGCTTCTTGCAAATTAAACAGGCACATAACATAAAATCATCATTCAATATGCAACCAGCAAACAGTCCCACAACATATTCCACATGTACAATTACTATTCAGCCAATAACTAGGATAGCTTTGGGAAAAAGCTAAAGTCAAACCCAAGTTATGGCCAACAAGAGTAAGAAGATGCATCATGAGAAATATTAAGAGAAAAATGAATTGATATGTCAAATCCTCTAGAAAGAGGACAAAAGGATTACAAAATACCAATAATGACCATAGTCTAATTAATTTGAGCAATGATAGATCTCTCAGCTCCAATATTACTAACGATGATTCTATGACCACGACATCCTCATCAATTAATTGATGGAGGTTCTAACTCTTAGAGCTTCATACAAAGAGTTGAGTATAAAGTCTATCTTATAGATACTCAATTCAAATATTGTTTTCACTAGAAAAGCATGTTGTATAGTTGGTAGAAGACTACCAAGGATTGTGTGTGCATTTGGATGATTTTCAGTTCAGTCCAATTGTTCAAGGTTATAATTAGTTGGCATATAATTTCTTGTAGTCTCTCCAGGCATTTCTCCCCTTACTAGGTTGTAATAGTACAAGGAAGTGTTCAGTGTGGAAAACTAACTTTGACAAAAGTCTGTAGATGGTGATACCGCATTGAAGAACTCAAATTAGGTATTGAGGATAGTAGATACTATTGATGGGTGTTTTATGACCACACCAACACAAAATAAAGTGCCAACGGACACTCTATACTCTCCTAAACAAAGACCCCTCGTATACCAAGATTGCAAAGATTATAGAGGTGACTCCAAGGTTCCTACTATGAACATGTGACTTTGTGATGGATATGAGCTCGTTTGGCTTGATGTATGCTGGTAGTCCAAGGGTACTTACGTAATTTCTTTCAAGATGACTTCAACAGTTCTAGCTTTGGGAGCTATTCGGATATTTGGTAACGAAGAGTATTTCAAAGTGTTTCACAAAATGTACTGAAAATAAAGAGGGTAAGGGTTGAGAAGTTATATTCTAATCCTAAGAACTTGAAAGACAATGATTTCTTAGGTCATGTCTAGGTGTCATGAAACCAACAGCCCCAAGTGGTTGATCCTTTCATAGCTCCTCTAGAACCAAACTGGACCACATGGTGATTGTGAATTAGTGCACCTGTTTCCAACCTCTGTATGATTCCCACATGATGTTGAATTTCTGATTTCTTTGTGGTTATTTGTAAGCTGCATCTGACCTTCAACTAGTTCCTTTTTCTTTCCTTGCTCTTGCACCCTTAGCTCTTCTTCTTTCCCATTGCTTTCTTTGCTATCTTTTGAATCTTCTTTCTTTCTTTGCTGCTGAGATGAACTTGTAGATACCAAATCATCATCATTCCTCATCTAGTATACCCATAAATTGTGTGAAGGAAAGGTCACATATCTCCTTAGGAAGATGCAATACTTATGGTAGCTGCTCATAATCGCATCATTGGTTGCCTTGGCATGAGGCCTATTACTTGTACTTGTTGATGGAGATGAAACTTTAGAGTGCCCCGTTTTCCTTGAATGTGCAATATCTAAACGCTGCAATTCCCGATTGATCTGTTGTTGTGCCTGTTCAAAGACTTTCCATATCTGTTTATAGCTGGACATTCTTCCCAAGATGACTTATCTCACTGTCCAAATTGAAAACTAATCCAGAGCTGTAGTGTACCCAACAGACTGGCAGGATTGTGGCTCTCTGATAATACTGTAAGAACCCTTACAAGTACTGAATCCAAATTTCTTCACAAATCACGAAGGCATAGAGTAGAGATGTAGTCAAACACTTGGTAAGAATGTAACATTAAAAGATTAACATTTATCCCTCAAAGTAATTATGTCAAATGTTTTGCAGGCTTCCTTGCGTTTACAAGTAAATTTCCGTTTTGGTGTTTGAATCTTATAGTTTGCAGTCTTTTGGAATGAATATGTTGAATTTTTCTGCTCATTAAATGTAAAAATTCATAACATCATGCTGTGAAACTAAATGCTCGCAAAGTGACAACAGAATAATGATATTGAACTTCAAGAAAAGACAATAGTTGATGCTATTGTCTTTATTTATTGTTTACTATCCAGATTGCAAGACTTGTGAAGGTCCTGAACTGTTTAATAAATTCACAGAGGATTAAGCAACACTTTCTAATAGAGCAATTCAGAACATGCAGTAGCACAAATCAAATGCTCCCAAGAAACAAAGGAAGTTCAGACTTCTTACAGTAAACTCAAAAGTCTGATCATAAATACACCGAATGTTCATTAAGTTTGCTAAGAGTGCTACAAATCTATGTAAACAGATTATGTATTGTTCTGACCTTTTTACTTGTCTCAGGCTGAAACTATCTGTGACATATCCCCAAAGAATGCACAATAGAAACCTGTTCTGAAGCCAAATGTAGACTAGTAACAGTGATAAAGAAATCCCACGGTCCTTACCAAATTCATCAACAACCAATGGAAGTGATGCCCTTTTTATTCAGACCCAATGCTTCTAATATGCATGGCAAATAATGACTTCACAACTCCAACCAAACATCCACCAGGAAGGTTTATCACTCAGTAAATATAAACCCGGCAATACCAGTCACCACACATTAGCAATGTAAATATTTCACAGCAACCACAACAATTATTACTTCATACCCAAACACGGCAATATGAAATATAATCACCCAATCTTGAGAACTGTAAAGCAAATGTTAATGAAACCAGGCGATACCTTTTAATTCCATAATAATCACGGCAATGATAAAAGCTCCTACTTTAGAAGAATCACCTCCACTAATAAATCGGGGCCCATAAATATTGTTCAGATTAGCATTCTTAATACAATTCCCTTTATCTCCAATATTAATCAAATCTTGTTCTCCTGAAGCTGTCTAAATATTTAATCATATAAATTCATCGAACCTCTTTGATTATTCATAATAACATATCAGTATTTCTCAGATAGAAATAATTTACCTCAGACCTGCAATTCTCTTATTTCTGCAAATTTGTCATCAGATGAAGACTTCACAATTTTAGCACAAATGTAAAGTCCGCCGTGAATCCACTCCCAAGAAGAACTAGGGTTTTGTCCATCCCTTCTGTCAATCTGTTGAAGGTTTGTGTCCTCAGAGATTTAGCCAATGCAGAGCATTGGACAAAATCATCAAATTCAATAACATCTCAACATAGCAGATGCGTTGCAAATCCTCCCTTTAATAACAATCTAATGGGTCTTCTAGAATTTTCCACCTCATAATGTAGCGTCTGGAATAAGATGTATAACTTAATTAAACAAAGTGACTTTTAATAAAAATTTATTATTTTATTTAAGTCACTTAATAATTTAATTAATTAAAATAAAGTCGTCCTTTTAATATTTCATTTATTTGGACAACCTTAAAATAATTAATTTAATTAATTCATCTCACCAAAATTTGGAGACATTACATTTAACTTGCTTGAGACTTTTGGCACAAAGATTGCAAGATAAAATTTTCTAGCTTTTTGTATTGGAGAGAAGATCAAGCATCTTGGCAATGTACTCTTGCTTGTTCATGATAATCGTGGTATTCCCTTTGTCTTCCTTGGAGATAATTAAATCCTTGTTCGTAAGTAATTGATTGGAAGTTCAAAGTTCGCAAATAGAAACATTACATTTGGGTGGTTTGGTGTGTCTCAAGGCTGTGGCACAATCTTTCCAAACCTCTTCCACAATGTCTTAAGGAAGAGAGCAAATTGAGTTTTCAATTTCAATAAGGAACTCAACATGAGGACTGGTGCCAGGTGTGACAGCAAAGCCAAGGCTTTTTTTCAAAAAATTTAAAGCAAGAGGGTCAATGCTAATGTTCGATAAATTGACCAATTTATTCTCCCAATTGTTAATGCTAAGAAGAGAGTGGGAGTCACGTAATGAAATGGGACTGTTGAGAGAAAGAGGTGATGAAATCGAGAAAGGTTGTAAGAGAGACGATGTGTAACAAGGGTTGGAGAAATGAAAATCAACATGAAGAGAGGGGTGGTTAGGCAAAAAGGAAGAACCCCGGATTGTCTTCTCACCCGTTAAATCAAGAGGACTAGCACATGCAAAGGAGCAGGCCGACATTGGATGAAGGCAAAACATCACAGCTGGGAGAAGCTAAGTGCAGGGCTCGAGAGAGGCTTTTGTCAAATAATATAGTTGAAAATGCTCTTGTAGACATGCATGCAAAATGTGGAATCGTAGACAACACACTTGAATTGTTTGACAAAATTCCTTGAAGAGATGTCATCTCAAGGTGTAAAGAGCCTTGCTGGCTCTATGTTGAAGACTTTATTTTCTTTTGAATTGTTTTGCAATTTTTTTGTTTTTTTGAACATATATAATTTTTTTGTAATTTCTCAATATATGAATTAATATCAAACAGAAAATTACTTTAATTTCAAATGCTCACCAAATTATTTAATTCAAATGCTTGTAAATATTCATGAAGCAATACATATATTTTCCTATGTAAATGAGGCACCTTGAATGAAATTGCCACCTCCAAGAATACCAGACGCAGCCTCTCTAGAATGAAATGCAGCCACTATAAATAAACTGCAGCCACAATGAGGTGAATTCGCAGCCACAAAGGGACGGCCTCCCTTAGTATTGGAGACGTCTTCCCTTACGAATGAGATTGCCAGCAGCTTTAGGGATATACAGCCCATAAAGGTTGCTACGATTTGCATATGAAAGTTCAGCTCTTTCAATCAAACCCCCAATCTGATCCAATTGCAATTTAGAACAATTTGAACACAATTCATTGGCAATTCCAAACCAATTCAAAGTGTGTGAAACTCAAGAAGAAATTCGCAGCTCATCAAACTTCTCCAAACCTTTGTTGTCTTCTCCCAATTTTGATTTTATCAAAGATGCATAATAGAATGAGTTTTGAAAGTCCTCAAGGCTTCATTTTATAAGCATTAAAAAAACAAAAGCTTTTTCAATACACTTTTCACTTAAAAGCCATTTGCTTTATGGTTGCACATTTGAAATATAATAAACTATTATATTTCCCTTCACTTTAATGCTGAAAATGACCCTTTCATTAAAATAATGCTATTCTGACACATAGGGTCCCTATTTTATTTGCTCAAGATTTAAAACTACTCAACCCGGTTCCAACGAGCTATAACACCAAGGTGCCCAATACACAATCCCAATAAAGATACAAACCTTAGCTAGTCTGATTAAATAATAATCAAAATTCATCCATCTTGCAAAAATGACTGAAGAAGCACTAGAATCGAAATCTGACAGTACAGGCGTGATCCTAATGATGAAAGGCAATGAATGAACCTAGCGGAGTGACTTTCTAAAAATAGATGCTCCCTCCAAGGATCTTGGAGCCAAAACCGAAAGCTGAAAATAAAAACTGAGAGCGTCATTTAATTCCTCTAATTCATCTGAGCTCATCGGAACCAACTGTTCACTTACTATAAATAGTAAGTCCATCAAAATAGGCCAAAACACACATCAGGGCCCTCTAATCACCATTATTAACCTACAAGGACCCAGTGATAAGCTAAATCTAATAACTCAGATGCTCGCTCAAAATGGGGACATTACACAAGGAATGAAATGAAATGTGTACAAAATGGATTTTGCAAGGAAGCTCTCAAGATTTTTGAATTAATGAAGCACTCTCAAACACATACTAACATCGTAAGCTTTGTTTGTGTTCTAGTTAGTGGATGAGAAAAAGAAAGTAATTGAGGATGCCGATAAGGATAGACATTATGCAATTGATACTTCTTTGTACAAATCATGAAGAGTAGGAAGCTTTTATCTCATACACAACTAGTAACAAATTGTGTAGAGAAACTTGGACAAATGTTCAAGCAGATTTCAAGGCAATCAAAATACAAATTAAAAATTTGATCACAGGAATATTTGGAGCATGATAAAGACAATCCTAACATATTCAGATATCTTTCTTGAAACTTTTCAAATGAAAGAGACAGGGGCATTAACAAGACAAATTGACTTGCTTCCCCAATGTCTGAGGTTGTACGAAACATTATGCATATTTTCATTGTGTTGGTCAATTGAGGTTGTGTGGGAAGCCTTCTTTTTTTAGTTACCACGTTTTCACTTTGAAGCATAAGGTGACAATTGGGCTAACCTCTGCTTCCAGTTATTCTCAACCAAAATAATGGCCCTAGAGGAAAATTAGAGTGAGAACTATGATATAAAGGTTCAAAGAACACATGTTACTCCAATGTTTATTTGGCTATTCAGTAGAATGGAAAAAGTTTCTCTTTGGTATATCATTGTCAACTTGTAGATGGTATTTAATTTCCTTTGGTTATTTCAGGGGAACTTTTAGAAATCACCTTATGACAAGATCAAAGTATCCAATCTTTTGGGTAGTCAATGCAAATGATGTCTCATTCAAAATAAAATGCTTTGGATTCCATTACGCAGATGTTGTATGGTCTCAAAATTAAAAATTGTGATATTAGTGCTAGAACATTAAATTGTGTGAGTTGTCAAAGAAATTGGTAATTGTGTTTCATTTCGAAGTTGGTCACATAGGTGTGAGACACATGTCAATTCTTATCATAAAAGAGAATATCGCAAAGAGAAAATGGAAGCTACTTGTGTGTGAAGGGAAGTATTCTCACCTTTGGGGAGAGTGATAAATATGGCATGACATATTATAGGTCCATGAAAGAAAAGGATGCCCAACAAATGTAACTAAAGCACATAGTCTTGAAGGTCAAGTTGTTATTGTTAGATCTTGGTATAAATAAATGATTCATGGATCAAAAGAAGATACAGTGACAACCTCAACAAAACCCATAAATCAAACATTATAAACCTCTATTTACCTTTTTTCAAAAGTGACTTATGTCACCCATTGTAAATACTACTTAGAAAACTGACCTAATTTCCAGAAAAGAAATGTAAATCCTAACCTAGTAAAGCTATTGTGTTTCAAAAAGTAGTTAGGAAAAGTAACTACCTAGGTAGTTAGTAGGTAGTTAGGAAGTGGTTATGGGTTAGGTATGAAGGATAGCCTATAAATAAAAGGCTGATTCAAATGTAAAAAGGGACTCTTACAGAGGAAACTTCGGAGGGATTTTCAGATAAACTTATGATAACTTTTGGCTTCACACCAAGTACAGAAGTTGTTTTTGAGCTTGTAATAGTTCAAGAAGATAATGAAGAATGCATTTTGGTTCATGTGTTCTAAATGTGTTCAACTATTGTTATTGCTGATTTCTCATATGCCAAATTGGTAACCCTTTTTATGCATATGTTTATGTTATCTCCAAAATTTTGCACCCAAATACTAAGCTCTGAAAAAATAGTAATTCTGGAGTAACATGGGAACAATCACAAGCTTGTGGGTAAAGTATAAGTGTGACTAAACCTCCGGGTTCTAGGCCGGTTCCTAATAAAAATGATCTGTTATTTCACCTAATCTGATAAAATTGGAAACTTGACGGAAAAGGGATAAGAAAGACTTAAGGTAAAACAACTTGGATGAAACTGAAAAAGGAGGTGATACACCAAATAAAAATGAAGAATAATGCTCTATCCTCACACAATGAACAACTTGAGACTGATACAATTTGGACACAAATCTTTGAATGAGCTACTATTCAAATAAATATTTCATGAGAAAACTCTTAAAGGATACAAATGAAAGGGATTTTGACCACATTCAGAATTTATCAACAAGGTGTATAACTCATAACCTATGAACAACATAACTATTGCTTGCAAATGTAGAAAATGAGACAGTACTTAAGGTCATAAAACAACACATCAAATATCATCAATCACCAACTCTACAATCGAATAGCTCTCCAAAACAGGTCCTCTGTATATGTATTATGCTCAAAGGCAACAGAACAATGCATCAACACATGAGTAGATCAAAAAATGAGGAGAAAAAATGCTAAGGACATAAAGTCACAAATGCATATATCTGCTCCAAAAAACTGAACTATTTCTCCTTCCAAATGAGGAGTATATAACACCCACCATCTCCTATCCAGATCCTACAAAATAGGAATGATGAACTCGAATCTAGAAGAAAATAGTTCAAAAGAGGACTCTAGAAACCCCTAAAAGATGCCAAATGTCCTCCAAACTCAGTCTCTGATATGTGTACATGGTGATAACTCAAAGTTCCCCTCAAAGAACTCCTAAAAGACCCCAAGAAGGCCCCTAAACTTTCTCTACTTAACAAGCAAATGATGAACCTCAAATACACAGTCCCTACACTTGGCACAAAGGAATTGCCACATCTCCAAATCAGAAAGCCAAAAGCAAAACGTAACTCCTTGAACATAATAACCTTAGTAAGTGGTTTATAAAAACACCAACCACGAAGTATCAAAATATCCAAAATAATATATAACATAAATAATAAAAACATAATTTAAATCTTTAAAATTTATCTTTTATATTTGTATATTTTAAGTAATAACAATAAAAAACTTATTTAATAAACATAAAAAGAATTTATATTTGTTAAATAAGCTATTATTATTAATTACTTAAAATATATAAACATAAACCATGAATTTTAAAGATCTAATATGTTTATTATATCAATTTTATATATTATCATGGATATTTTGTATACATAGTTCACTTAAAGCATAACCTTAAGGCTTCGTGGCTTTATTGGAGATATGTTTTATTAAAATAAATGTATAAAATGAAAATGCCTGTGAAACTTCTAGGGTATACCAACCCTAAAGTAGTAAACTTCCTCCTCATTCGACACATTTGGATTTTAGAGGAAAGAAGGAAAGAGGGTTCATTTGGAACCCTAGCAGCAGGCCGCCGCTTTTGGAGCAATTCGTTGCATCTTTTACTAGCTCTTTGGACACCACCTATTGATTCTCTGCTGGTTAACAAGTGTTCTACCCACTGTTGTTTCATTCTGAGTAATTAGTGGAATGTTTCAGCATGATTCTCTGCATCATTTGCTCATTTTTCAGCCGCCATTTCTCCATAATTCTCTTGTGACTGATTTGGGGCTCGACTAAGTGTAAAGATGCTTTAAAAATCCCCAAAACAAAGGACTCTTTTGCTAGCCGCTCCTTAAAGAAAACTGGAGACTTCTCTTGTCAAACACTCCATTCATGCAAAGAAAAAAGAGTGTCAGTTCTGCTAGATGTGGGTCTTCTTTTCCTCAATTGGGTCTTTTCTGAACACCTGGCCGCCGCTTCACCATGACTTTCTGTGACTGATTTGGCTCATGTGTGATGATAAAGGGTTTGTAGTGCTTGTTCTATTTCTATTATAATTTCTTTGCGAAAAATATCAAGCTTGCTTTGTTCAAACAAAAGCTCGAACTGATTTCTAGCTATTTGCTTCCTGTTTCAAAATTGTTATCAATTTACGGTTACCTGTGTAAACGTGGTTGAACTGGAAGCTTAACCGCTGCAATTTTGCATCCTCACCGTGTGTTGTAGATATTATTCTTGAGAGTATTTCCCTGGTAGTTTTGAGAATGTTCATTGAACCAGTCGAAAATGCAAAGTTATTTCTAAATTTTCTGCAATTTCTCTCTATGAAAATTGGACTGTTTTCTTTTTCTATACCACTACTCAGAAAATTTTTAATAGAAAAGGCTCTCCGAGGCTAAAAACCCATCATGAAGAATTCTTACCCTATACAATTTGACCCTTCCATTTTAGGAAAAAAAAGTCAAACCACTTAGTTGAGCTCTGAGTGACATCATTACTATTTTTAAATGGCTGCCATGATTTTGTTCTGAAAACTGCAACTATATCTGGCTGAACTAGTTCTTGGGAACATAGATACTGAGCATTTTTGTCGTCTGCTGTAACTTTTATCAGAAGTATTTACCTATGTAAACCTTTTCTTAATAGGTTTGAGCTGAAAATTTTATAAGTTTAAAAACTTCCGATATTTTTCCATTTGGATGCTCTGTTGGGTTTAATATGACTTGGTTCTTTGTAACAAACCTGCTTCTAAAAATCTTCCCTATAATTGCAATATGCCCTTGACGAGCCTTTGAAGAATCAATTTTAACTTTCTGCTGCAAACATCTCAATGAAACTTATTGATGCAAATCAGTCTCATTGAGATTTTTACAGCATAACTATGGAACTTGAATATATCATGAAGGCAACTGGCTGAAAATGTCAACTGTTACAGCATTATCTAGTAATATGAAATAAAAGGTTTCAGGTGTCAAACCCGTCCCTTTAGTATCCCATGCTGATTTTAATCATACTATAACATGCTTTGACCTGAAGTAAAAGGTTTCATAAATGATTATGTCCCTTTAATACCTTTGTCGTAATGCAGTGAGATCCCTCTTCGATCTTATCTCTTATGGGCATGCCGGGCTCAATAACCCTCGTGGGAGCCTACAGTTATATCCACATATCCATGAGATAAGATTCTGCACATGAAGCAAACACATTAGTGATAAAAATTCTTTTGTTTTGATGATGATCCTGACTGTTCCTATCTAGGTAGGGATTATGAACAGATAGTATGAGTGCATTGTATGTAGTACCACGAACCATACATTGCTTACATCATTGAAGATCTAACCTATTTCTTTTCATTTTTTCAAGATTTGGAGTCTAGAAGACACTTGAAGATGCCGGGACAGAAACCAGACACATGGCAAAAGAGCAAAAAGACCTACACCAGCCATATACCCCCAGGTAATGGTTGGTCCCTTTACTATTTCTTATGCATTTATATTATCTGTTTTCCATATTCCCATCTACATAGGATAGTTGAGGCCACTCTCACGGTCTTGTGTGAGAGGCTTATATTCAATAGATTACATTTCATTTCAATTGCATAAAAAGATGTAGTCTTTTATGTTTAAAATACAGCTGAAATATTTGAATTGAACTCTTGTACTTGTAATCTTTTAATGCACTGCATATGATCAAATGTGTACCTCTTTCACTTGATATGCTTAATTTTTTCTATGATTGCAATCAGTAGTAAAAATTAGAAACAGTTTAAAACATTGATAGTTTGTGCAGTTGATTTAATGATACATAGCAAGCTTTGGTATCTTAGTTTGTGTAATGTCCCCGATTTTCCATCTTCTGGGATTAGCTTGGTTTGGCAACCCTCGCAAGCTAATCAGGTGATCAGAGGGGGTCAGATGTCAGAGCCAGTGTTGGGATTCCATTTTGGGGATTCAGTTTATCAGGTCTGCTCTTCGTTCAGGTCAATTCGGTCGACTTACTATTTTTAGTAAGTGGTATTTTGGGTATGGCCGGGATTAGCAGGGTGTCTGCACGAAGTGTCAGATGTTTCAGGATCGAGCTTTAGGGAATCTCCAGTTTGAGAGACTTACTATTTATAGTAAGTCTACATTTAGCAGCTGGCTATTTTTGGCAGTGGGTCATTTCCGGTAGGGCGGTTGGCGTTGGGCTCTGGTGTCCGAAATGAGTTTGTTTCAGTTAGCAAAAGTCAATGGCTTTGTTTTTATAGTTATCGTTATTAAATTAAAGTATTTTAATTTAATAACTTAAGTACTTTATAACTTTATTGTTATAAAGTGAAATTATCATTTAAAAGCTTTTTATATTAAAAAAGTGAAATTGTGTTTTTTCCGAAAAAGCTTTAAGTACAACTCGAAAAAGCACTTTCATTTACCCATTGTTGATTTGATAAATTGTTTATGTGAGAATTCTGCTTGGCTTGGAAAAGCTAGGGTTTCTGGAGCTTGGTCTTCATTTTTGGAGAGAGTTCTTCTGAGATTGTTGAGCTTGGTCTTCTTCCAGGAGAGAGCTTGTTTTGATTTTGAATTTTAATCCAGTGCTGATGTATACTGGAATTGTGGCACATTCAAAATTAATTGCTGAAGAGTTACACGAAGAATTTTAAGAGGGTTTGAATATTTAATTTCAAAGTAAAGAGAATTTCTATTGGATATTGAGCATTTGAGTTGGTTTGTTACCAACGAATTGTGCAAGCTTTGTGATCTGGTTTGTTGAAAGATCATTATATTGGAAAAACCGTACACCAGATCCGTACGGAGGTAATTCTGGAACCGCATGTGCCTGGGACTCACGCTGGTTTCTACAGCCGTGTGTTAGTGGTGTTGCGGGTTGAGGTTAGGCTGCCGATAAAGTTTGGTAGTGCTGGAGATCTTCTATCACCTATAGCAGGACATGTACATGCTAAGGGCTGTTTGCTCATGGAAAGTTACGGCAAGACAAAATTTACTGTCAAGATAGGAAGCCGCCTTCCTTGCCATTGTTTGCAGAGAATTGTTATTCATTACACTCCTTGTGTAAGTGTGATGGTAGTTTGGTAGTGGACGTCAGGGATTAAAGAATACAGACTATGTTAGCAAGTTGTGAGTGCAATCTGGAATTGACGTTTCCAGCCAGGAGTTTCCAGAATTTGGTGTTCTTTGTGTTACTAGTAAGGGTACCTATGTTTTAATGTTAAATAGTACTTATCAAACTTGTTGAATAATCATGGCAAATTAGTAATTGTTGATTGGTTAAATGATTATTATGGAGAATTAAAATGATAATAATTTGCTGTTGTTATTTTAATAAAAATTCTGGAAACATTTATTGAGATTCAATTGTTAAATCTGAAAATTCTGCCAAAAACGTGCAATTGAACTGTGAAAGAGTTAGTTTCGTTATAGAGAGCCAGTTGGGTTCTTCACAGTGGTATCAGAGCACTGATCTTGCCATCCTGAAGGGTATGAAAATAAATAATGGCAGATAGATTTGTACCGGGAGTGCACTATACCCGCAGGGGTAGAAATTCACCACCTCCCGAAGGTAATGAACAGGGCCCACAAAATGAACAAGCAGGAAACATAAATAATATTGGAAATGATATTTACAAGGAGGCCAGAGATGCCCTTAGGAATATAGCAGATGGTCAGCACCATGTTGAAAATGTATTGCAACAGCTTTCAGACACTCTACAATGCATCGCATTACTAGGTGATCGTGCTAGAGACAGAGGTGCGAGGAGTGTTTCAGTTAGATCACACAAGCCACGAGCAGATAACAGGCATGATTATAGAGCTGGCCGTACAAGTATTTATGATAGGCCTCTTCGTTCTGCTTTCTTGAGGCTCGAGTTGGATGCAGTTAGTGTAGAGACAGAGCCAACACCATTTGTTGATGACATGGTGGCACAATTTGCAGAGTGGGATGCTCTTCCAGAAGCAATTAAGAGGAATTTGAATTTTCACAGGTACTTGATACAGAAGAGAGAGCATTCCAGAGGTTCTTCTCAGGAGGATGTGGCTATGACAGACTTGCTTGAGGACAGTCGCATTGAGTCTCATCATATCCATGAGACAGGAGCTCGTGATCAGGAGAATGTTGATGTCATGATAGCCACCAGTGATGGCAGCCCTACATCGACTGGTAGCAATGAAATTACTAATGATATAGGTTCTGATTTTTATGACAACAATCCTATGTGTGAGCTTATTGATGACGTTGATGACAGGGCAAGTGTAGGTGGTGTTGTGGACACTAGCGATGTTATCTATGAGGATGATTCATGCTACAACGAGTCTGGTATATCATATCAGATATTGGATGATGACTCAGAGTGGTTATCGGATGATGATAGGTCCCAAGATCATACTTTACAGGGACTTATTGTAGATAGGGAGGATTTATAGAGGCATGAGTCAATTCAAATAGAGCAGATTACACACCATGTCTCTCAGAGTTCACCGTATTATGGCTCAGATCAGCAGATGGGTGTTGTTCATTTTGTGAACAATCCTTTATTTGAGGCAGATGTTATGACATATGACAACCAGTTGTTTGAGCTTAGTGATGATCCCTTACAGGTGTCGTACGACGATGATGATGATGTTTGGGATCTTATTAGTACACCCGGGTATCAGGAGGATTTTATGGGAGGTCAGTTAGGCTTAGCTGGACAGTTTACCAAGGTGCATACAGTGAGGAGTGCTTATAGCTTTACATTCGGTCCTCACGTTCAGGATATCTATCAGTCACATAGTTCTTCAGTGCATCCTTTTTATGACTGGTATGATGATTTGGTTAGTTCGAAGACTGGGAGCAAGTCCAGTCTGTTGGTTGAGTTACTCCCGTCTGAGTTACTCTCGGTTGAGTTTCTCCCACGTAGCGATCCTGTTGCAACATCATCAGTTCAGATGTTGAGTGCAGTTTTCTAGTTGTTGATGTTGGTACTGTCAATGTTGTTGACTTCTTTACAGGAGTATGAGGTTGATCGGGACATTACTCATGACCATCCTTCGGATCCAGGTGGATTGTGATGTTGCTTGTTTTTCCTGATTGCTTGAGGACAAGCAATATTGGGAAGGGAGGACTGTAATGTCCCCGATTTTCCGTCTTCTGGGGTTAGCCTAGTTTGGCGACCCTCGCAAGCTAATCAGGTGATCAAAGGGGGTCAAATGTCAGAGCCAGTGTTGGGATTCCATTTTGGGGATTCAGTTTATCAGGTCTGCTCTTCGTTCGGGTCAATTCGGTCGACTTACTATTTTTAGTAAGTGGTATTTTGGGTATGACCGGGATTAGCAGGGTGTTTGCACAGAGTGTCAGATGTTTCAGGATCGAGCTTTAGGGAATCTCCAGTTTGAGAGACTTACTATTTACAATAAGTCTATATTTAGCAACTGGCTATTTTTGGCAGTGGGTTATTTCCGACAGGGCGGTTGGCGTTGGGCTCTCATGTCCAAAATGAGTTTGTTTCAATTAGCAGAAGTCAATGGCTTTGTTTTTATAGTTATCATTATTAAATTAAAGTATTTTAATTTAATAACTTAAGTACTTTATAACTTTATTGTTATAAAGTGAAATTATCATTTAAAAGCCTTTTATATTAAAAAGGTGAAATTGTGCATTTTCCGAAAAAGTTGTAAGTACAACTCGAAAAAGCACTTTCATTTACCCATTGTTGATTTGATAAATTGTTTATGTGAGAATTTTGCTTGGCTTGGAAAAGCTAGGGTTTCTGGAGCTTGGTCTTCATTTTTGGAGAGAGTTCTTTTGAGATTGTTGAGCTTAGTCTTCTTCTAGGAGAGAGCTCGTTCTGATTCTGAATTTTAATCCAATGCTGTTGTATACTGGAATTGTGGCACATTCAAAATTTGTTGCTGAAGAGTTACAGGAAGAATTTTAAGAGGGTTTGAATATTTAATTTCAGAGTAAAGAGAATTTCTATTGGATATTGAGCGTTTGAGTTGGTTTGTTACCAACGAATTGTGCAAGCTTTGCGATCTGGTTTGGTGAATGATCATTGCATTGGAAAAAACGTACACCAGATCCGTACGGAGGTAATTCTGGAACCGCATGTGCCTGGGACTCACGCTGGTTGCTGCAGCTCTGTGTTAGTGGCGTTGCGGGTTGAGGTTAGGCTGCCGATAAAGTTTGGCAATGTTGGCGATCTTCTGTCACCTGCAGCAAGACGTGTACATGCTAAGGGCCTTTTGCTGCTAGAAAGTTATGGAAGGACAGAATTTACTGTGAAGATAGGAAGCCGCCTTCCTTGCCATTGTTTGCAAAGAATTATTATTCATTACAATCCTTGTGTAAGTGTGATGGCAGTTTGGTAGTGGACGTCAGGGATTAAAGAATACAGACTATGTTAGCAAGCTATGAGTGCAGTCTGGAATTGACGTTTCTAGCCAGGAGTTTCCAGAATTTGGTGTTCTTTGTGTTACTAGTAAGGGTACCTATCTTTTAATGTTTAACAGTACTTATCAAACTTGTTGAATAATCATGGCAAATTAGTAATTGTTGATTGGTTAAATGATTATTATGGAGAATTAAAACGATAATAATTTGTTGTTGTTATTTTAATAAAAAATCTGGAAACATTTATTGAGATTCAATTGTTAAATCTGAAAATTCTGCAAAAAATGTGCAATTGAACTGTGAAAGAGTTAGTTTCATTATAGAGAGCCAGGTGGGTTCTTCACAGTGGTATCAAAGCACTGATCTTGCCATCCTAAAGGGTATGAAAATAAATAATGGCAGATAGATTTGTACCGGGAGTGCACTATGCCCACAGGAGTAGAAATTTACCACCTCCTGAAGGTAGTGAACAGGGCCCACAGAATGAACAAGCAGGAAACATAAATAATATTGGAAATGATATTTACAGGGAGGCCAGAGATGCCCTTAGGAATATAGCAGATGGTCATCACCATGTTGCAAATGTATTGCAACAGCTTTCAGACACTCTACAATGCATCACATTACCAGGTGATAATGCTAGAGACAGAGGTGCGAGGAGTGTTTCAGTTAGATCACACAGGCCACGAGCAAATAACAGCCGTGATTATAGAGCTGGCCGTACAGGTATTTATGATAGGCCTCTTCGTTCTGCTTTCTTGAGACCTGAGTTGGATGCAGTTAGTGTAGAGACAGAGCCGACACCATTTGTTGATGACATGGTGGCACAATTTGCAAAGTGGGATGCTCTTCTAGAAGCAATTAAGAGGAATTTGAATTTTCACAGGTACTTGATACAGAAGAGAGAGCATTCCAGAGGTTCTTCTTAGGAGGATGTGGCTATGACAGACTTGCTTGAGGACAGTCGCATTGAGTCTCATCATATCCATGAGACAGGAGCTCGTGATCACGAGAATGTTGATGTCATGATAGCCACCAGTGATGGAAGCCCTACATCGACTGGTAGCAATGAAATTACTAATGATATAGGTTCTGATTTTTATGACAGCAATCCTATGTGTGAGCTTATTGATGACGTTGATGACAGGGCAAGTGTAGGGGATGTTGTGGACACTAGCAATGTTATTTATGAGGATGATTCATGCTACAGCAAGTCTGGTATATCATATCAGATATTGGATGATGACTCGGAGTGGTTATCAGATGATGATAGGTCCCAAGATCATACTTTACAGGGACTTATTGCAGATAGGGAGGATTTACAGAGGCATGAGTCAATTCAGATAGAGCAGATCACACATCATGTCTCTCAGAGTTCACCGTGTTATGGCTCAAATCAGCAGATGGGTGTTGTTCATTTTGTGAACAATCCTTTATTTGAGGCAGCTGTTGTTATGACATATGACAACCAGTTGTTTGAGCTTAGTGATGATCCCTTACAAGTGTCGTACGATGATGATGATGTTTGGGATACTATTAGTACACCCGGATATCAAGACGATTTTATGGTAGGTCAGTTAGGCTTAGCTGGACATTTTACCCAGGTGCATACAGTGAGGAGTGCTTATAGCTTTACATTCGGTCCTCACGTTCAGGATATCTATCAGTCACATAGTTCTTCAGCGCATCCTTTTTATGACTGTTATGATGATTTGGTATGACCATTATACTTTGTTAAAACCTATATTGCCAACGACAAAAGAACCTTATCAAAGGCAATGTTAATCTTGAATAAAATATGAGATGGACAAGCCATGATGACTTAGTTTGAGGAATATGTAACACTTACAGAGCATGGATTTACTTGCTAACATTTTGGAGGGATGACACAAATTTGAAATCAACAACTTCAATTTGATGAGTGATTGGTCAGGGAATTTGCGACCAAGACTAAATGACAAGGAGACTTGAAGCAGATATTGTTAGCATAAAATGATGGTAACCGGTAAACACTCTACCTGTCCAAGTATTGTCATTGATTGGCAAAAGAGATAGAGATTTGTCATCTCTATACAGGCTGAAGCTGTAAGAAAATCTACATCACAAGAGGCTGGTTTGGCAAGAAAAGAACAACTGTAATCCATTGTAACCAGTCGCTACACTAAGCATCAGTAACCGGGCAATGCACTCAATTAGGGAAGATAGTATTCCAGTATCAACCAAGGACCGAACTGCAACCGGTACTAGTGTCTATAACACAACCGGGATAGTGCAACCGGTAATCCGCGCAAAAGGAAGCACACCGAGGACGTGAAACCGGTAAGCCAAGAAAGAGACAACAGCGGGTCAAAGACTCTTATCTATTTATAACATGAAGAACTCAACCGATATATTATAGAACTCCGGTATGAACCGAGGAAGTCATAATCAACTGTCTGTTCCAACCAACTCGTTCTACCGGGATTTATTGGCGTAAATCCGGGTGATTTTGAGTTGTCTTGGTGATCAGTTTGAGGCGTAGGTAAAGGATTTGAAGCCGGACTCAATGGTTTCTTGAGGCGCGATTGAAGGATTTAAAGCCAGATTTAGTGGCTTTAAATCAAAGTGTTATCTCCTATGAAGGAAAGATGCCTGACATGCAACTGCTGTTTTTTTCATGAAGTGGATAAAGCTAGAGCATGCATCGGATGTTTGCTCAGTGAACCAATACTCCACTGAGTGATGTATTCATAAGAACTCAGGATTAGGTCATGCATTTGAGGAGTAGTTAGGGCAACAAATCCATATATATTCTTATGCCTGTTGTGAAGAAAAGTTGTCTTCATTCTACCAAAAAAAAGAGTGACCCTATATGCTACAAAAGTAGGGGTAGAAGAAAGTAAAGAAAGAGAGATAATAGATTGTGCAAAACAGCACAACAGTAGATGAGAATACACCTGTGGTTACCGGTGTTGATTCTCAGTTGAGTGCAAATAGAGATCTTATCAAGCTAAGCAAAGCCATCTATAAAGATCACACTTCTATTGTTTTCTAGCAAGCTTCAATAGACAAATCCCAGTATTTGGGTGGACTCTAACAGGTCCCTTGTACCGGAATCCTTTAACCGGGTGACATCTCTCAAGGTGATTAAAAGTCCTTTAACCAAGCAGGTCCTAACAGACCTTATTGTAACAAATCCCTTGACCGGGTCGCATCTAGCAAGTGCGTTTTCATACTTTAAACGGGAAAGCTCTTAACAGGGTGTACTCCAGGAGAGTACAAAATTTGTGAGGTCTCCTCACATCGTGGTTTTTACCCTAACTGGGTTTCCACGTGATAAATCCGGTGTCACTTTGTGATTGTTTGCTTACAGTTATTATTTGCTTAAATCTGTTTGCCTTTTGTGTTGTAAGTTTACTTCACTAGATTCAGTGAAAAAAAGAAGTTTTTACAAGTGCTGATTCACCCCTCCGCTCTCAACACCGGTTGGGACTGTCAATTGGTATCAGAGCCAAGTCTTGTTTTCTTTTTTGCTTAACCACACAAAGAAAAAGTCAAGATGATAAGGAAGGAAGGACAAAAGTTTTCAAAAGAAAACTTCACCTTATGGTGCAGCAGAATGAAGCTGTATATGAAGACCATCGGTGACCAGTACTAGACTCATGTTACCACTGATTACAGTGAGCCCAATGGCACCTTGACAACTGATCAGGAAAAGATCAAGACTGAGCACACAACTACTATGGATATGATATCCAGCACGCTACCTGATTATGTCTATGCTGAGAATGAACACCTTGATTCTGCCTTCAAGATGTGGGGCAAGCTTCAAACAATCTATGGAGGGGATCCTAATGTTCAAAGAGCCAAAGTCGAAAGCCTCAGAGGAAAGTATGACGATATGAGGATGAATGAAGGAGAAGACATAGAGCAATACAACAATCGGATCAAAGAAGTGATCAACTCCATCAGATGTGCCGAGGAAAGCTCAGTGAAGAGGAAGTAATTAGCGAAATACTGAGAACTCTCAGACCTCAGTATGCTATCAAGATCTCTGCCATTCAAGAGCTCAGATAGGTGACCAAAGATCAAGTCACTCTAGACTCCCTATCGGTAAGTTGGCTGCCTTTGAATTAAGTAACTTTGATAATAGCTTATCTATTCAAGAAGTAGCTTTCAAGTCCTCTACCAATATCTCTTCCACTAAAAAGGGAAGAGAAACCGGTAACTGCTCGACTGGAAATATTGGCAACCTTGCTGAGAATCTACTATCAGAAGAGATGGAGCAAGAAGAGTTTGAAGCACTAATTGCAAGAAGATTCCCTAGAGGGAAAGGAAAGTACAAGGGAAAGCTTCCTTTGAAATGCTTCTCTTGTAATAAAATAGGTCATATTGCTACACGATGTCCTGATAATGAACATAAAGATAAAAGAGACTGGTTCAAGAATAAAGCAAAAAAGGAGTGCTATCTTACAGAAGGAGTCACAGATAACGAATCTGAAGACTTGGAGGATCCAGAAATTACATTTGTTGCAATAAAGGAGAAAAGCCCAGTAATAGAAGAAGTTGCACTCATATCAAGATCTCATCAGTATGATGACTAGATCATTGACAGTGGATGCACTTACCACATGACCGGTGACAAGAGCAAGTTTATCAACCTCGAGCTCAGTGACAACGGATCAGTTACCTTTGGGAACAATGCTCCATGTGGCATCAAAGGTAAAGGTTCTATCGCTCTCTGCAACAAAGCCGTCTTTGAAGATGTGTACTGGGTTGAAGGACTCAAGTACAACTTGATGAGCGTTGCACAGCTGAACAACAAAGGATTCCTGCTGGAATTCGGACAAGGTTCCTGTATGGTAAAGAATCAATCCAGAACTCATGTCGCAACCGGTAGACAGAGCAAAGGTAACCTTTTTTATTTTGACTCAATGGAAGGATCTTGTCTCATAGCCTCGGTCAAAGGAGAATCTAGCAAAATCTGTCTTATGACCAAAGAGGACAACAGCTGGTTATGGCACAGGAGGCTCTACCACATAAACTTTGACAATATTGTCAAAGTGAGCAAAAAAAAAATGGTAAGAGGACAACCTGAAATTACAAAGCCCATCAAGGGTGTTTGTAAAGATTGTCAGTTGGGAAAGCTGACCGGAACATCCTTCAGCAGTAAGTCCTTCTCTGTTGAGAATGTTCTAAATCTAGTGCACACTGACACGTGTGGACCAATGAGAACAAAGAGCTACCATGGAGACCGATACTTTATGCTTTTTGTGAACGACTTCTCAAGAATGATGTGGACACTCTTTCTTAAGGAGAAATCAGAAGCTTTCCACATGTTCAAAATCTACAAAGCTAGAGTGGAAAAAGAAAACGGTAAAAGCTTGAAGTGTCTAAGATCAGACAGAGGAGGTGAATTTACCTCTCAAGAGTTCACTCACTACTGTGAGGAACATGGAATAAAAAGACAGCTATCTGCACCAAGGACTCCTCAGCAAAATGGAGTAGTAGAAAGAAGAAACAGAACGCTGATTGATTGTGCTAGAACATTGCTGATTCAAAAAAATCTGCCTCATCACTTATGGAGGGAAGCTATCAGTACTGCAGTCTACACACTCAACTGAGTTCAAGTCAAAAAGGGAACCGGTAAGACTCCTTATGAACTTTGGTTCAAACATACTCCCAGTGCAGGATACTTCAAAATCTTCGGTAGTAAGTGCTATGTCAAAAGAGATATGTACTCTGGGAAGTTTGATCCCAAGAGTGATGAGGGAACATTCTTGGGTTACTCTACCAAAAGTAAGGCCTATCGGTGTCTGAACAAAAGAATAGGGAAGATAGTTGAAAGCATCAATGTAAAAGTTGATGAATCTTCAGAACCAGGAATGAAGACCGATCATGATGATCACAACAGTCTTCAAGGCCTAAACGAAGGGAATGCCTTTGAATTCAACCAAGATATGACTGAAGATGACGGAGAAATACACATGGACAGACATCTGGAGCAAGAAAATGTACCTAAACCCAACAGGTTGATACAGGCAGGCGAACAAGTTGATATCCTAAACCATGATGAAGACAATGCTCAACCGAAAGAACCAAACAGGGAACAAAAACCTATTCTTCCAAGGTATGTCACATATCATTCTACTGACAATATAATTGATGACAAACATGGGAACGTCTTGACCAGGAAGAAAGCCTAAGAGAACAT
The DNA here is from genome assembly GCA_027943335.1 of Chamaecyparis obtusa. Classification (NCBI taxonomy): domain Eukaryota; kingdom Viridiplantae; phylum Streptophyta; class Pinopsida; order Cupressales; family Cupressaceae; genus Chamaecyparis; species Chamaecyparis obtusa. The sequence continues at coordinate 227,799 of BSBK01008364.1, read as the reverse complement.
CTATCTGCTTTCATGTATTGAGCCCAAATCCACCAAAGAAGCCCTGGAAGATGAGTATTGGGTCAAAACCATGGATGAAGAAATTGAACAAATAGAGAAGAATGACACATGGGAACTTGTGCCTAGACCTCGAGACAAAAATGTCATTGGGACAAAATGGGTCTACAGGAACAAACTAAATGAGGACGGCAAAGTCATTAGGAATAAAGCAAGATTGGTTTGCAAAGGATATGCTCAAGAAGTTGGACTAGACTATGGAGAAACTTTTGAACCAGTAGCTAGATTGGAAGGGGTAAGAATTCTTCTTGCCTATACAGCTCACAAAAGGTTTAAAGTCTATCAGATGGATGTGAAGTCTGCGTTCCTCAATGGAATATTAGAAGAGGAAGTCTACATTGAGCAACTAGAAGGGTTTATATCTACTCAAAAGACTGATATGGTCTACAAACTAAAAAAGTCTCTCTATGGGCTTAAGCAAGCTCCAAGGGCTTGGTATGAAAGGTTGCATTCATACCTTCTGACCATTGGATTCACAAGAACCCGTGACAATAGCAATATGTATTTCAAAACTAGAAAAGATGGAAATCTAATTGCTGAAATCTTTGTTGATGACATTTTTTTGGAGGGGATGACAGGATGAGTAAAGCCTTCGCTGAAGAAATGAAGAAAGAATTTGAGATGTCTATGATTGGGCCCATAAAATTCTTTATTGGACTATAGGTCCATCAGTTGGAAGAAGGTATCTTCATCTCTCAATCCAAGTACATAAAAGAAATTCTTAAGACTTTTGGACTAGAAGAATCCAAACTGGTTGGAACTCCAATGATAACTTACCTCAAGTTATCAAAAGAAGATGATGCCAAAGATGTAAATGAAACAATGTATCGGTCCATGATAGGAAAATTGCAGTATGTTGTTCACAGCAAACCGGACATTGCTCATGCAGTTGGCATAGTGGCAAGATTCTCAGCTAATCCCAAAGAAACACATCTAGTGGCAATAAAGAGAATCTTCAGCTATCTAAAAGAAACTGAGGAATATGGCTTGTGGTTTTCTCACCAAGGAGGATTCCAAATAAAAGTCTACACTGATGCAGACTGAGCTGGCAACATTGATGACAGAAAAAGCACAAGCGGTGGTGCCTTCTTTCTAGGTGGAAGGATTGTATCATGGACAAGTAAGAAGCAGAACTGCATATCACAATCCACTGCTGAAGCTGAATATGTTGCTGCTGCAATCAACTGCACACAAGTGATTTGGATCAAACAACTGCTGGAAGGTATTCAGGAACAAGTACCTGAACCGATCACAATTCACTGTGACAATACCAGTGCCATCAACATATTCAAAAATCTTGTTCTGCACTCCAAGACCAAGCACATTGCCATCAAGTATCACTACTTGAGGGAACTAGTACAGGATAAAGAAGTAAGATTAGAGTATGTTCCCACCAAAGAACAAATTGCTGATATATTTACAAAGCCATTACCAAAGAGTACTTTTGAGTATCTCAGAGGTAGACTAGGGGTTGTACCCTTCTCAGATCATCAATAATCCTCAACCGGGAATCATCAGTTCATTATGATTCAACAGAAGGTTACACCTGTAACCTTATCTCTCATGAACTGATGAAAAGGACTGTTGCTTGCAGAGGGAGCAGAGTAGAGAATGCAAATCTTTCTGATTAGCCTTTTGGCATTATTGTCAAAAAGGGGAGAGATTGTGGCAATTGGATATCGGCAATCAAACCAATTAGTAAACCAGGGAAGTAATGCAAGACTCCAAATACCCTTCACGATTTTTCCATCAATGCCAAAGGGGGAGATTGTTAGCATAAAATGATGGTAACCGGTAAACTCTCTACCGGTCTAAGTATTATCATTGATTGGCAAATGAGATAGAGATTTGTCATCTCTATACAGGCTGAGCTCTAAGAAAATCTACATCACGAGAGGCTGGTTTGGCAAGAAAAGAACGATTGTAATCCATTGTAACCGGTCGCTACACTAAGCATCAGTAACCAGGCAATGCACTCAATTAGGGAAGATAGTATTTCAGTATCAACCAAGGACCGAACTGCAACCGGTGCTAGTGTCTATAACACAACCGGGATAGTGCAACCAGTAATCCACGCAAAAGGAAGCACACCGAGGACGTGCAACCGGTAAGCCAAGAAAGAGACAGCAGCAGGTCAAAGACTCTTATTTGTTTATAACATGAAGAACTCAACCGATATATTATAGGACTCCGGTATGAACCGAGGAAGTCATAGTCAACTGTCTCTTTCTACCGAGATTTATTGCAGTAAATCCGGGTGATCTTAAGTTGTCTTGGTGATCGGTTTGAGGCGTAGGTAAAGGATTTGAAGCCGGAATCAATGGTTTCTTGAGGCACGACCGAAGGATTTAAAGCCGAATTCAGTGGCTTTAAATCAAAGTGTTATCTCCTATGAAGGAAGGTTACCTAACACGCAACTGTTGTTTTCTTCATGAAGCGGATAAAGCTAGAGCATGCATCGGATGTTTGCTCAGTGAACCAATACTCCACTGAGTGATGTATTCGTAAGAACTCAGAATTAGGTCATGCATTTGAGGAGCAGTTAGGGCAAGAAATCCATATATGTTCTTATGCCTATTGTGAAGAAAAGTTGCCTTCATTCTGCCAAGAAAAAGAGTGAACCTATATGCTACAAAAGCAGGGGTAAAAGAAAGTAAAGAAAGAGAGATAATAGATTGTGCAAAACAGCACAACACTAGATGAGAATACACCTGTGGTGACCAGTGTTGATTCTCAGTTGAGTGCAAATAGAGATCTTATCAGGCTAAGAAAAGCCATCTGTAAAGATCACACTTCTATTGTTTTCTAGCAAACTTTAATAGACAAATCTCAATATTTGGGTGGACTCAAATAGGTCCCTTGTATCGAAATCCCTTAACCAGGTGACATCTCTCAAGATGTTTAAAAGTCCTTTAACTAGGCAGGTCCTAACAGACCTTATCGTAACAAATCCCTTGACCGGGTCGCATCTAGCAAGTGCATTTTCATCCTTTAAACGGGAAAGCTCTTAACAGTGTGTAGTCCAGAAGAGTACAAAATTTGTGAGGTCTCTTCACACCGTGGTTTTTACCCTAACTGGGTTTCTACATGATAAATCTGGTGTCACTTTGTGATTGTTTGCTTACTGTTATTATTTGCTTAAATCTGTTTGCCTTTTGTGTTTTAAGTTTACTTCACTAGATTCAGCGAAAAAAAAAAGTTTTTACAAGTGTTGATTCACCCCTCCCCTCTCAGCACCGGTTGGGACTGTCAAATATGAGATGGACAAGCCATGATGACTTTGTTTGAGGAACAAGGAACACTTGCACACTATGGATTTACTTGCTAACATTTTTTAAGGATGACACAAATTTGAAATCAACAACTTCAATTTGATGAGTGATTGGTCAGGAAATTTGCGACCAAGACTAAATGACATAGAGACTTGAAGCACAATGATGCATGCCAATTCAATGGACACAAAGTATAAAACCTAATGAGGTCAAAATTGAGGCCAACAATATGTTAACCTTATTTCCTTTCCCCCATTCTCATTGTAAAGATGAAACTTTCATGCCAAACAACACATCCCTTTGCGCATTCAAACAATTAACAATTAAATATTACTTATAGACTCAAATCATTATTGCTCAACATAATCCAATATTTAATATTAGACATCAATTGTATCTGTACAACCATCTCTAAAATCATAGTTACAAAAATAATACCACCCACTAAAAAGCTATTCAGAGGAAGCCATCATAGGACAAAAAAAGCTTTATAAGAACTAAAATAATCAACAACAAAACAAGGTGTTGAGAAACAAATGCTTTAAAGCATAAAAATATTAATCTTGAAGATGGAAGCAATCTAAATTCAAAGAGAATCCACCCTAACCCCAGGTGTTAAAAAGGATATGGTTCATATAATGCATATTAATTATCATTTCAGTAATAAAGGATAGTTTTTTTCTGGTACAAACTCAAAACAAATATACTAGGATCACTGCTTTAAATGAAAATATCACGTAATATTAGCATGTGTTTTTACAGAAGCCATGTAATGCACCTTTGGATTTAAAGACTTGACTTGATCTTGAAATAAATGTCGGCAAGTGATAAAATTGCAATCTAAGCATATAACAGAATGTGTTGTTCCATGCAATTCAATTGGATCACTGCCTGCTCTGTTATGCAACCTGTTAAAAATAATTCAGAGTTGTTTAGATTCACTAAGAACATAATGCAGATGAATAATAACTAGACTAAAATTTTAGGCAAAAACTTATAGCATGACCATAGTACTACGAAGCAGAACTCTGTTTATTACCTATCAACATTTTGAGTAATCACTCCATGCACATAGCCCCTAGTTTCAAGAGTTGCAAGCGCCTTGTGAGCAGGTCCTGGCTGAGCAGCAATGAACCTCCGCCAGCCAGCATAACTCCTAGCCCAATACCTTCTTTGGGTCTTGGTTGAGCGAATAAACTCCTACATGCCAAAAAAGGGTTCTAAGATATTTTTGTGCACTCCATCAACACCAAAGACACCTATAACAAGAATATAAATATATTTTCACAAAGAATCAAACATAAGAATTTATAAAAATGTCAAATTCAACTTGAAATACTGAGGTGTGTGTAGAGACCACAAAACTCTTCATCATTAACCACTATTGATCATGAAAATCTAATATCAAAAATTCTGCCTTAAAGGCTGGTTTGTCAATTTAAAATCTCATCTAAGCATTTCAACACTTAAACCCTTCTCTGAATCCAAAGACATGAATACAATATCATATTTACATAATTCATACACTACAATACAATATAACATGTACTTTTATGCCCAATATTAGGAGTTGTAACTATTCAAAAAACAAAAAATCCTCTTTATTAAAACCTAGGGTGCATGGGTACACGTACCCACACCCCTGGGACACGTACCAAGTACTGGTACACGTACCCACGTACCGGGTACTCAGTGGATAATCGGTGGGTACTTGGTGGAGAGCATCATAGCTAACAAACTTGATTAAGATTTCTGGTTTTTGTTTCAGTGTTTTGTTTGCCTATCAGCTTATTAGTTTTCTATTTATCAAGCTTAATTCAATATGTAATCAGTTTGAAACTTTGATGCAATACTGATTAGTAGTAAACTTTATCACTATTCAATTGAGAAGTTTATCATTTGCAATATGTTATTTTTATATGATTTATGATCTTGTTCATGTTTAAAGTTTGTTTTCTCTGTTATGCATCTAAACATTTATCATTTATATTATTACAAACATATTGCAAATCTGAAACTGAAAACAATACATTACATCTGCAAACTTTGCAAACTTTATCACTGTTCTTGGTTTGAAAACTCAATGTCATGACTCATATTTTCAAAATTTCTCTAAAATATTTAAATTATATTAAATTAAAAAATTGATGTACCCAAGTGACAGTCCCAACCGGTGCTGAGAGGGGAGGGGTGAATCAGCACCTCTAAAATTTATTCACTTTAAAACCGGTGAAGTAAACTTACAGTAGAAAGGAAGGCAGATTTAAGAAAATAAATCAGTAAATAAACAATCACACAGTGACACCAGATTTATCACGTGGAAACCCGGTTAGGGTAAAAACCATGGTGTGAGGAGACCTCACAAATTTTGTACTCTTCTAGAGTATGCCCTGTTAGGAGCCTTCCTAGTTAAAGGATAAAAACGCACTTGTTAGATGCGACCCGGTCAAGGGATTTGTTACAATAAGGCTAGTTAGTGCCTGCCTAATTAAAGGACTTTGAACACCTTACAAGATGCCACCTGGTTAAGGGATTTGATACAAGGGACCTGTTAGAGTCCACCCAAATACTGGGATTTAACTATTGTAATTGCTAGAGAACAATAGCAAGTTTGACCTTTTACAGATGGCTAAGCATAGCCTGATAAGATCTATGTTTGTGCTCAGCTGAGAAGCATCACCGATCACTGCAGGTGTCTTCTCCTCTACCGTTGTGCTATTCTGCACAATCTTCTTTCTCACTTTTTCTTTCTTCTTTTCACCCCTGGCTTCTTTAGCATACAGGTTCACTCTTTTACACGGCAGAATGAAGGAAACTTCTATTTGCCTTGGACAGAAGAATATATAGGGTCCTGGCCCTAATTGTGCTCATTAAGCACGACCTAACTTTAGATCTTCATCGGATTCATTGCTCAGTGGAGTACCAGTTTACTAAGGAAACATCCGATGCATGCCCTTGCTTTATCTGCCTAATGAAGAAAGTAGTAGTTGCGTGTCAAGCAACTTTCCTTCATAGGAGATAACGCTTTGTTTTAAAGCCATTGATCTCGGCTTTAAAGCCTCCAGACTCGCTTCAAACAGATCGTCAGTTTAACTCAAAGACTTCCGGATTTAGAGCAGAAAATCTCAGTCAAAGAGTTAGTTGGAACAGTTAGTCTAACTATGACTTCCTTGGTTCATGACCGGAGTCATTAATATACCAGTTCCGGTTGAGTTCCGTTCTTCATGCTGTGAACAGGTAATCCCTATTCCAGTCCCTTCCTGGCTTACCGGTCGCACCATCCTCGGTTTGTTGTCACTTGCTTGGCTTACCGATTGCACAATCCTCGGTTGTATTGTTGACACCGGTTAGCTATTGCTTTATCTGTACTTGTCTACACCAGTTGTAGCACGGTCCTCAACTGATGCTAGAATCCTCTTTTCCTTTACTGTGTACATAGTCTGGTGGCTAAGGCTTTGTATAGTGATCGGTGGTATTTGCATTCAGTCACAACTATCTTGTATATTGACATCATCGGCCAAACCATCCTTCTTTCATATAGATCTGTTTGGTTCTGTAGACTTTATAGAGATGACAAGTCTCTATACTCTTTTTGCCAATCAATGACAACACTAGTACTAGTAACAGGCTTACCGGTTATCATCACTTAATGCCAACACCAAGTACCCCCGTCCCCTATTTTTAAAAATAGTCATACCCGTACCCAAAGTACCCAACTACCTCCGTCCCAATGCAACCTTGAGTAAAACCCTACACAATTAAGAATACTTCATCCTTAAAGTATCATCAAGAATGATTGGTTTGTGTGGAGTTTGTCATTTACTATGATGGATATTCAATCTACAAAAAAAATTACTTGATGACCATTTGTTCATCTGATTTGTTCAGAGATTATTAGAACCAAGCCCTAGACCTGATTCGGGTTCAAGTATCATTGTCTTCATGTATTCATTATTGTTAACTTCATCTCTCGTGCTATTTCTTTAAATTTAAATATGAGATGTGAAATGATTTGTAGTTGAAGTATGGACTTTGCTAACAGTCATCCTTCAAATCAACATAAATCAAAGCTCCATTTTGTGCAAATAAAAACAAAAATCACTCATATTGAGGGGTAACATTGATATGCTTCCCTTTGTTTCCAATGCCTTAGTATTGCATTGTTATCCTTTACTCAAATACAGTGATCTTATGCAAGCATATTCCTCAATCCATTCAAAATTGACCAAAATTCACTTTTGTCTTCTTCGTGCTAGGTTCACACACATTTGTAAGAGTATGATCCATGATTTCTCTTCATTTTTAATTCAAATATTGATAAAGATAAAAAATATGGGAGTGGCATACCTTTGAAAGTCCTCACATTCCAAAGCATAGATAAACCATCTATACTTCCATTGGCTTCAACTGCCTAATTGTAATATCCCCATTTTCAGCGAGCATTGGAGTTAGTGGATTTAGCCTATCAGTGGGTCCTTGTAGCCTAATACTAGTGATTAGAGGACCCTGTTGTGGGTTTTGGCCCCATTTTGAGGGACTTACTATTTATAGTAAGTCAACATATGGTTCTACTGAGCTCAAATGATTTAGAGGAGTTATATGATGCTCTCGGATTTTATTTTCGACTTCCGGTTTGGACTCCGAGATGGAGCGTCTATTTTTAGTAAGTCATCCCGTCTTTTTCATTCATCATCTTTCATCATCAGGATCACTCTTGTGTTGCCAGATTTTGATTCTGATGCTTCCTTAGTCATTTCCGCAAGATGGGTGAATTATGATTATTATTTAATTAAATCGGCTAAGGTTGCCATTTTTATAGGGAATGTATTTTGGCCATTTTAGTGTTATAGCTCGTTGGAACCAGGTTGAGAAGTTTTAAATCCTAAGGTCATAAAACAGGGATCCTACGTGTCAAAATATGGTTATTTTAAAGAAATGGTCTTTTCTCCATCATTAATGTGGAAAGAAATATAATAGTTTCTTATATTTCAATTGTGCACATAAGTTAAGTCTTTATGTAAGTGAAAAGTGTGTGAGAGAAGATATCTTTTATTATAAAAGCAATGCTTTGGGCAAAAGCAATTCATTCAATGATATATATTGTTTGCATTATGTGGAGAAATTTGGGAGAAGGGTTTGAGGGTTTGTTCTTGATTTTGAAGAAACGAGAATCTTTTTCAGAATTCCGCACCCTTTGAGTTGGAATCCAATTGCCAATGAATAGTGATTTCATTCCATACATGATGAATTAGCGAATGTGTACAACACATCCAGAGAAGCTACAGTTTAATATAAGGAAGCTACTGCGATTTAATTCCTTAAGGCTGTGATTCCTTTCCTAGAGGATGTGATTACTTCCTTGGGTGGTGGCAATATTCTTTTAGAGGCTGCGATTTATTTCTTTGAAGCTACGTACAATTTCATAGGAGCTGTGATTCATTCCTAGCAGCTATGTTATTTCTTAAGGTGCCAATTCTCATTCGAGTTTATGCAATGTTATTTGAATATTTGAAAGGCTTTGAATTGAATCAATTGGTGAATTGGGAGTTTGAAATTATTTGTTGCCTAAGATCATTTTATATATTTATAAAATTGCAAAACAATTCAAAGAAAAACATAATCTGTTATTACTAACCGGTTACTGAGAGGGGGGGTGAATCAGTAAATACTTGTTTCTAAGATAATTCAAAACTTGTTCAGTTATTCTTTCTTGATAAGCAAAATATAAACAATCATTCATAAGCATATATAGAAACACACAGATCAACACAAGATGTATACGTGGAAACCCTTGGTTAGAAGGAAAAAACCACGGTGAGACAGAGCTCACAACTTCACTACTGCAGAATGAAGGCGCCCTGTTAAGAGCTTACAAAACACTTGTTAGAGTGATATCCGGTTAAGGGATTTGGTAGAAGATCGGTTAAGATCTTAACTCTATTAGGAGTTGCCTGGTTAAAGGACTTTTAACATCAACAATGATGTTACCCTATTAGGGGATTTTACAAAGAGCCGATTAGGTCCACCCTGATAGAGGTATTTCAACTTGCTTTCACACCTTATAAAAGCAATGATCTTCTATGACACTGATTGTCTGATCAGATCATACCTGTTGATCTCTTCCCCGGTTTGCTTGGCTGTTGATCTCTATTGCCTTTCACCTCTATCACTATAGCGCTTCTCTCAGAAGGTATCTCTCCTCTGCTCTGTGCATTCACCAAATATCAACAACCTTATTTCTTGCGTTCTATGACCTGTATTTATAAAAGAGTTCACCTTTACGAAACCCTTAACTCATAGAACTGCCAAGCTGTAAACTCAATGAAAAAATCATGCAACTAGCAAAAAGCTTTGCGTTCCGATCTGGAGTTTACCTTGAAATCATCCGTAGAAATAAAGCTAACTCCACTTCTGAGAGGTGGATGTTCTGTACAATCTAGCTCTTAACTCAAACTGATCTGCAGAATCCGAATCGGATCTTTATGCAATTAGACCGGTATACACCTATACCCAATTCTTCCTTGTATGCAACATAAGACCGGTACTATGTGTTTGGTTCGGTCTACCGGTGTATCTTTCTATATAGTCGGACAGTGCATACACTTTGTTCTCAGTCTACCGGTGCCTTTTGAGTAACGTGATTGACCAGTGAACCTTTACCAGTGTGAATGGTGTTTGTGATTTACACTATTGACAACTCATATTGCTAACAATCTTCCCCTTTGTCATTGGTGGCAAAACCATACTCACTTGTAATAATTTATACCTTCTTCTGTAGACTGTTCTTTCCTCTGTAGCACACTTCTCCCATGTTCCAGACTTCCCCTATCTGAGTGCTCCTTGCATGGATGTTCTGTCATGTTCCATTTCTGATCCTATTCCATTTCTGACCACTCTGAAACTTCCCATTTTTTGCTTCTTCTTTCTTCGTTTTACCTCTTCTACTTCTTTCTTCTTCCCCTTTTTGCCGCTAGAGGACAAAGGGTTAAGCTGCACTTTGGATGTTCACATTTGGAGCTTGTTGAAGATATCCTTATAGATAGTCTTAGTAGATTGTAGAAATGGTGCCCATTGACCGATTACATATTCAATATTCTTTTGGGCTGCTTTGAGAGAAACAATTATGTTCTCCATATCTTCCACAGTCTTATAGTCTGGTTCATTTATCAGAATCTCTGTAGAAGTTGATGTTTGCTGCATGATGTCAAATGTTGGTGCCAGAAACATCTAAAATCCAATTATATCTTGGATTCTCTTATTCTCTTCTTCAGCAATTTTCCTCAATGTTAGAGTTAAACTTGTCATTTCTCTATTGTAAGTAGTTGCAGTTTTGTTCTTAATATCAAATTGAGAGGACACAGCTCTAATTTCCTCTGAGGCCTTTGCTGATTTCTATGACAAATCTTGCAAGAATATATCAAAATTTGAAGTTCTTGTCATCAGACTACTTGCCACTTGAATTTGTTGTTGAAGCATTCTTAGGTTGGTTGACACATTTACCTTAATCTCTTCAACCTGTTTGTGGAGAATCTCCACTCTTTTCTTCTCATAGTGGTCTATTGCCACAATTTCTGGATCTATTAGATCTTCACCGATGGCTTGTGCCAAGACTTCTAGCTGATCGATGACCGGTTCATCTTCATCTATATTAGCATCTGGTACAAAGTTGCACAAGATATTCTTCACAGTGGTCGAGACCATGTCCTGTTTCTTCTTGGTCAGCTCCTTGAGCTGCCTAGTTGACATCTTGCTGATGTCTACCACTGTATTCGTGTCTTTTCTCCGTTTAGCTTCTTTATCCTCAACAAATGACAACTTCCTCTTATATGAGGAGCTTGGAATGTCTACATACTCCTTTTTCTTGGGCTCCTGTTCTGGTTGAGCTTGCTCAGTTTGTATAGGAATTTCTTCTTCCTATCCCTTATTTTCTTCATCTCCCAATTGAGTTTTATCTTCTGGTGGCACCTCTTGTTAAGGTAGATTTTCCTTGGCAGGTGCTTCTGCCTCAATCTGAGCTTCCTCTTCCGGTTGCACATTAACTTCAACATCCTGTTCTTGTTGAAGTTGTTCATCTGGTCGGACTTCTTTTATGTGTTGCTCTTCAGTTGTATGGAGTTCTCCCACAGGTATATAACTTCCTAGTCCTTGTTCAATATTTATTTGTTCACCAGATGTGAAATCCTTTGTTTGAACTGTTATCACCTAAAATTGCACCTTTCAAATTCCTAGAAACTTGACATTCCAACGTAACATGGAAACACTCCTAAGTCGTGGGTTACTTGGAAAATGGAGTGAATCTTCGCATAAGGCCGGCTCCTAGCTGGTTATCACACTAAAACTACTTATCTCAGGAAAAGGGAGAAAGACTTGAAAGGAAAGAAACTGAAATGAAAACTCTAAACTTGAAAACTGCACTTAAACTTAAGTGGATACCAAACTGAACGAAAATTGAAACAACAATTTCAGGTGACACTTTAACTCAAAAGCAGAGAACATTGGTATCACAGCCCATCATGGATTTCCATGCATAAATATTTCATTAACTGGATAAAAACATGCAAGCATTAACGAGGAACAATATCTTCACACCTATATCCTTGAACACTCAACAACATAGTTAACACCCTGCACAAATAATCACTTACAGGAAAAGAGTAAGGATTTGTAAGACAGAGGTTATAAGGAAGGTTTAACAACACTTACTTCCACCTTATTAATCACATAAACATTACACCAAACTGTAATAACAAGCTGGATTGAAGAAGCGTACTCTGCAAATAAGATATGAACCTGTAATGTATTCCACTTTCCAATAAACTGAGTTACAGAAAAGATGAGAAAAAAGACCAAGATTATGTTAGAGTAGTCATATTATAGTTAATAATTAATTAATTTAATTATTAGTCTATTATTCTCTACACTTAAGTTAGACTTAGGCATCTTATTATTCTTTAGGGTTTCCCTTTTAGGGTTTCGTGATTCCTTTTATAAGGATTCACCTCTTTGTATTTTTTAGCAACTCAATGCATCGTTCATAATAGATTGTTCTTTTGAATGTGCATATGATGTCTCTGGCTTTTTGGCCTCCATGATTTTCTTGCTTTCTGTTCTTTGCTTCTTCCATGTGACAGGGTTATGCATGCAAGTGTTCTTGGGAGATTAGTTTTTCACCTAATCTAACATGGTATCAGAGCCATCTTGCTGCTCGTTGTTCGTGTTTTGTTGAAGTGATTCAGAAGCAGGACGTTATTTTTTGTTTCTTTTTTGCCTGCAAAAAAGAAAAAAAAAATAATTTTGGGGCATTTTGGGCAAAAACGGACATCACCATTGCGCTCAGAAGGCCTGAGAGGGTCAAAATCTATATAAAATTTGTCCATTTTGGACACCTTTGCAATTTGAGGCAAAAAAATTTGCATACCAGGGCGGTACAGCCCTGGCACGCACTTCGAGGTGCAGTATGGCGATTTCTTTCTTCAAAAAAATAAAAACTGAATACGTAGATCACTCAACCGAACCAAGGAAGCAATAGAACCAACAGGTGAACCCCCCCCATAGTGCTAAATAAGGAGAAGGGTGACAGGAACACTGAAATGCAATGCCAGAAACATCTGTAGGAAGAAGAATCAGGAACACCAACAGTGCATCAGAAGTACAAGCACGAGATAAAGGGTGGTGTCACCGACACACAGCATGGGCTAATGTCATGGAAGGTACGCTCACTTGACAAAGGTGGATGAACACAAAAGGCAAAACATCATATGGGGGGTTATGATGTTTTGCCTTTTGTGCTCATCCACCTTTGTCAAGTGAGCGTACCTTCCATGACATTAGCCCATGCTGTGTGTCGGTGACACCGCTCTTTATCCTGTGCTTGTACTTCTGATGCACTGTTGGTGTTCCTGATTCTTCTTCCTGCAGATGTTTCTGGCATTGCATTTCAGTGTTCCTATCACCCTCTCCCTGTTCAGCATTATGGGGGGGGTTCACCTGTTGGTTCTATTGCTTCCTTGGTTCGGTATAAGGTGGAAGGTACGCTCACTTGACAAAGGTCTCCGCTTTGCCGGGCTCCTCCACTCACTGCCGGTCTCCGCTCCCCCCGGTTAAGCACCCAGCCGCTGAGCCCGCAGTCACGTGACCGCCCAGTTCAGCGCCCAGCCCCTCTGCCGAGCCCAGGGTCCTATGGGCCTCAATTTCCAGCCCCCGGAGGATTTTAGCCTGTGACGGCCATTTAGTCATCAACTTTATGCAGGCACTTTGCTGACATCAGCATACATCAGCCCCTCTTTGCCCTTTTTTGAGATTTTTTAAGGGTACCTGGGTTTTTTGGCAATATCTCGAGCATACGGTATCGGATTTTCGACTTCTTTATATCGTCGGAAAGCTCTTTTTGAGCCCGTTCCAATGGTGGAGGTTTGATTCTCTGATTTTTCCGTTTTCATGGCATTTTTTGCTGTCAAAATTGATGTTTGTTTTTTGCCTTCCGGGAGCCATATCTCGCTCATCTGAACTCTTTTTTTAGAAAACAAGATATCGTCGGAAAGTTGGTTCAGTGAGTTTTGCAGTGGCAGGGATCTTTTATCCAGATTCTGCTCCAGGTTCTTTCTCCTCCAAGTTTTACACTTTCGCACTCTGGCGGATTACTTGGGTTCTACAGGTCCTGCGATCTCTTCCTCTGTTCTTTTGGCTCACTCTTCTTTTTGTCTTCTGAGCATTGTATGCTTCTGTTCTGTTGAATTCTCTTTTCTGTAAACGCACTAAGATAAAGTGCCTACTTTTGCATATTTGGGATCTTGTACACCTTGTGTTTGTTTGTACTCGCACTCAGTTATAAAGTGCCATGGGGGGTTATGATGTTTTACCTTTTGTGCTCATCCACCTTTGTCAAGTGAGTGTACCTTCCATGACATTAGCCCATGTTGTATGTCGATGACACCACCCTTTATCTTGTGCTTGTACTTCTGATGCACTGTTGGTGTTCCTGATTCTTCTTCCTGCAAATGTTTCTGGCATTGCATTTCAGTGTTCCTGTCACCCCTCTCCCTGTTCAGCATTATGGGGGGGGTTCACCTATTGGTTCTATTGCTTCCTTGGTTCGGTTGAGTGATCTACGTATTCAATTTTTGTTCTTATGTACTAGGCAGATGCAGTGGCTAGGCACTTACGCATTTCGGTGAGATGGTTCATCTACTATATAGACATTCGTTCTTTCCTACTTTGGAGGTCACCTTTTCGATTGATCAGCTCTTCAGACTTTGTCTTCTCTACCTGGTCATGCACTATTTCAGTGGGGGTTCCAGTAGTGACTTCTGACAGTGTTTACAGCTTCATGCTTCGAAGATGCTTTACATGCTCTTTCTTATTTCTTGTATTTGGGTACCTAATAAGGCCTTGTTGCCGGGACCCATTGCTCTCTCATGCATTTTTGTTTTCATGCATCTTTTAGTCCTTAGTTGTTTAGCTTCTCCCTAAGTTACACTTAAGGGGGGGTGTTAGAGTAGTCATATTATAGTTAATAATTAATTAATTTAATTATTAGTGTATTATTCTCTACACTTAAGTTAAACTTAGGCATCTTATTATTCTTTAGGGTTTCCCTTTTAGGGTTTCGTGATTCCTTTTATAAGGATTCACCTCTTTGTATTTTTTAGCAACTCAATGCATCATTCATAATAGATTGTTCTTTTGAATGTGCATATGATGTCTCTGGCTTTTTGGCCTTCATGATTTTCTTGCTTTTTGTTCTTTGCTTCTTCCATGTGACAGGGTTATGCATGCAAGTGTTCTTGGGAGATTAGTTTTTCACCTAATCTAACAGATTCTACCAAAACACTAAGTCTCCAAAATAACTAATCAGAACTGAAGAGAAAAAATGAGCCAAAACTCACTAAGTACAACCCCTCTCCCATTTTCGGATGCAACAATAAATCCTAGAAAATAGCACCTGAAACTCCCTCCAAAAAGCATCAAAGGACTGGAAAAGTCCAACCAAGTCATTAATCATCCATGTGACTCATCAAAACCACCCTAAAAATGCTCCAAGTGGCCATAACTGCCTTCCAAAACCTAAAGAGAAATCAAACTCGACCCTAAAACCTCTCCAACTCTCCTAAGAAAAATCCAACACCCCCTATATCTGCTCCAACAAACCCTATATGCTCTCCTTATGTCTGCAAACAATTAGGAAGAAGTCTTCAAGCCATTAGAGTATCCTTATCTCTCCACTTTTACATTATTAATACTTCCTTTTAAGGAAAATTAATACTTATCAATCGATTTATAAAGATCTATCAATCAATAAATATTAAATTACATGACAATGCCTCAAAAAGCATCTAATAATTATTAATTGATATATTGACTAAATCAATTAATAATTACTAAATGTTAATGAATTTAAGAAAGTAGAAAAAATGAAAATAAATTAAATAAATTACATAATATTATAACTATATGTTAAGAACGCATATAGTTATATATTAGGCAATATACTTAACACTTTTAAAATGCCATGTAAAGCCTTTTGGTGGTGGACTTGAAAGAATTTATACAATATATTTTGGGGCGACAAATTCAACCCTAAACACATTGCATTCTTTTCCTTTTCATTCATTCTTCTCGAGCATGAGGGTTTGGAGCTCTAAGCCATCGCCATTGTTGGAATTTGCTGTATATGCCACTATGATACTTCCTTAATGTGCCCTGTTTTCCTGAAGATTATTGAGGCTTGCAGCAACGTGACTTAGTCACCATGAGAGGCGTCCACCAAATGCTCGTGTTGTCAAT
The DNA here is from genome assembly GCA_027943335.1 of Chamaecyparis obtusa. Lineage (NCBI taxonomy): Eukaryota > Viridiplantae > Streptophyta > Pinopsida > Cupressales > Cupressaceae > Chamaecyparis > Chamaecyparis obtusa. Next base: position 211,687 of record BSBK01008364.1, on the reverse strand, counting down.
CAGGATTGCGCCTATAGCTTGATGCGGAATCTAGCTATCCTATTGAAACATGGAAACGTTCTCGCTGGTGGGGAAGAGAACGAATCTCCGGATTCTAGGCCGGTTCCTCTTGAATTTGGTATATCACTTGTGCACAAATTTGTATAAGGAAAGGGATGAAATGAATAACGTAATGAATTATAAACCTAAACAAGGTGATACACCAATAAATGATATGTAACTTAAACTAATCCAGCATGGAACTTTTAAAGATAATTATGGCTCTCAGTACCCAGACAAACATGCAACTATAAAAGTGTTTCTATGTAAGGTCCTGCAATATTTTGCACAAATAGGGAAAACTTGCTTCACCAAATCATTGCAAAAGTTAGGGCACAAACAACAGACCTATAATAGCAAGTATCAAGATTCAAAACGTAACAAGGAATGCAGCTAAGATGAAGGCTAACACAACATCAAAGCAATTAAACTCACAATATTACATTCGAAACAAATGGGAAGGAACAGATATCTATATTTATCAATGCTGAAATAAATCTCTACTACAATTGTCTTACAATTCTCTTTCAAGTTTGCAATATGCAAAACAAGTGAGCCCAAAAGAAGATCCCCAAAATGAGGTGAAAATAAGATAAATAGAGCCCCAAAAACCCTAACTCGGATGCATGAGAAACTCATCTGAAATGAGGAGTCAAATTGTCAAAAAATGAAGTCTAAGTGCTTTTTGTACTCCCTCAAGACATATGTAACTGAATTGCCACTCAAAATCCCCTCAAAACTGCTCCACACCTCCAAAAATCATGCATATCTGGTGGGGGTCGGATATGAAGGAAAACCCTGTCAAAACATGAGTATAATTGCTAGAAACTGATAGAGAACTGCTCCAAAGAGACCCTCAACTGATACCATTTGATGCTGAACTCAAAAATGACCTCTAAATGACTCCAAGATGCCAACAATAGCCTCTAATCCGCCTCAAAACTGAACATAACTGAAAAAGCTCCTCTCTTAACAAAATGATGATTTCGAAATAATTCAACCTTGGTTATATATTTATTTATTTCATATATTCTGCAAAGGTTTTATATATATACTTTTTCAACCTATATTTTATTATATTTTATATTTAATAAACAACAAATCTTATACTTAATATATACAAATAGAATAAAAAATAATTCGATCAAATATATTAAGTATAAGTATAAATTTGTTCTTTATTTAATATAAAATAAGATAAATATAAATTAAATTTTAATTTTAATCACATACATTATAATAATAATTATACCTAAGTTAAATAGATAATAAAATTATCTACTTAACTTAGAACTATATTATAATATATATGACTAAGATTTAAATTTAAGAGAAAAAGAATATAAATAAAACCTAAAACATTATATATTAATAAATAAAACACAAAACCTAAGCATATCTTATATTAAGGTCGACATGACTTATCAACAAATATCTATGCTTTGAAGAACAAAGCCATGTGACTTTGCAGTCATGGCATGCTTGGAAGGTATCCGTATTTCAAAGCCTGCTGCCTTGCGGACTCCAAATTTTTTGTTACAATAGCAAAGGCATTTTGGTTTATGTCTTTGAGTTTCTCATACTTACGCATTTTTTCATTTGGAGAAGAGAAAAACCCTAGGGTTTGATGTTGTTGCCATGTATTTTATCTCTAGTTTCTCACTGGTTTTTCCTTGACTCCGTGGGCTCAGGCCTTGGCTGTAATCACTATTTTTTGTTACTTGAGTTGTGGCTGGGTGTTATCAATAAGTATCCCCCTGATTTTTTCCTTGACTGGCTCGGTCTTTGAATTCTGCTATTTAATCCCCTTTTGCGTGAGGAATGCTTGGCTTCCAGCGTGTTCACCACTGGCTCTTCTGAAGATAATCTCTTTGTTTAGACCTGTTGAAATTCGATTTGGCAGCACCCATCCGGCTAGAACTTGGCTTCCATATTCATGAGATAAGTAAAAACACTTCTATCCTTTGAATTTTGCTTTACACTTAATTTGTTTGTCGATTAATTCTCCCTTCATTGTGTAAAAAACTGGGCATAGCCATTTTTTTACTGTGACTTGAATTTTATGGTAGCTGGTTGTGATCTATTTATTGAAGCTTGAAATCCTTCTGGATATTTGATAACCACAGTCCTCTTTGTATTTCTTCTAGCAATTACTGACTGCTGTTATGCTAAATAACTGGGTCATCATGACCTCCATAGTTATCCATGAATGTCTTCCCACACACGTCCAACAAGCTGTGGTATTACTGTTTTCCGTTCTGCATCTCATGCTCCACTTACAGCGATGGCCTTGTTTAGAAATTGGAGGCTTGAGTCTACAACTTGCTTTGCAGACAATTGTATAGCATTGCGAAGAGTAAGTCCTGCACCAACAGTACTCCCATGACAAAGTAAAAGGATCCATGAAGTGAATCACAAAATGCTTTAATATTTTCTTGCCCAGTTGCCAAGTTCAGTTGTTGGCTACTCCAAAAAAAAATCCAGCTTCCTCAGGCATGTTCCATTACTTTGCTTGACTGTTGAATAACTCAGCTGTGCATAGTAAATGAATCACCATGCTTAAAGGCTGCGATTGTCTGATCTTTGGCTTGATAAACTGAGAGCTTGGCTTTTATTACTCACTGTTATTCAACTTCCTTTTGCTAGCTTTGAAGACTCTTACTTATTGTAGATTTTAAGTTTTCCTCTTGCTGTTGAAAAGATGAAAACTCACTGTTATTGCTGGCATTGAAAACTAATTACTATCTCCGTTCAGTCTTGCTATCCCCAAACTTGAGAAGTCAGAAAATACATGTTATTTCAAAAATCCGTTTTATGTTCTTGAACGTCTCTCTCAGCTTTTATTGTATTATTATTGTACAGATTTTTGTATAGATCAAATGTCCAACATACTGATATTCTGTGCAATTAGCATGCTTCCTGTAGCCTTCTATTCAAAACTATTATTAAAGATGTATTCAACATTATTCTTAAAAGGCATCGCTGCATCTGGCACTATCACTTTGATCTTATCCAGCCATGTGTCATTCTGTTGTAGATCAATGATTTCAAATATGACACACTTATAGCATATATTTCTTCTTTAAACAATGAAATCTGCTTATGGGGTTCGAGCACGGGCTCATGACACCCATAATCAGATTTCATGTGACCTTAATCATGATATTTAACACATACCAGTATGTAAACGATTATTGAACAGCACACTATATCCTTGTCTTGACATGATGTAGCTATTTTCTGTAAGTGCACTATTAATGACAGCAGATAAATAATTTGTTATTCTGATCCTTTGCATATTTCTTATATTACCTATGTCAGAAAGTTACACACCTGCACATGAAACAAACAGTATTAGTATAAAAAAAAGTATTCTTTCTATTTTTCTCTTTCTGAATATGTATCTGTACTGCTGTCATGTTTAGAAATAAGAGTTAATTTCAACATTGCTTAGTCTTTATAGACTAACACTCTCTCTTCCATACTCTGCAGACACCTCCAGGATGCGGGACCTCTTCAATCAGCCAAACAAAGCTACTCAACAACCTCGTCCATCATTCCATCCAGGCAATGATGGATTTGACCTTTATCTCTTGCTTGACTTCTGTACATATGCATATTATCTTTTATTTCTTGCATTTTTCTATGAGCTATCCCATGGCTTGTATGGGACCAATTCTGTATATTTTTTTGTAAATGAAAAAAGAACTTTTGATTGCAAATACACTTATATTTTACTTCTAAAAAATGCATTTGCACATTAAAGAAATATTCTCTTTTTCTGTACTTTTTTGTACTTTCCATTCAGCATATAGTAATTAATCATAAATGCTTCAATAAATTTTAAATGTACCAAGACTACCTTTCACTGATGCTGTCTAAACTTTGCCAATTTTAGCATGAACTAAGTAAAATTTTGCTAAAATTGGTAACAGCTCGAACTGGGTAAGAACTAGCTACCATAAGCATTTGAAAATGTGAACACTTGCTGATTCCTTTCTCTGCTATTCTTTATGGATTTGTATATCCTCAAAGCTTAAATTTATTACCCTCTTGAATTCTGTTGCTGAATACTGCCGCAAAAATTGAGAGTTTGAAACTAAAATGTAAATCTGCAGGCGTGTGTTTGCTATTATGCTTGCCGTTTCCTTTATCCACAGGAAGAACACGCATCATTTGTGTTTCTTTTGTTAACATATCTGAAGATTTCTTTGGAAATTTCTAGCATCACTCTTACTGTTTAACATTTCCTGGGACTACTAGTAAAAAGAAATATCTTTGCAATGTAATTCTACAGGCTTTTAGACAGATTTTCCCTCTCTTGCGTGAGGGTTTGAAACAGCTTTGAACACGCTTCTTCCATTATTTTGTTGTCCTCTGCATGAAAAAATCTCTTCTCTTTTACTTGTTGGCATTAGTTGCACTATTTTCATCCGTACCTGTTTGATTTAAACCCACCATTGGAAAATATGTTCACAAATCTCTTATTTCTGGTCTGCTGCTTATGGGTATTTTTATTGAGATTCTTTGTTGTTTAAAAGTCTTCAATCTTGAATATTTTCAGAATTCTGAGAGTTTTTTCCTTCCAGACTCTAAACTTTAAACAATATGCCCTGGTATTATTCTTCTGTTTCCTTTGTTGGGAACTGCTAGTACTTCTAAATTTTTTTCCTTTGTGAGAACTTTACTAGAAGCTGCTGCTATTGAAATTCTTTTTGCTCTTTATTCTGACAGATATATATCTTATTGGGTATCGGTTTTGAGACTACCATGAATACTGACAGTTCCATTACTTGAAGGCTCATTTCTGCTATAATTATTGAAAACTCCATGACTTCTGTTGTATTTCTTTGCGTGAGGGTTTTCATTTAATCTGACCTCCTTGTTCTATCTAGGAAATGTTAAGACCTGCCATGAACACTGAAAGTTTATACTGCTGTAACTGTATCTTTTCCTTGTCCATCCAATATTTGCTAGTGGTCACTGTACTTAATTTCATAATATTTCATGGGCATTTTTTGATCTTTATAAACAATGAGGTGACTTCTTCTGAGATCTGGCAAGACTTACCGTGAATATTGAAAGTTTCATTTTTTCGAAAGCCATAAACACTGAAACTGATGCTACTGTGACTGCACTCTCTGCCGTAAGTTATTAGCATTCTCCTTGCTCGAGCTGGGAATTTCCTTTGGCTTCTTGAACTTAACTTTGGGAATTTTGTGCTCCTTATCACTGGTAGTCTGACATATGAACATCAGAGGGATGATTTTTCCATGCAACTTGTTGTTTAGACTTACATTTTCAGCCTTCTGAACATCTGAATGAGCATTTTCTGCTTGCTGCAAGAGTTTGACAGGGGTCTTCCTCACTTTGGTTTTTGTTAGATGATTATAGACACTTCTTCACCATAGGCACACACTCATTTCTCTGAGTCCCCTTCCTGCTTGCTTATCTCTAATTTTTTATGAAACACTTATGAAATTTTATTTCCATACTTGCATTGATGCTACCATCCTTTACTTACTGATTACCATGCACTGCTGGCTGAAAATTATGTCATTATAAAAAACTACCTATAAGGTTTCGATCACAAGGTATCGTCCCTTCAATAGATAGTTAGCCTCTTTACTGCTTATATTTGCATTCAGAATACAACAAAAGGTTCCATGAATGGTTCACATGCCCCTTTAATACTGTATTTATCTTTTTCTCTTGATCTGAATCACTCCTACCACTGACATGCTGGGCTCAAACCCTTGTGGGAGCCGCATTTGCATCCACATGTCAGTGGTAGGCGTGACGCTGCACAGGAAACAAACTCATTAGCAATAAACTGGTTTCTTTCTTAGATTTTGGATGTAAATGCGTATGCAGAAGACAAAATGATGAGATTGTTGGCCATTGCTTAGATCATATTGATCTAACCCATTTTAACTTGCAGGATTTGGAGCAGGAAAAAGGAAAGCAAAGCAGCGGAATCAAAGGCTCGGAAGAACTTCAACGCAGCCAGTCATTCCAGGCAATGCCTGGCAACCATGACTCATTTACATTTATGTTTGTAGATCAGATTTCAATTCTTCTATCTTTGGTTAGTTTCACGGCTTGTGTGAAACGTAATGAGTACTTTGATGAATAAACAAATTTACATTTTCAGAAAAGCATAAGATGTAATTCATTCTTTTTTCATGTTATTGCTTACTTTTCGTCATAAAATGTAAATTTATACTCATAGAATAAATCAAAAGATTGTCATAGGCATTAAGCATGTTTTCAAATATAAATGAATAGTTCCAGCCAGCATGGCTGTACCAATTTGAACTCAGAGTGAAATTGGTAACAAAATTGGCGACCTCTGACGGGTGTCTGCCTGCTAAACACAAAAAACCAGTAGCCTTAAACAATCCATTGGGCTCGGAGTCAACAACAAATATTTTCCTTTCTTGGTTTGAAACAGTGATTGTTGTTTTCAGCCCCGTTTGATTGGCATGACTCAGAATGATGAGGTAGGCTCCCCCTCATCATTCTGAGTGGTGTTAATGACTCTTGGCCGAAAACAAGAATGACTTATCTCATGACTGCAAAACATTTAAACAGCAAGATTCTGCAAAGCAGAGCAATACTAGGGGTAGATATTGTAACCAGGGAGTCACATTTATATATGTGCTGCATTAGGACGCATGAATTGTTGAACTTGTTTTTTGTAAATGCATATATGAATGTGCCTAATTGGCTATTGTATTTGCATGAAAGTAGGACTGTTCTACTTTGTACAGTTCTTCTGAGGACTTGGAAACCTTTATTGAAAGCAGGGAAACACTAGGAAAACCTAGGAAAACTGTGCATAATAGCACTTAGGGAAAAACAACACTTAAAGCATGGTGCAGCAACACCTTATTTGCAACCTACTGATATTTACAAAGAACCTTAAGATCATACCTCAAAACAGCGTTTAAGGTACCATTAACTGGTATTGGCAGCACTTTTCCCTCCGTAGTTGACAACTGATATGCGTTATGTTCCTTACATTCTGTAACAACAAAAGGGTCATTCCAAAAGTTGTCAAATTTCGAATGCTTGCCTGGCCTGCTCTTCAACACATCCCATTTCAGCACAACATCTCCCTCATTGAAAACCTTTGGAGTAGACTTCTTATCAAATGTCCTTTTAGTCTGAAACTGCTGATACTCCAAAGTCTGCATAGCCTTTCTTCTAGCTTCATCCAGCTCCATTAATTTGGAAAAACGGACTGCCATAGGATCTTCTTCTTCAAACATTTGTAGCTGATGCATAATATCAAGAGCTGGAAGCTCAACTGATAAAGGTAACCTTGCTTCTTTTTCGTACACCAGCATATATGGAGAATTGCCAATTGACCACTTAGGAGTTATACGGTCTACTCACAATGCAGTCTTCAAAAGAGAATGCCAAACTCTCTGATTCTCCTCCATTGTCCTCTTAATGATCCTTATTAAATTCTTGTTTGTGCTTTCAGCCAAACCATTACACTGAGGGTAGTAGTTTGAAGATGTACTCAAATAGATGCTAAGCTTGACAGCCCAATCAGTTATTTTAAAACCAACAAATGCCAATGCATTATTAGATATTATAGATTCTGGGACACCAAATCTATTAACTATATCCTCATAAAAACTTAAAACAACATATTCGTTTGAGTCCCTCAAAGCAACCGCTTCTATCCACCTTGTAAAATAATCCGTTGCCGTAAGCACCCACCTGTGACCAGCACTAGATGGCAGATTAATAGGTCCTATGAAATCAAGACCCCACTTCATGAAAGGCTGGTCCACTTGAATTGGCTGTAAAGGCATAGCTGAGAGTTTCTCCTTTCCCGCAAAGAGTGCACACTTCACACATTTCTTAGACCAGGCAAAACAGTCCTTAAACAATTCTGGCCAAAAATAACCAGCACACATGATTTTCCATGCAGTTGTCCGTGGGGCAAAGTGACCGCTTGAATCTCCATCATGAAATTCTTTTAAGACTCTTTCCACTTGATCAGAGTCAATACACCGCAATAGCATTCCATTTACATATTTTCTAAACAAAACATTATTCAGCAAAACATAAGGCATAGACTGCAAACAGAAATACCTTCTCTTTGCTCTGTCTAAATGTAGTGGGCATTCTCCAATCTTCAAGAAATGGGTCATATCATGCACCCAACCTTCATTTTTTAGTGCTCCATCAACCTGAGTATCATTGTTGTTAAACAAAATAGCAACTGAATCTTCACTTTCATTGTCTTCAGGAGTTGCAGCCATCTCCTCACACAACCCCCTGCCTCTTACCAGCTTTGTAACATTGATGTCCAAATCAAACTCCATGACTTTTGTGATCCAACCAACCCTTTTGTCATTTAAATCTCTGCTCAACAGAAATTCTTTCACACTTGGATGAGTTATGAGAATATGTACCTTATTGCCAGAAATTAAAGGCTTGAATTTCTTCAAACTACACACTACTACAAGTACGTGTTTCTCCACAAAAGTATATCTAGTTTTATAATCAAGATTGGCTGAAAAAAGCAATCGGCTGCTCATAGTTGTCTTTGTTCTTTTGTACCAACATAGCATATATTGTCAATGCTGCCATAAGCATACAGTATGAAATCTTGTGAGAAATCTGGGTTTACCAGAGTAGGGGCTGATGATAACGCCTCCTTGATAGCTTGGAAACTGTCCTTGCCTTCTTTGGACCACTTAAAAACCATGTTCTTCCTTAGCATTGCAGTTAAAGGCTGTTGCAAAATTGCAATGTCAGGGATGAATCTTCTTACAAAATTGATCCTCCCTAAGAAGCTCTGCAGTCCTTTCTTATGGTTGGGCAGCGGTAGCTCAAGAATAGCTTGTATTCGCTTAGGATCAATAGTAATACCAGATTTGGACACAATGTGTCCAAGAAGTTTTCCCTCATGCACTATGAATATACTCTTCTTCGGATTGAGAGAGATGCCAAACTCTTTGCATCTTTCAAACACTTGCCACAAATGCTGCAAATGTTCAACTATGGTTTTACTATAAACTGTCACATCATCAAGATAAACCAACAAAAATTTATAAATCAGACCTTGAAATGTGTGCTCCATTGCCTTCTGAAAGGTAGCACTAGCATTGGATAGCCCAAAAGGCATCCGTTTGTAGGCCATGGTTCCCCACTTTGTTGTAAACGCTGTCTTAAATTGATCAGCCTCATTAACACGCACTTGGTTATAACCTGAATAACCGTTAAGGAGAGAAAACCTCTCTGAACTAGCAACTAACTGCAATATTTGCTCCATAGAAGGCAGCGGATGATAATCTTTCAATGATGCTCGGTTAAGATCTCTAAAATCCACACACAACCGGATTTCACCATTCTTTTTCCTTACCGGTACCAAGTTAGAAACCCATGACGTATGTTTGATAGGAAAGATAATACCTCCTTCCACCAACTTGGTCAACTCCTTGATCATTAAGAGCTCTAATCTCGGATTCAGGGGCCTTTGTTTTTGCCTAACAGGTTTAGAACTTGGATCTAAATCAATTGTATGTTCAACAATGCTTGGATCAAAACCCTTTGAGTTAGAATACTGCCAAGCAAAAACTTCAGGAAACTCTTGACATAAATCCTTAAATTGTTGTTTTTCCTCTTTAGAACATACCTTTCCAATCTTGAAAAATTTCCTTTCTGCTATTTCCAGCTCCTCATAATGGTCTTCTTTCACCTGAATTCCAACTTTACCCTTCTTGAGCTGATCATCACTATTGAAAGTGGACTCTAGAGCAACTAGACCCTTAGGAACCTTGTTTGTTCTCAACTGGATAAGCTGGTCACCATATTGCTGTTTCATTTTATCCTGATTTGTGACAACAAACTGCTCTTCTTCCAGCAAGAAAGTTAATACTTGCTCGTCACTGTCAAAAACCTGCCAATTGACATCATTATCTGGAATTGAAGGCCGGGTAACCAGCTTGATGTACTATTGTACCTTATCCTTCCTAAGATCGTTAACAGGATCAAACTGTGCACCAATAGCAGCCAATTGATCTGCATGTTTGTTTTGGCTTCTTGGGATTGAAAGAATATTGAAAGCATTGAACTCTTCAATCAAATCCCACACTCTATTCCTATAGCACTTAAGTGCATTGTTTTTAGTAACATTCAGCCCTCTTATTTGATTTGCCACAAGCTCGTTGTCACCATGTACTTTGATACAAGTTATTCCACGCTTCCTTGCCCATTCAACACCTGCTATCAAGCCTTCGTATTCTGTAGCATTATTTGTGCATGAGAAAGCAAAACGGAAAGCTGAAAAATACCTATCTCCTTGAGGTGACACGAGCATGGCAACTCCACCAACACCATTCTTACTACAAGATCCATCAAAAAACAGGTTCCACAATTCATTTTGCTGATAAACTATCTCCTCTTCACTTTTGTCTAAGTTGGGAATCTCTGCATCAGCCTCATAAATGACGTAATTTCCCATGCTAGCTTCATGAACCATATCTGCAAGACTGTCAACAATGTTTTCTTCTGCCCACCCTCCTAATAATACCTTTGGATCAAAATCATCATCATTGTTGTGATTGAAAACAGCAGCTTGGCTTAACCGTGTTGAATCTGAGAACATATTTATTGCACTAGGATGGTAGGGCTCTATATGGTCTTTGGCTAACCTTTCAGATTTAATATTTACTTTTGTCCCATACTTGGTCCTAACTATCATATGTGACCAATCAGCTGATAAATACCCTCCTACCTTAGCTGTGAAATCTCTTGAAAGACACATGGCAAAATGTGGAGGCAAGTCAATAATGCTAATGTCTTGAGGAACAACAAAATTGGGGCAAGCATGAAGTGTAAGATCTAAACCTTTTATGACCCCCAAAGTATTAACGGCTGTCCCATCTAATTGAACAATTCCCTTCTCTAAAGGCTGATACTGAAGGCCTAATTTATCAGCTACCTCTCTAGGCATGACAGAACAACTAGCACCGCTATCTACCATGCAATTATGAACCAACTTGTCTCCTATAATCAAAGTTAGATAAAAAGGAGGTCTTGGATCTTTAGATACCTCTTTGGCGGGCATGCTGCCATCTTGCAGGTGATTTGTAAGAACGCTGCCACTCCTTGCTGCTATAGACTCGTTTCCATCTTTCAACTCCTTCAAAGCAACTTGTAGCATATCTTTCTGCCCCGGAATATTCAAAGTATCCCATACTGACATGTTAACATTTAACTTCTTCATGCTGTCCACAATGTTGAAAGGCACAACAGGATTCGTCTTCTGATGAATCTTCCCAGCATCACGATCAGCTTGAACATGCTGTTGTGCTATACTTGCAATGACAGGGGTCATTTGTAACACATGGACTTGTTGAGGTGGTGGCACGGATGCTCCTGCAACTGCCTTTCCTTTATCAACTGTTTGTTCTTTATCAGCTGCTTTATCGAGCTCAAATGCTCTTTTCTTTGCTCTAGTATAAACTGCAGTTGGAGTATCATCCGTGTTTACACCACAGAATTCTTCCCTTTGCCAGTTTAGAAGGCCAGTCTCATCTTGCGGCTGATCTTGCTGCTGTGAAACATCAACATGAGACGGATCTTGTTGTGTTGAGGTTGTTCCTTGAACCATTAATGCTTGACTAATCACACCATTTGGGCACATATTCTGATTATGCTGCCCGTTACATGGGAAACACCATTCATATTCAGCAGCAAGATTATTTTGAGCAAGTACAATTTCTTTTGAATTACTAATTGTGGCAGGGTTATATCCTGGAAATGGCCTTGAATTAAAATTCTGCCTGTTACCTTGGTAACCACCTTGAAAATTTTGCCTGTTATTTTGGTATTGTTGACCTTGACCTTGCTGAAAATTATTATTTGCTTGATAAGGCCTTGGATTTTGAAATTGTTGCTTCTTAATGTTGGTCAGCTCATTACCAAACGTCTGCAAAATGCCTTTGATTTCTTGCAAATCATTTGGTTGGGATGCAACAATGTTTGTAGCAACTGTCGACTGTGCATTTGGAGATGGCAGCGCTGGTACTGCTGGTATCACTACCAATGGAACTTCTTGCAACGGCACTGCAGGCTATGGAACTAGTGCTACAGGAAAAATGGGCATAGGCGGCCTTGGGGCTATTTGTCCAGCCTGTATCAAATTATTTTCTGCCCTAATAGCCAATTGATAGGCTGTAGGCAACGTGTTACCTCCCAAAGTTTGAATCATAACAACAATACTACTGTTAAATGCTCTCAAGTAATATAAAAATGCGTGTTCGGCTATAGGCCTCACTGCTACAGGAATCCTTTCCCAAGTTTTCTAAAATTTGAAGTTAAAATTAGAAACTTGTTCATGTGGTACTCTTTTAACAGTGGACAGTTGCTGCACCAATGATAAATGATCTGAATTATCTTTGAAAAAGTCAAATAAAGCTTCTCCCAGCTGATCCCAATTGGTAATTGATCCTGCAGCCAGCCTTCTATACCATTCAAGTGCTTTCCCTTTAAAGGAGGCTGCCAATAATCTTACTGCCACGTTTTCTGTGACATGATGCAAGGCACATAAGTTTTCTATGTCTTGTATATGCTCTACAGGAGTAACTTGATCCTCTCCAGAAAAATATGGTAAACTTTTAAGAGCAGCTACTGGGATAGGATCATGTTGAGCTAAGTTCAAAGGGCTGCCTTGGTTGAAAGCTGCAAAAGCTCTCACCATCAGAGCTTGTTGAGTCCTCCTTCCCTTTGGTATTTGAAAATGAGCAACTGAACTATTTGCTGCTGTGAAACTTCTTGCTACAGAAGGTGTTGACCATGCTCTTCTTGTATAAACAAGAGCTTCTTGAACCTTTTCAGTTGTTCTTTTTCTTCTCCTATGTGGAGACAACTCTCTGTAATGAAAACTTTCAGAACTCCTTGTCTGTATTCTTCTCATATAAACTAATCAGCACTACATCTCCCGATTCTTCACCAATGGAGTCACCAACTGTGCTAGTCAAAACCTCTAAAAAGGTCTGATATTTTGTAGGTTGCACAGTAAAACTAGCAAATAAGAATTCTAAAATACTGTCTAAGATAGTCCCACCAGGCGTGCCAAAAACTATTATCACCTGAAATTGCACCTTTCAAATTCCTAGAAACTTGACATTCCAAGGTAACATGGAAACACTCCTAAGTCGTGGGTTACTTAGAAAATGGAGTGAATCTCCGAATAAGGCCGGCTCCTAGCTGGTTATCACACTAAAACTACTTATCTCAGGAAAAGGGAGAAAGACTTGAAAGGAAAGAAACTGAAATGAAAACTCTAAACTTGAAAACTGCACTTAAACTTAAGTGGATACCAAACTGAATGAAAATTGAAACAACAATTTCAGGTGACACTTTAACTTAAAAGCAAAGAACACTGGTATCACAACCCATTATGGATTTCCATGCATAAATATTTCATTAATTGGATAAAAACATGCAAGCATTAACGACGAACAATATCTTCACACCTATATCCTTGAACACTCAACAACACAATTAACAACCTGCACAAATAATCACTTATAGGAAAAGAGTAAGGATTTGTAAGACAGAGGTTATAAGGAAGGTTTAACAACAATTACTTTCACCTTATCAATCACATAAACATCACACCAAACTGTAATAACAAGCTGGATTGAAGAAGAGTACTTTGCAAATAAAATATGAACCTATAATGTATTCCACTTTCCAATAAACTGAGTTACAAAAAAGATGAGAAAAAAGACCAAGATTCTGCCAAAACACTAAGTCTCCAAAATCACTAATCAGAATTGAAAAGAAAAAATGAGCCAAAACTCACTAAGTACAACCCCTCTCCCATTTTCGGATGCAACAATAAATCCTAGAAAATAGCACCTGAAACTCCCTCCAAAAAGCATCAAAGGACTGAAAAAGTCCAACCAAGTCATTAATCATCCATGTGACTCATCAAAACCACCCTAAAAATGCTCCAAGTGGCCATAACTACCTTCCAAAACCTAAAGAGAAGTCAAACTCGACCCTAAAACCTCTCGAACTCTCCTAAGAAAAATCCAACACCCGCTATATCTGCTCCAACAAACCCTATATGCTCTCCTTATGTCTGCAAACAATTAGGAAGAAGTCTTCAAGCCATTAAAGTATCCTTATCTCTCCACTTTTACATTATTAATACTTCCTTTTAAGGAAAATTAATACTTATCAATCGATTTATAAAGATCTATCAATCAATAAATATTAAATTACATGACAATGCCTCAAAAAGCATCTAATAATTATTAATTGATATATTGACTAAATCAATTAATAATTATTAAATGTTAATGAATTCAAGAAAGTAGAAAAAATGAAAATAAATTAAATAGATTACCTAATATTATAACTATATGTTAAGAATGCATATAGTTATATATTAGGCAATAGACTTAACACTTTTAAAATGCCTTGTAAAGCCTTTTGGCGGTGGACTTGAAAGAATTTATACAATACATTTTGGAGCGACAAATTCAACCCTAAATACATTGCATTCTTTTCCTTTTCATTCATTCTTCTCGAGCACGAGGGTTTGGAGCTCTAAGCCGCCGCCATTGTTGGAATTTGCTGTATATGCCACCATGATACTTCCTTAATGTGCCTTGTTTTCCTAAAGATTATTGAGGCTTTGCAGCAACGTGACTTAGTCACCATGAGAGGCGTCCACCAGATGCTCGAACTGGGTAAGAACCAGCGACCATAAGCATTTGAAAATGTGAACACTTGCTGATTCCTTTCTCTGCTATTCTTTATGGATTTGTATTTCCTCAAAGCTTAAATTTATTACCCTCTTGAATTCTGCCGCTGAATACTGCCGCAAAAATTGAGAGTTTGAAACTAAAACATAAATCTGCAAGCGTGTGTTTGCTATTATGCTTGCCGTTTCCTTTATCCACAGGAAGAACACGCATCATTTGTGTTTCTTTTGTTAGCATATCTAAAGATTTCTTTGGAAATTTCTAGCATCACTCTTACTGTTTAACATTTCCTGGGACTGCTAGTAAAAAGAAATATCTTTGCAATGTCATTCTACAGGTTTTTAGACAGATTTTCCCTCTCTTGCGTGAGGGTTTGAAACAGCTTTGAACACACTTCTTCCATTATTTTGCTCTTCTCTGCATGAAAAAATCTCTTCTCTTTTACTTGTTGGCATTAGTTGCACTATTTTCATCCGTACCTGTTTGATTCAAATCCACCATTGGAAAATATGTTCACAAATCTCTTATTTCTGGTCTGCTGCTTATGGATATTTTTATTGAGATTCTCTGTTGTTTAAAAGTCTTCAATCTTGAATATTTTCAGAATTCTGAGAGCTTTTTCCTTCCAAACTCGAAACTTTAAACAATATGCCCTAGTATTATTCTTCTGTTTCCTTTGTTGGGAACTGCTAGTACTTCTAACTTTTTTTCCTTTGTGAGAACTTTACTAGAAGCTGCTGCTATTGAAATTTTTGTTGCTCTTTATTCTGACAGCTATATATCTTACTAGGTATCGGTTTTGAGACTACCATGAATACTGACAGTTCCATTACTTGAAGGCTCATTTCTGCTATAATTACTGAAAACTCCATGACTTCTGCTGTATTTCTTTGCGTGAGGATTTTCATTTAATCTGACCTCCTTGTTCTATTTGGGAAATGTTAAGACCTGCCATGAACACTGAAAGTTTATACTGCTGTAACTGTATATTTTCCTTTTCCATCCAGTATTTGCTGGTGGTCACTGTACTTAATTTCATAATATTTCATGGGCATTTTCTGATCTTTATAAACAATGAGGTGACTTCTTCTGAGAACTGGCAAGACTTACCGTGACTATTGAAAGTTTCATTCTTTTGAAAGCCATAAACACTGAAACTGATGCTACTGTGACTGCACTCTCTGCCGTAAGTTATTAGCATTCTCCTTGCTCGAGCTGGGCATTTCCTTTGGCTTCTTGAACTTAACTTTGGGAATTTTGTGCTCCTTATCACTGGTAGTCTGACAGATGAACATCAGAGGGATGATTTTTCCATGCAACTTGTTGTTTAGACTTACATTTTCAGCCTTCTGAACATCTGAATGAGCATTTTCTGCTTGCTGCAAGAGTTTGTCAGGGGGTCTTCCTCACTTTGGTTTTTGTTAGATGATTATAGACACTTCTTCAGCATAAGCGCACACTCATTTCTCTGAGTCCCCTTTCTTGCTTGCTTATCTCTGATTTTTGATGAAACACTTATGAAATTTTATTTCCATACTTGCATTGATGCTACCATCCTTTACTTACTGATTACCATGCACTGCTGGCTGAAAATTATGTCATTATAAAAAACTACCTGTAAGGTTTCGATCACAAGGTATCGTCCCTTAAACAGATAGTTAGCCTCTTTACTGCTTATATTTGCATTTAAAATACAACAAAAGGTTCCATGAATGGTTCACATGCCCCTTTAATACTATATTTATCTTTTTCTCTTGATCTGAATCACTCCTACCACTGACATGCTAGGCTCAAACCCTTGTGGGAGCCGCATTTGCATCCACATGTCAGTGGTAGGCGTGACGCTACACAGGAAACAAACTCATTAGTAATAAACTGGTTTCTTTCTTAGATTTTGGATGTAAATGCGTATGCAGAAGACAAAATGATGAGATTGTTGGCCATTGCTTAGATCATATTGATCTAACCCATTTTAACTTGTAGGATTTGGAGTGGGAAAAAGGAAAGCAAAGCAGCGGAATCAAAGGCTCGGAAGAACTTCAACGCAGCCAGTCATTCCAGGAAATGGCTGGCAACCATGACTCATTTAATTCTGCATTTACATTTATGTTTGTAGATCAGATTTCAATTCTTCTATCTTTGGTTAGTTTCACGGCCTGTGTGAAACGTAATGAGTACTTTGATGAATAAACAAATTTACATTTTCAGAAAAGCATAAGATGTAATTCAATCTTTTTTGATGTTATTGCTTACTTTTCATCATAAAATGTAGATTTATACTCATAGAATAAATCAAAAGATTGTCATAGGCATTAAGCATGTTTTCAGATATAAATGAATAGTTCCGTCCAGCATGGCTATACCAATTTGAACTCAGAATGAAATTGGTAACATGAACATTTTCAACACCGGTTGCAGATTCTTCACCAGAAGTGAATTTAATTGGTTTTGCCGGCACTTGTTCAGTTTGATCCTGAGGACCTAGTTTTTTTAATGCACTGAAGTCATACTCGTGCCAAAAGTCCAGAGCCTCTTTATAGACTTAATTTTCATATCCATTTAGTATCTGGGCAACTCTACACTTTGTGTCCAGGTTCATTGCTACTTCCTCTAGTAGAAGCTTTATTCTTTCTTCACTAAGACCAAGTCTGATCTTTAACAATGCTTCCATATTGATCCTCGTGTTTGTGCCTAGACCTGTTCTCCATTTTGTCTGAAGCCTAGAATTGAGTTTCGGTGGGAACTTGGACCTATAGTCCCTTGGAGTTCTATTGTAGTCCATAAAAGTTTCTACTATGGCTACTATTACTGACTACTTATCATCTTCTACTAGCAGACTATACCATTTGGCCACATTATCTACTTGCCCAAAATCCATTACTTCATCAACATTATCATTAACAGTCATTGTGTGCGTCTTTCCTTTTCCTAGAGAGGTTAGAATGGTTGGGCGAGCTAGATAGTCACTGCCTTGTTCATCAGTGATATCTACAAGTACCAGTGCCTCAGCTCCAAGCACTCCTTTCCCTTTACCGGTGTCAGTGACCGGTTGAACAGTTGCTCTTTGTCGAGCTTCTTCTGCTTGCTGCTGGGTTTGAAGAAGTTTGGTCCAAATGACTACTCCATCATGCACTTTTTTAGCTTCTCCACCAAAAATGAGACCGATCCTCCTTTTTGTTAAGAAGGATTGTTGATGCAGTTCGGCCTATTCGGTGGCTTCTTCCAGAGTGAGGTGGTTCTGAACCTCTAGAAGAGCTCATATTCTCAGCTCCTTTTCTCTTTCCATTGAAGCTTTCCATCTAGCTTCAATTATTTATAGGAGATCCTTAGGTACAATCTTGTGAAGTTCGGTGGGATGCAGATTAAACTTGTGAATGCAATGCACTACCGCTTCTTCAATCTTTCTCGTCTTGGTCATTGCTTAATTCGTACCTTCTACAAACTTGTCCTAACCTCCCTATTTCCTTGATTCCTGCTACTAATTCATCAATATCTTGTCTTTTTGGTCTTGGTTCAGGCTCCTTCACCGGTTTGCTTGAACACCTCTTTCTTTTTTTATTAAAGGAACTGTGTCTTCTGAATCTATCTCCTCTTGTTCTCCCACTTGGGTACTGGTTACCGGTTCTGCTTTCTTCTTTCGAGCCTTGGGTTGCTCCGTCGTCAGTTTCTTCTTTGGTGTGGGGGCCCTTTTGGTGCAGACATTTTTTATCGGTGCCCTCTTTTTAAGATTCTCTTGAATCTCGACGAACGTACCGAACCAGTTTGCAGAGAGATCCAAATTTGCTTCATTTAGGGCATCAACATATGCCTTAGCAATTTTGCTGGAGATCTCATACCCCAACTCAAGAGCATACTCTGTTCTTGGTTCCACTGCTTGAATGATGCAATGATCGATGGAAACCAAAAAACATGCATCATCATTGTATGCTTCAATAATTGTTGCCGTTATCCGCTCCCTTGCGTGCATCCTTAGTTGAAAGGCTTCAAAATATTCGTTCATTACCTTACTTAACTGGTTTCCCAGTTGGTTGGCCAATCAGCTATTTGGTGCATCACCGGTCTGTCGGTCTTCCATGCCACTTTGCCAATTCTAGGAAAGAAATTTTGATAATAGAAGTAGAGACATACCAATAAAGTCTCGTACTTCATAGATTTCTTCTTGACAATACTGATTTTCTTCATATTTTTGAATATTTGCCCTCGGAGCATTCTGAAAATATCATATGTAGCATTATCATACATTATCCGGTGGGCGGCATGTATGGCTCCTCCCAGTATGCTGTTGAGATTACTTGACTGATAGATTTTATAACCTATCACCACGGACGCAAATCGAACCCCATCGTCTTCGATGTCGTTCACTGTCATGAGACGACCATCGGATTTGGATTTTGTCAACTTTGTGACGATTGCATTTCAGATGGTTCGCAACGTCAAGGCTTCCCCTTCCTTACTGTATCCGGTTACACGATGTAAATCATCCTTGGTTATTTCTGTAATTGCACCCTTTTGTAGCCAAAACCCTAGATCATGCACTCAACTAAGGACCAATCGAATCCAGTCGAGCCGGAAGATGGTCAGATAAGTGACTCCATTGATAAGACCGGATGACACCAGCTTCGCGTATCGTTGCTAATTGAGTTTTGACTAAGATGGGAGTGGGAAGATGCTTATCGCCTAGTGGACTGGATATGGCATAGTTAGTACCTAGTCTACATGAGAGGGTACTGATACCACATAGAGTCACTAGGGCGTCGGGGTCTTGAGAGACTACCAGGATAACCCTAGAGTTGGCTCGTGTGATGACACTTCCCTTTATGCATCTTAGGTTTCCTACATGTGTTGGTTGCCTCTGGTTGAGTAAGTATTACCTTGTTATCTTGTTGTACCTTTTAAGTTAAAAGCTTTTAGGATCTCTTCCTTAGCTTGCTTTGTTGATGTTTGTTATCCGAGTGGGATCTGTTGTTATCTCCTCAGCACGATGAGAGTGGACCATTTAGGTTCCACGAGATCAGGTGGTAGTGATTCTTTTACCATTTGAGATTCCAACGTTCGTGTACTAGTGATGGATGATTGTGCAGGGGCACCTAAAGTACAAGAGAACAAGGAGGTTAAGAGTCTTTATATCAGATATTAAAATATATTTGAGACATTTGTGATGCATTTGAATCCATATGTAAGGCTATGTGAAGCCATTTGTATGACATTGTTAATATTGTCATGTTAAGGTTCTAGTTTGGTCAAGAAGGTTAGAATATGAAATAATGCCTAATAAAGGGTAAAAGGGATGTAAAATGTTCATTAAATTCCATTTTACGGCATTCAAGTGTCCATAGAAAGATTTGTCAAGTTTGAAGTTAAACTAGTAAAGTTGTCAAAAAAAGTTGTAATGCAAAATGCATAAAATATTGTCAAAAGATGCAAGTATGTTGTAAAAGGTTAAAAGAGTATAATGAGATGGTTCAAAAGGTGGTTGGGAAGTTATAAACCACCACACATACTATAAAAAAATTGTATTGGTCGTTCCAAACATGAATGAGAAGAGGAATATCATTTTGAATCAATTGGTGTCTTCAAAAATTGCAGTTCTGATTGGTGTTAATTGTTTTTACGTGATTTCCAAGTCTTGTACGGAGTTGTACGACCTAGAAATGTTGTAAAATCTATATTTTATTTACAGTAGGATGAATAATCTTTCTTTTGGTTTTTGTTTGGAATGATTATGTTGAGAAATGAATAAGTTATGGCAGTTTTGGTAAAAGTTGTTATTTGCGATTTGAGACTGGTTGACCACAGTCAAATTGAAACGTTTGGTACGGACACATTGTAGAGAATCAGGACCTCTAATAATATTCATTGGAAAGAACTGTGAACTAAATTTCATTTCCTTTTGGTTTGAGTCATTTTTATGAAGATTTGTGAAAGTTATGTGCATTTGAGTGGAAACTGGTTTATAAAGATTTCCATTGGAGTTGCAGGCAATGATTTGTGCTTGTAAAATGATTTATGAATGGGAAAAATAAATGGCTTACATATTTGGAAACTAGAATCATTAATAGTTAATGTGGAATTGGTTTGGTGTCATTTGGAGTCATTTTGAGAAATATATGAGATGCCCTAGGCAGGGTTTGGTGTTTTACTTCTGGTTTATGACAGGAAAAATGGCTCTTGATGTAGAGACAATAACTTATAATTTAATTACTGTATTGGGCTCTGATTTACATATGTTTTATAAGGACTAATTTGGAACAATTACACCAAAGGATGTTTTAGTAGGATTTCAAAACTGAAAGTTATGAATAATGCAATCAGATATAGAAATCAGGATATGCAAATGGAGAAAGGTTGATGTTTTAGTGATGAAACATGTTGTGGTTTACCTAATAAGATGCCTCTATACAATGAAAGTATTCAATGGATGTTGAAAGGATCAGAAAGGATCCTATTGATTTTCTTGTTCATAAGATGCTCTGCATCAATGATCCATGTGGCAGATGATCCTTCTTGTTCTTCATTGATGGAGATGTGTTCTTATCTTCTTATTCTATGTGACCTTGTATCATTGTACCGGTTATTCAGGAGATATCATGTTGTACTTTATTTTGGTTGTTGTATTACATACCCTGCAACATGTGCAGTGGATGTAGATTATTATGGATACCTTATGGTACCAGTTGTATTTATGTTATCTTTTATATGATGTTGTATTTATCATTCATTTGTATACAAGGGATTTGTAATTATATCTAATCTAAATTAATTAATTAATGCTTACGTAATCTACGTCAAGAAACCCTTGAGAGTTGTAATCTATATGAATCGTATATTATATTGTATTGCTTCCGCATTGTAAAACATTGTTGTTGTTGTTTGTTAACACTTAAGAAAAAAATTATTCTATAAACTTAGTTGCACGTTTAGGTTAATTTCTCCTGGGTTCCCTGGCGGGGCATTACACTTCCAATCCCAACATTCATATAAAAGGCAATCACAAGTTCATTTCAAACCACAACACATACAATTCAATCAAACAAAAGGCGGAACAGATCTCTGGAAAATGTGAAAAAGAGATAAAATTAGAACTTGAAAGATTCAGCAAGCTCGAGATTCCTTTCACATTTCGATCAGTCATAGATTAGAACTAAGTTTGCAATGGTGAAAAAAATCAGAGGGCTGCTGTGTGTAACTCAAAATTCACTAGAAATCAGAATCTAAAAGTGGAAGTTGGAATTATTTCAGATCAATGTTGAGATCTTTAATTATCAAAATATCTTGATTTTGTTTACATTTGCCATTTTTTATAAACTTAACATGAGTGTTTTCTTGTTTCACAAGGTGGGATGGAAGTGACTTTCAAAATGGAGTTGAACATTTCAAGTGCGAACATGATCCCAATATCAAGAACAACATACCAGCAAGTTGCAAGTGGTTCATCGAGAAGACAAGCCAAGTTGCAAGTGTTCGAGGTTGAAGATCAAGGCAAAGTACCAATACAAGCTAGTTTAATGAGAAGGTTTCAAGACCAAGGCACCAAAATGACATCAAAACTTCAAGTACAAGCAAATGCAATTTCAAGCTTCCATGAGAAGATTCCTGAAAGAAAAGATTGCAAGATAAGAATGCTGGTGTGGTGCCTATTCATTTCCAGCCAATCGAAAAATTCAAGTTTGCCCGTGTCAAAGATCAACCAATCATATTATGTCAAGTGTACATGTGGAAAGCATCTAGTGCCTCTACCCAACCTCTTTTCCAATTGATCAATAAAAGCAATGTACTTTTCTTATTGGCCCACAAGAGGGTGCCTTTTTGTAATTGGCCAGCATTAAATGTTTGTAGCTGGAAACCCTTATTAGGGTTACTTATATTGATCTTGGCCCTTCATTGAAAATGAGCAACTATAAAAGGCCAAGGCCTTCTCATTTGTAACTCATTAGTTTTAGAGTAGAGTGAGGGACTTAAGAAATTGTTGCCATAATGCTATCAAAGTAAGTGCTAATTCATTGTTGGTCTTTATGGTGGATTATTTGTGTTTGTTTAGAGTATTGCATGCTTTCTACATTTCCTCACTTAGATTAGGATTTCATTTCATGTTGGTTAGAAGTGATGTTTAATTGAATGGAAGATATTTTGGATGCATCTTTGGGTAACTCACTTAGACCAAACCACTAGTTGCTTGTTGATTGTAAGTTTGTCTTGCGCGGTCGAATGACATATTTATAAGCTTTACTTCGATTATTGCTAGCACATTTATATGCATCAATGGATGGTGTTGATGGGATGGTGATAGTTTGAACATCTTACATCTACCTTAGGAGATCGCACTAGTTTGGTTGATGTCGAGGGCTAAACTAAGTCTAGTAGAGTCGCAAAGACATTTATCATCTCTTGCACTCCAGGATTAGATTAGATTCACTAAACCCTTTCCCTTTGCAGTTTGTTTGGTTGGAAGTGTTTGAAACAATTGATATCCATTGATTGAATAGTGTAAGTCCTTTTGTGATAACCAGCATATCACATCATTATAACTGAGTGAAAATCCACAATAAGAAGAACCTTGGGGTTGTCTCATTTGATCACACAATCCAAATACATTGTCGAGCATATGAGCATCCGTATTCAAGAGAGGGTTCAGTATTCAATGTTTGATCTTGAAACACTGAATGTTTCATCCTACATATTGTAGTGGCGTAAAACTCACATCAACACCACCCACACCCACACATATAGCAACCCACCTACCCCTGCCCATATGCATACAAAGAATCCTACAATAAAAATGTGAGCCTATACACCCCCATGCACACACTCATAGGATGGATGTCTACAAAGATGCAACAATGCAGGAAATACATGGTGACGGATAAGAACAGATAGGAAGAACATAGAAACTAAGAGAAAGATCGTGAATGGAAATCTAACACATGGACAAGAACATTGGTCATGTTTGCAGATATAGATGAAGCAAAACATTTTAAATTTTTATTTACCAACTATTCCAATTGGACAGCATTCCTATTGTCAAAAGGAAGTGCTATTCGTGGTGTCAGAATGTGGCTTTAATGCCACTGATTATGTATTCAAGAGAAAGAATGCTAGTTCACAATCAAGATTAGTATTTTATATGTATCCATGTCTTCTCTGAGGATTTTTCATTCTATATAGAGTGACCATGCCCCTTAGTTAAATGTTATTCATTGGGTAGAATGTATCATATCCAGGTTAACAGAAAAGTAAGAAATGACAAACTCATAGATTAGGCCAAAAATCTTAGCCAAGATCATGCAAAATGAAAGGAACGGGTTTATTAAACACAACTGGGAATTATTTCAAAACAATCAAAAAACAAATTTTCTGATAAGCGAATTTCCAAGAAATAGGCTATATGCTATCTTGTGTGCATCATACTCACTTGATGAGTAATAGGCTTGAACCCAGAACTATAAGCTCCATGAGGACTGTAACCAAGAAATTCAGAATTCAATAACCATAAGTACAAATAAGAGTCCAAAACCTCTGTATGAAGTTATAAACAAGAGTGCAAAATCTCTGTATGTGCAGAGCAGATAGAAATTGAAAGAACATGAAACAATGCTGACACAACTGCAAGAACATATTAATCAGATCAAGTGCCATTTGAACAAATTTGAGAAGCCATAGCTCCAAAGTGAGAATAAAAGAATGTGGAAAGATAAAGAAAGGATATTCATGAGTCAACTAAGAAGAAAACACAAACCTTTTTTATTAAATAATTAATTTGCAAATGCTATTAGTCTGCAGTTCCACGAACTATACATTTAGACAAGCACCAAACAGATACCAAAATGTGTGAAAACATTTGTCAATAATATTGAAGAAAATTGGATTCAGTAGAGAGTAAAATTTAAACAGGGAAAACCTTTAATTTCTATATATTATGTGTACTAACCTACCCCTGTTTTGATTCAATTTGTTGCACCTTCCTAACTTTCCAACATTCTGCCATTCAAGCGATATGTCAAACAGTTGGCAGGTCTCCTTGTGAGAAATTCAGTATGCAAGATGACGATGATGATATATTTGAAATGTTTAGCATGAATTGAGATTTTGTTACTCAAACATATAAATAATTATTTAATTCAACAACATTTTTACCAAGGAACATATTTCAGACAATATCAAACTGGTACAGGTTCAGATTGGAATTAAAACTCAGACCTTAATTGAAAATTTAAATGTAAATTACAAGATAAACTTAGTATGATAATTTCAGCAGCCCCTAAGTGTCTCATTTCTCTGAAAATATAAACAGAAACTCCTTTCCAACTAACACCATTACACAGCAATAGATCACTAAAGCTTATTTTCTGAATCTATGGACAGCAGTCTCTTTGATTTATTGATTTGAGTGTATACCCTATATAGAGAATTCGCCCAGTTTCCAAGATGAAGCCCATGACCTGAACTGGAGATTCCACACTTAATATTTCCACTCTAATTGTTGCCACTGAGGCTTCAAGTCCACAAGTCTTCCATTCTAGCCACGTCCAATTATGAATAGGACAGCAGCAATAAATTTAATTCTTTGTTTTGCCTTCATATGCATAAGAGAAACTCAAATTGCTGTCTAATAAACAATGATCAGATCCCCACGTCATGCATGTTTTGTCTTTTAATGCCTCACTTACATGTCCTATCCAATTTCATTGCCAGAGTAGTGAATTAAGAAGGATGCATCTAGCTTAACTCCTCTTTGAGGCAACATCCAGTTATCAATATCTCCAGCTTTTCTTTTATTCACATTGTTTCTTCTTAGATCAACCAGTTGATTTGTCTTTACTGATTTTGTCTTCTAGTGCCTCAGGTTTGTCCTTTTCTGTTTGTCTTTTCTGCTAATTTATCTGTGCACTTGGAGAAATTTAATTAAATATCAAACTGAGGATTAATCTCCCAGCATAGAATGAAATTCACATGATTTGTTCTAAATTTCAAGCCAAATAAATAGTAATTTTTCCCTGCTCTCACAAGCCTGATAAATATAGTCGATTCCTATGCACATCATTTTTTCCTAATAGTAAACAACTTCTCCTTCCCTTGTCCAGTTTACCTGTGCTGACCATTCCGACTACTGCCGCATCAGATTTCTTACCATTCCCTAATGTTGCAATGGATTTTTTCCTGCTACACTGGCAAATTAGACAAACCAATTATCTTCCCTTTTGACATGTCCACCAAAATGGAAGCCAATTTCCTTAAAGAATAAACTTTTGTCTTCTAGT
The DNA here is from genome assembly GCA_027943335.1 of Chamaecyparis obtusa. Classification (NCBI taxonomy): domain Eukaryota; kingdom Viridiplantae; phylum Streptophyta; class Pinopsida; order Cupressales; family Cupressaceae; genus Chamaecyparis; species Chamaecyparis obtusa. The sequence goes on along the minus strand of BSBK01008364.1, from coordinate 185,643 downwards.
GCTCGTTCAATTTATTTTATATAGGTATCTTTTGGAAACTTCTTCTTTACCAGCTAATCATCAAAAACACAGTTTTCTGAAGTCCAGCGCTGAAGTGTGTAAGACCCACACCAAGATAGAGAATCACAATCTTAGGAAAACCATTTTGATTTCCATGGAAGCTAAACTCCTTTGACAGCGAATCACCCAATAATGATTTCTTACTTCTCAGACTAGTATCCACATATCCTTCTTTTTGCTTTTTTCCAACAATACCAATCTGTTGCTATTTCTGTGATTCAGTTCTTTTGAAAGTGCCCAAAAATGTTTGACCACCCCTTGACTCTGCAATGAGTCATTTGCCTTTTTCTTCTAACATCATATTATAACTATGATTTAAATCAGTAATAGTAGCCTTCACTAATTTAGGTTTCTCACGATCAGGATCAGGACCTTGTATGAATCGAGATTTCATACGATCTCAAATAAAATAGCATTCATTTAATCACCCCAAAATAATAAATTAAATCTAATCAAACCTGGCAAAACTTCTTAAGAACAAACTGACCATGAATGAGGGTTTTCAATTTCATACTCACTTTAATTGCGAATACCCTGTCAATCCCTATGTGGAACCGCCCTGATAAAGCACGAGAGTTTCTGTCCTCAGCTCCAAAATCCCTTGGGGTCTTCATCCTGCAGGTAAGGGTTTGTCTCTCAGGCACAAACTACTGAAATCTCTGCAGAGAAGTAAACAAGTTCTCCATCTCTCTCACGAATGAGACCTCAGCCCTCTTTTATAACATTCCCGCAAACTTCCGGAAATAAAGAATTACAATCACTTTATAATCAGAGTGGCCAGATTTCCACAGTCCATAAATCCAATTGTATTTTTGTTTCTAGATTCAGCTGTGTAGTATTTTTTGCATCAACATTTCAGATCACACTCCATGATCCATCATCAGAATGAGTGCTGTAAGGGAAAGAAAAGTGAATAAAACATGTCTTGGTCTGCAATCTATTCACTTTTTCTCTCTTACAGCTCTCATCCTGATGATGGATCATGGCGTGTGATGTGAAACGTTGATGCAAAAAATACTACACAGCTGAATCCAGAAACAAAAATACAATCACTTTTTAATTTAATTCATCCTTATTTCCCCAAAAAGTGACTTAATTTGAATATTCAATATTTGTACACTTAGGCACATTATAAATAATTAATTAAAATTGTCTTTTGAAGTACATTTTCAAACAATTCAAAAATTAAAAATAATTAATTCTTTTCATGGGTTTACTAGAAACCCGAAAACGGGGCATCATATTATGAAAAAATAAATTAGAATATTCAGTATATGTTATACAAAACATTAACAATTTTTATTTCTATATATTTATCAAATAATATTTAGTAAAACATTTAGAAATTGCCTTAATTGGATATATTTATCAACTTTTGCATAAATTAATGAAAATTTATATATCAACTTGGGCACTGATCTACCACTTGACCCTGGTGGTGTGGGAGTTCAAATCAATCAAATGTTGCTTCCATAGATAATAAGATATTTCATCTTTGACAATTATTTTCAGCACTTTAATATATTTTCCTGCTTGCAATCTTTCCAAGAATTTATTTTCATCATAATGTCTGCCTTATTGAAGTTTATATAATCATCTATTTTCATCACCATTGCTTCATTTCCACTTGCTCTCTCTGTCCCAGATCCATCTAACAACACTAACCATCTCTTTCAGGTATATATTTTCTTTCCAAGCCTTTGGAGTGTCAGGAACATATTCAATTTGTCTCCATCCTTATTTCACAAATACTAGAAACATACCAAATTATAATTTTACCTCAAAAAAAGAGTTTATGCCAATGCATTGTTTGCCTTGCATCTTTATACATTATTTTCAAGTTTCAAGTTAACATTTTGTTCCTCATTAGAGAATTGTCTTACATATTAACTTTTAGAAACTTCATATGCTTGCAACAATTGATTGGGCTTGGAAATCAATTTGAGTTTCTCACTTGGAGATTCATCATACATGAGGATCATTTTCTTCTTATACAGTTCCTTTTCCACTTTAAATATTTCCTCCATTTTAGGATTGGTGTTTATAATAACATTTTCCACTTATTACTCTTTTTAAGTCGAGAATAAACAAAAGTAGTCAAAAACCTTTATGCAGTTGAAGGTAAATAAAACAGCATAAATCTTGGCTTTAATTGCAGCTCTTAAGAATTCAGAATGGCATAAAAAATTATGAGCATTGTCATGTCTTGTATCTTGAGCAAATATCTTACGCACATCAATTCCTATATGCAGCTGCAAACTGCCATCTGAATGGCTAACAAAGCGGGCATTTCTTTCACAAGAAAGAGTAACATTACAACTTTGGTTATACTTACATCACACTATGTTATTTTTAAGTCTAATTCATTGCTTAGCCCCAAAGTTAATCTTTGTGAAAATTTTATGTTCAATGTTGTAGGATCGAATGGTCTCATCTCAATCACCATGATGTTTTCAATTTGCATTAAGTTCTTGTTTAAGTGCCTTGGTGGTAGGTATGATGTGTTAGTGTACATAGTGTTGTTACCTAACAAGTTAGGTGTCAACACTTTATGGATTGACCTATTTACACATAAGCTTAAGTTTACTTAGGCATTTTAGTCTTCTCTCTCATCTCATGGGTTATAAACATGTGTGCTCACTTAATGAGACACCTATTGCATGGCCATTAGCTACTTTCTCACATGCTTGTCAAGTGTGCTCACAAGTGTCTTGTCTTTGAGGGTGAGTCCATTGTTGTATCCAACTTGTCTACCTCATCCAGCTTCCCTATAAATGCAACTCTCCATGTACATTTTAGCTAACTTTTAGATAACATCTTTCAAGCTTTTTGTGTGCTAATCGTTTGTGGCTTGGTCTTTGCTAGTTAATCCTGACGAATTCCAAAATGCTATCAAAGCCATGATAGCAAAACCTTTCCCAAATCTTCCCTAGCCTAGTCAAGAGTTCCTCGTAAAGAAATTTTTTTTCTTTTTAATGCTGATTCAATTGTTTCTATAAGTTATATTATACAAATATTTGGCTAATTAGCTTATTTGGAGAGTGTTTGATGGTCAAAATTTCTTCAATTCATTGTTGAGCATTTTATCCAGTCAAGGTTTTTCCATTGCCATTATTTTCAATCTGGTGTGTGTTGGACTGCAGGCAACTCAAGGGAAATTTAATTTATAGCACTCATATTGGTGGCTTCTATTTGCATTCATTGGTGTATTTCACTATTATAGAGGAAGATGAGCCTACTGAAAGGGTAGCAATATGCTGGAGGCAGATTATAAAGGTTTCCTTTATTCCACATGTACTTATTGCAAAGTGCTAATTTGTAAGAAATCCCAATTGCTAGACAGAGGTGGCACCTTTCTGCAGCAGAGGCGAGTGGCTCTTGCCTTAAATTGCTCTCCACAGCCCTCTAGCTCACCATAACACCTTATGCAGGTGCCTATAGTTCAAGCCCTCTTCCATTTGTGGCTTCAATCCATGCGGCCCCAATCTTGATTTCATTTTTAGGTCTTCCAATTCTTGTTGGCCAGCAGAGCCTCCAAGAGACCTGGTCAATTGCAGTGCAAATCTCCATTTGTGTCACATCCTCCAACAGGACCTGCCACCTTGCCTAAACTTGCTATGCACAACCTATGAAGAAGCAATAGTCCTATAGTCCTCTTTTTTGGCACAAGGGCTCCATCATTTGATCAAATCTCCTATCAATTTAGTAGCATCTTTTCAATGGTACTCTTATTATTAATTTCTATTTAGTTACCAAAACATTATGTATCCGTAATTGTTGTTAATACTAGTTGTTTAGATTAGACGTCAAGAGTTTATAAAAAGAGGGGGGCCAAATTTTTCTTTAGTGGGAATAATATTTTGTTTAAAGCCTGATCAAATCTCCTATCAATTTAGTAACATCTTTTCAATGGTTCTCTTATTGTTAATTTCTATTTAGTTACCAAAACATTCGTAATTGTTGTTAATACTAGTTGTTTAGATTAGACGTCAAGAGTTTATAAAAAGAGGGGGGGTAATTTTTACTTTAGTGGGAGTAATGTTTTGTTTAAAGCCTAGTGGTTAGGGTGAACCAGTTGACTATCAATTCTTGTAAAAGGGGAGACATTATATTTTAGCGAAGGTATAAATGCTTGTAAGGGGGAGGCTTTTTTTCACATTGTCCTCATATTCACCCACATAAGTGAACTTAGGCAAATTTATAGTCACTCGAAAGCATTTCCATGATGATTCCAATGAGTGGTTGGACGTATAGATTTGATCCCATCTTAGAGAAACCTTTTGGGTTTTAGTACAGATGTAATAAAAAACAGGCCATATAGCAAGAATTTGATTGTCAATTAACTTTTAAACATGAGCTTGAAATTGAGCTTTTTTTTTTGCAAAAGTGAGTATTTTGACATTCTCTACACAATGGGCCTTGATGCATTGTCGGGGGTCATCAAATATTACATCAAAGGGGGGTTGTCAATGCTTACCATTTCCATCTATTTTCCATAGTTTGCAATCACACACCAAAATCCAAAGTGTGTACGTATGTATTCCCAGTATTTCTAATTGTGCCTTGAAAAGACCCAGTGGGAAGGTCTGACCTTCAAAATACCCATTGAAGCATTTGCAAAGCTCTAGGGAAGGTTGAACAACTAAGTCAAAAGGTAAAATAGAAATCATCAAGATTGCGACTAAGAAAAATTTGAAGATATTTCAAAAAGGAAAAGCCATTAATGACAAATACACCATATGGAGATGAAAAATGTAGTCCACTAACATGCATTGCAATCTAAATTCTTATTACATATGATTCCAAAAATGCTTCACAAAAACCATCAATGATTCCTTGCAACAAAATATGCATACCAGCTTTCAACACTATAGGTTTGAAAACTAGTATGATGACATCGAGTCTTTGATCATGCGTGAACTTCAGAGACTTGATATCACTTCCTACATATACGGAATGGGTAGTCATCTTGCACACGTTTGTGTTGTTCTACAAGTGTGGATCGTCTTCAACATCTAGTGTTGAGCATGTCGAGCATCTATAGGAATCACATTACGGGAAGGCTGCATCATTAAAAGTTATATTGTTATATTTAATGGTCATCTTAGTTGCTTAGATAGTTTAGTTAGTTTTAGTAACTTTCTTGTTTTGTATTTGTTCACGAGCGTTTCTATTTTAGAAACATCATCTTGTAATCTTTATAAGAAGTCTTCATGTCCTTTGCTAATACATTCAATTGTCATTTCATGGTATTAGAGCATAAGTTTTTTTTTTTTTGACAATTTTTTTGTTAATAAAATTTGTGCCTATAAATTCCCTCGAAATTTGTACATGTTTTTTTAATTTTATTTTTTTTGTAATAAAAATCTTGGGCTCTTTAGCAATGAAAATCAAAGGATTTTTTTCTTCTGTGCATTTTATGGGTTTTTTATCAGTAAAATTTGCATTCTTTTCTTGTAAGAACATCGTGACCTCCACAAATCACGTTAAGGGCACCGTTTTTTTTTGCTACACATGCGAGAAGGTTTTCAGGTCATGGAATTATTCTAAAGGGGTTTTCCACAAAACCGCTAGGTATTTATAAGCGCTACAACTATCTCTCAATGTCGCGACTACATTTTCTAAGTGTTGACACCCACGCATTATTTTCTTGCAACCTATGCATTATTTTCCTGCCACCCATGCACGAAACCCGCACAAAGGAAGCTCCTATAGTGTTGTTTTTGGGCGACCCTATTCCCTCTCAATCTACAATTTGCAAACCTGTGGGATTTTTCCAAAGCTTCTATTCTTTCACACATCTAGGGTTCTTAGGTCGCGATCTCTCCAAACATGCAAAAAACAATTCATTTTCTAGTCTATGGTTTGTGCCTAGGATTTGTTGTAGACTTAGTTTTTATTATTTTTTATATAAAACCAAATGTTATTTTTCTACGGCTAGGGTTTCTAATCCTATCGCTAGACATCTAATTATTTTACTGATTTTTTTAATAAAACCAAGGGTTATCATTTTTTGTTCAATGCCTCGAACTTAATGCAAGCTGCCTGCTGAAGGGTCTGACTAATATTTACCAAAAAAATTAGATTCTATTCGAAGTTTATTGTTGCAGTTGACTTCGACCACATTTTTGTGTATTTGGAAAATGGGAGGGATGGCATCTTTGATGAACATCATGTTGAAAGGAAATCAGCGATTCAATTGAAAGAACTACCATACCTAGAAGTGGTGCATGCTCATTGTTTTTTAGTACCATTGCCTTGATCAAATTGTTTTGGGTAAAATTACTTGCCCCGCAACAGTTGGCAAAGACCAAGACAAGTTTTATGAGCAAAACTATAATGAAAATATGTTGCTCAAATTATTTATCAGGGTGGAAATGCTTCCACAAGTGGCCATCTAGCAAGGTGGCTACAGAAATCTAGACACGCCAAAAGAGTCTCCATGAGACATCTGACAAAGGCAAAGATTTCTTGCTGAAGACTATGTTGTTCTTGATCATGATGGATGACAAAATGTCTCTGCAAGATCATCTCATGAAAAATCAAAGACATTCACAATTAGTTGGAGGCCATTGGTCAGAAGATGGATGAAGACGATATCACGCTGAAAAAGCTTACCACGATCCTACGCGCACATCATCAAAACTCTCAACATTACTTCCAACAATGTTGACTTGAAGATTGATGACCTATGCAACATGCTCTTGCAACAGGACAAGTGGAAACAACAATTGGGAGTGGCAATGTCATAGCCAGTGTGGAACAAGGTCTTTCTGCCAAAGACAAAGGCAAAGGCAAAGGCAAGTCCAATCAACAAAAAGGAAAAGGCAAATCTGAGGAGAGTTCCAAAAAGATTATCACATGTCACTATTGTGGTAAGCTTGGTCACATTCAAAAGCACTACAAGAAGTGATTGGCTAGTGAGAAGTCCAACCAGGGAGGGTCTAAGTAGAAGGCCCATGTTGCAAAGCATACTGTGGAAGAATCCACCTTTTATGCTTATGGCCAAATGACAAACAAATCATGTCAAATCTTCTATGTGGCACATTAATTCTAGAGCTTCTCGACATTTCACACAGAAAAGATAGGTTCACAAAGTACACAACTTGCTCTAATCATTGATCTTCAACAATGGTGAAGAGTATATGATTGTCGGCAAGGGCAACGCTTAGATTACATTTGGTGGGAGAAATTTGTTTCTTCTCATTGTATGCATGTTCTGGACATGGAGCTCAATTTTCTCTTTGTGAGTCATTGTCAGATTATGCCACAATGTCTGGAGTTGGGTGTCATCTTTAGTGCACATAAGTGCCACATTGTTGACAAGGATTCTATAAAGACAATTGCAGTTGGGCTCAAAGATCATGGATTGTTTCGCCAAGTTGATACTTGAGAGTCTCAGGAACTTGCAATGGCCATGAGAGTCCATCAATCAATTCTCTTTGGCATTGGTGCTCTGGGCATCTCAACCTATCATATCTCTCTCAATTGGCTCGAGAGAATCTAGTAGATGGCTTACTCAAAATTCAATCACAAACACACAGTATATATAGATCTTTTGAGGTAGGGAAGTAGCATCGGACGCCCTTCTCAAATGGAGCTCTTGGAGAGCATCCAAGGTCTTGTAGCTAGTTCATGCAGATATTTGTGGACCAATGGATACTGCATTAGTCAATGGTGCTAGGTATTCTCTTTTGTTTGTCGATGATTTCAGTAGGAGAATGTGGGTGTTTTACATCGAAGCAAAACCAAATCTGTTTAATGAATTCCAAAAGTTTCAAGCATTAGTTGAAAAAAAGTCAAGGTGTCAGTTCATAACTCAGGTCCAATAATGGGGTCAAATTATGTTCCAATGAATTCATCAACTTCTATGACAAACTGAGTATTAAGCGTCATCTCACCACACCCTACACCCCTCAACAAAACGACGTTGTTGAGAAAAAGAACCATACAATTACAGAGATGGCCCCATCTATGATGGAGCTTAGAAATGTTCCTAAGAAGTTGTAATGTCCCCATTTTTTGCAAGTCATTGAAGTGATGGTGCCAGGTCATTATTGTGATCCTCGTGGTCTGGCGAGGTGTTTAGAGGGTCTTTGGTGTGAACTTACTATTTATAGTAAGTCAATGGATAGTGCCGATGAGCTCAGATGAGTTAGAGGAGTTGAATGATGCTCTCGGTTTTCATTTCTGGCTTCCGGTTTGGGCTCCAAGAATCTTGGAGAAAGCGTCTATTTTTAGTAAGTCACCCCGTCAGGTTCATTCATCATCTTTCATCATCTAGATCAATCCTGTGTAGACAGATTTCGATTCGGATGCTTCTTCAGTTGTTTTCGCAAGACGGGTGGTTTATTATCATTATTTAATTAAATTTGCTAAGGTTGCCATTTTTGTTGGTATTATATGCTGGATACCTTAGTGTTATAGCTCGTTGGAACCAGGATGAAAAGTTTTAAATCTTGGGCACAAGAAACAGGGAGGGACTTTGCGTGTCATAATTTCATGATATTGGTGAAAAGGCCTTTTTTGGAGCCAAATGAATTAATAAATTATATTATTCAATATGTGCCTAAGTATAAAAAGTGTTTTAAGTGAAAAGTGTGTGAGAGAGAAGACACTTTTGAATTATAAAAGCAATGCTTTGTGAAAGGAAAAGGATCCATTGTTGAATTTTGATTTTATTGAAGTTGTGAGAGAGACTACCCGGCTAGGGTTTTGAGGACTGATTCCTCTTCTGGCAATTTGAGCCATTACAAATTGATGGTGAATTTTGCAGTTGTAGTTCTGATTCTGAATTTTAATCCAGTGTTGATGTATACTGGAATTGTGATATATTTAATTTAATTTGCTGAAGTATTACAGGAGGAAATCGAATTAAGAGTAATAAGGGTTTGAGTTGTCTTTGAGAAACTGAGAATTCTCAGAGGATTGCATTTAGAGGCTGATTGTTTTGCCAATGAATCGTACCTACATCATCAGCCAGGGTTTGTAGATTGTAGATTTTTTCCAGCAAGGGTCGTATAGCCTTCAGGAAAGCCGTACGAATTCATCCTGGCTGTACACAGCCAGCTTAGCGTGAGTTTCTTCTAGTGATCGGTTCCCAGTTTTTAACGCCAGCATTCTTCATTTGTTCAGTCTGCAACAGCTGTCTTTTCCTTGGCGTCAATAGAGGTTTCTAGCTCACGTGAGGGTTCAGATTTGGTAATGGCATGTGAGGAAATTCTGTTCCACAATTTCATAGTGCAGCAGCAAATAAAATAAGGTGCATTTATTGATTAAATCTGCTGTGATACAATTCGTATTTAATAGTTCAACAAATTCTAAATTGTAGAATTTCAATATTTTAATATTATTGTTGATTGTCCATTGAATGAATTATAAGTTTTTAAATATCCAAAGAATACAAAAATCAGGAATTGTTTTCAGAATTACTTCCAAAAGTTTGAATTGCATTAAAGAACTACTTAGGTTCTTTACAGAAGTTTTAGGCAGAGGTAGTGTATATTGCAGTGTACCTTCTGAATAGGTCTCCCACATAGGCCACCAAGAAGAAGACACCAGAGAAGGCGTGGTCTAGGAGGAAACCAAAAATTAGCCACCTGAAGGTTTTTGGTTCAACAACATATGCTTGGATTCCAGATGCAAAGAGTACTAAATTAGATTCAAAAAGCTAAAATTTGATGCTTATTGGATATAGTGACAATCATAATGCCTATCAGTTGATTGAGTGGACACTAATTGTCTAACATTCAATAGCGACGTTTTTGATGAAGAAGGTGGGCCCTTTCAACTCTCTTCTCCCATTATGAATCATTAAGATCAACCTTTGAAGGCTATAGACTTGGGTGTTAAGATTCCATTAGCTCTACCTAAAGGGAAGGATTCTAACAATTCTGAACTTGCAAAATCTCCTAGGCATGATCCTATACCAGTAGATTTCCCACAGGGCAACCTGGATCAACATCTAGATGACTTCATTCTAGAAGCCCAAGTCATGATGATTGTCTTGATTTGGAAGAAGATACCTCTCTCCAAACTAAGTGGTGGGAAAATCTCATAGATGATGTTTGGGATAATGAGCTTATTGAGTGTAGATCATCCAGAGGCAAGAGAAAGCACAGTACTATCAACTTTTCTCTTATTGCTAACATTCTGAATGTTTATGATCCCCAAGAATCTTCAAAGGCAAGTGGTAAACCTACATAGGAGAAGGCTATGGAAGTTGAGTATCGTAGTCTTTTGAAGAACAACACTAGGTTCCTGTGAGATCTTCCACCAAAGAACCAATTGGCTGCAACAAAGCTAATGGAACACTTAATAAACACAAAGCTCGGTTGGTAGCTAAGGACTTCTCGCAACGAAAGGCATTGACGAACCTTTTCTCAAATAGCAAAGATGAGCACCATCTGAGTAGTTCTAGCCATACATATAAAGTGTCTTCCCAATGGTGATTTGGAGGAAGAGGTATACATGACGCGACCTCAAGGTTTCAAGTTTGCAAGTAAAGAACACCAGGTATGCAAACTGATGAAGGCTTTTTATGGCCTAAAGTAGGCCTCAAAGCTTGGTACAATAATATTGACAAATATTTCGATGTCCAAGGTGTTCAGAGGAGTCCTTCATATCCCAACTTGTATAGCAAGAGCGCTAGTAGTGATATCATTCTTCTTGTCATTTATTAGGACGATATCATTATCACTAGTCGTGGGGCACATTTGGTTGAGCAAATCAAACTGAATTTGTGTCAGTGTATGATATGACTGAATTGGATCTTTTGCATTATTGTCTCGGTCTAGAGGTTTGGCAAACAGGTGGTAGTTTTTTTATCTCTTTGTTGAAAAATGTCAAGAGTTTGCTAGACAAGTTCAAGATGCAAGACTGCAAAGTCTCATCTACACCTATGGAGAAAGGGTTGAAACTATCACCAAATCAGACTCACTAGTGGTAAATGGGTTAACTTTCAGGAAACTTTGGAAAACTCATATATCGTAAAGCCACTAGACCTAATCTAAGTTGGGTCTTTTGCATTATTGTCTTGATGTAGAGGTTTTGCAGATAGGTGGTAGTATTTTCATCTCTCAATTGAAGTATGCTAGGAGTTTGCTAGACAAGTTCAAGATGCAAGACTACAAAGTCTCGTCTACACCTATGGAGAAAGGGTTGAAACTATCAGCCAAATCAAACTCACCAGTGGTGAATGAGTCAGTATTCATGCAACTAGTTGGCAGCCACATCTATCTTATACTCTAAGTTATTTATGACCCGCATTTCTCCTTTCATGACTACCCCTAAAGCCAAACATTGGATTGCAACGTAGTGTGTACTAAGGTGTGTGAAAGGGACCCTAGCTTTGGCATTTTGTACAACAAAAGCAAAGATCCTCAGCTTATTGGTTTTACAGATTCAAATTGGACAGGTTTTGTTGATGATAGAAGATCTACTTCTAGATAAGTCTTTAGTCTTGGCACACATGCAATCACTTGGACTAGTAAGAAGCAACAAGCAATAACTCTTTCCTAAGCTGGGTATCACAAAACTATACAAGAAGCATGTGAAGCAGTTTTGAATAGGAGGATGTTTTCTAATATAAAAATGTTTCAAGCAAGGCCTTCAACCTCGTTTTGTGACAACAAAGGGGTACTAAAGCTTCCAAGAATCCAATCTTCATTGAGTGAACAAAACATGTAGAACTCCATCATCACTTCATTTGGTAGCTTGTTGAAGTTGAATCTATGATGTTGCAGTGTATTCCAACTAAGGATTTGACTATAGACGTTATAACCAAGTCTCTGAACCTAGACAAGTTTGTAAAATTAAGGGGGCAACTTGGTGTAGTTAGTAGAATGACCATTAAGGGAGAGTATTGTTATATTTAATGGTCATCTTAGATGTTCAAATAGCTTAGTTAGTTTTAGTAACTTTCTTGTTTTGTTAGTTCAAGACTGCTCTTGTTTTGTTAGTTCAAGACTGCTCTTGTTTTGTTAGTTCAAGGATGCTCTTGTTTTGAAACATCATCTTGAATCTCTTTATAAGGAGTCCTCATCTCCTTTGTTAATAAATTTGATTACCGTTTCATGCATAGTCTCTCATTTGTCTCTCATTGGGAGAACTTTCATTGTACTAGTGCATAGAAGTAATCTTTGGGGGGATACCTTGAGTCCTTTCTTCTATGACCTAACTTTTGCACTTGTACATTCATTATTGTATCATTTCTCTTTTAGGAGAGCATTTTGTTCCCACTAGGTTTTCTCCTTGGCTTTGTTTCTAAAATACTTGTATATAAGTACCTAACATGGCCTAGTAGCCGAGACTCATCATTATGCATGCATTACCTCCTAAGTTGCACTTACGGAGTGTTAGTGTAAATAGTGTCATTACCTAACTAGTTAGTTGCCAACACTTTCAAGATTGACCTTTTCACATATAAGCTTAAGTTTACTAAGGCATTTTTTTCAATTGTCTCATCTCATGTGGTGTTGACATGTGTACTCACTTACTCAGAGACTTGTTGCATGTACATTAGCCACTTGCTCACACACTTGTCAAGTGTGCTCACTAGTGTCCATCTTTGCAGGTTAGTCTATTGTTGTATCAAACTTGTCTACCTCATCCAGCTTGCCTTATATATGCAAGCCTTTATCTGCATTTTAGTTAACTCTTCTATAATATCAATCAAGATTTTTGTGTGCTAATGGTTTGTGGTTTGGTTTGTGCTAGCTATTCCCAACATGATGTAGTCACCAAATCAAAGGGAGAACATACTAGCTTGGATCTGAAATATACTATCCATGATGGATGATTTTTTGGTTTATACTCATCTCAATGCAACCTTTGTAGATTCCAACCACTGGGCAGAGAAACTTTTAATTCACATTTGAATCACAAAAATTGCAAGCAAAGCACTACTTACCTTGTTGACCACCAAGGTCCTCCGCCAATATATAGCAAATGATCATCCAATTCAAGTTTTACAGAGACATTTCCTCATCTCATGTATAAGTTGGTGCTAGTTTTCTACTAATGGGAAGCAAATGATGAGAACCACCCTGATTATTTCTTCTATTGTGCTTTATTTTTATTGTGAATATCAGTTAGTATAATTGACCCAGTTTACTAGAGTCTCTAATGCAAGTGAGATTGACCAGTTGAAATAGATTTCAGTTCCCTAGAGCCTGATTGATTGCATGCAAATTCTGCTAAGGTGTATTTTTCCAATATCCAGTTCTGGAGATTTTCGCATGTCCCTGGCCTTGTCCAGCCAGTGCACATCCTCATCTTTGTAAAGCTACTGAAGCTATGCTAATGAAAAGTGTAAAGTGTCATTTTTTCAGGGCAGTCTCCTTATCTCTCTTGCGTTTTATGATTTTCAAGTATTTTTTGTTGTTTTTCATAACATAGTAAATATACAAAATGATAGTGTAACAAACCAAAAAGCATCAATGTGCTTATCAAAGCCTGATTTAGTCCCAAATTGTTGTCTATATCTATGTATATCTATGGAAACTAACAGAAAAATATATATCTGCATCATATGCATAACTAACAGCATTCATGCTACACCTTGCTGAGAAAACTCATTCTCATGAAATGACGGTTGACACACTATCAGAAAATACAAAAAAAGGAATGGATAACTGAAACCCTTTGTCTAAAAGGAATAGATAAAAAACAAATAAGAATAAGCTTACATCTATGACTATAATACCAAGAAATTTAGTGTCCCAATTCTTCCTCTGTAATGCCTAAATTAATCAGTGCAAGACCTTACTAAATTAAACCAATTTTTTTTGTAAGTAGTTTTGCTTAAGCTATGTATGTTAAGTGGAAAGAGTCTATTGTCATGAGTTCTTCTACATCAATACCATTTGTTACATTATGGTTAATAATGCTATAAGAACATATTTATTTCCTTAATTAGGTTGCATACACCAACAATGTCATAATTATTAATCATTATTATTAATACACTTAAGGCTATAAACATTATTAGATATTCAATGACTCTAAGCTTTTATCGTGACGAATTAAATAGTATGTCTATAAATAATTCCATAACCTAGAATTAAATTCCAATATTAAAAGATGATTTATTTTATTAATGTTTATATTATTAAATTTCAATTACCACCAAAATATAAGGCACCTTCTCAAAAAAATATTACTATAACTCAATTCTTAATTTATATTTATAAAGAAAATAAACCTATTATGTAACATATTAATTTATTAGAACTCCTTACCTTATAAATATTCATTTAATTTATTATATTAGAAAAACATTAATTATATTTATTTATATACATATCTTTAATCTCATCCTTTATGAACAATATAGAAAAAGAAAACCTTATTTAAAGAAGATGTTAATTACACTAAATTTTATATTACTTATTTTGTTTTGTTCTTAAAATGATTTTGGAATATATTCTTTAGATTCCTCTTAACTTTAAGGTGAGGTAGATTTTTTCTTCTTTTTAAATAATTTATGCTTATGTTAGGGGTTTTCCACGTAGATAGATGGAGCCCCCAATGCAAGCATATCACATTTCCATGACTAATAAGTAGGCATTTGTACATATTCTCCTTTATTTATTTTTTTAAAGATTGGGAGATTTGCTAAATAGTTGAGTGTGAGCTTTTTATGGAGTATACATGGAGTCCAAGGGAGAGACTTAGAAAATTGCCAATAGTTAGCATGTTTTGTTTTTTTTAAAAACAAAACCTCGAAGTGTGGAAGACGAATCGTTTCACGTAGACAAAGCATCCTTTGAAATTACACCTTCTGAAAGTCAATGCCCTATTTATATTTTGGATGCAACCTTCTAATGGCTACGTGGAAGCTGGAAATGAAATCTTAGCCTCTCACATAGAAGAGAAATCAACGGTTCTTAAATACGCAAGGTTCAAAAAGGTTTAACCCTAATTTGACCATTTTTAATCGGGTTAATTGGCTTTGGTTATTTCTTTTTTTGCATCCACACAGGAGCAGAGGCTAGGGTTTGCAGTTGCAGGATTCACCGAGGAAAAGGGCGCCATTCCATTTCATTAGAGAGTATAGAACTTACAAGATAACCATTTTTTTCAGACACAGCTCCACAAACTCCATGCGTAGTGGTGACACAATTAATGATTTGGATCTGTATGACAGAGAGCCACAAGAGGGATGTATTTTAGGGCATACAAAAGTATATGGCATCATGGAACCACGATGCAAGATGCATGGGTTTTTGTCTGAACACCTCAAGAAGTTTTCTCTCGGGAGACACATTAAGTGTGTTTTTTGCACATAATATGTTTGCAGGTATGAATTTTAGGAACTACAAGCTGCTATAGGGCAGATTCCTTGTGATTCCTTGCTCGCAAGACAGAACAGTGCAATATGGTTATGAACTATATTCATATATATGTATGTAATTGCTCTTTTTTCTTTTCTTTCCTTTCCTGGCATATTACAAACTTCCTGTTGCCCAAAAATTTTGTAAGTCACTAAGACAACTTACAAAATTCTGATTTTAGACGTCTTATGAGATTTCTCTCTCCTCTCAGCAATAGGGGAGGCTCCCTTCTTACCGTTGGTGGCTTCAATAGGAACTTAACTAGAATTACAAAAAGGGGTGATCCTCTTAATCAATTCCTCTTTCTTCAAGAATGATCCTCAAACAATTACAACTTTAAGTTCTACAAAAAGCACCTATTGCTACGATAATACCGGTGGCTCGGTGGTTGACGTAAGAACAACTCCTAAGAAAGCAGTTAACTATAATATTTTGGTGGAACAACAAGAAGAATCCAAAGTCTCTTGCCATTAGCCCGAATTTATGATTAAATAAAACAATTAGCAAGGCACAAAGTCTCTTACTAATCATTTTCGAATAAAATACTTTAAACTAAAGCTCAAAGTCTTTAGCTCTTAGTAATTTGCAGCCATTGCTCAACTATAGCAATCTCCTCTCTTGAAGCTAAAAGTCTTGAAGAAACTAAATTGAGAGCTCAAATGATTTACACGAGAACTATAAATTGAAATAAAGAAAGATCAATTGATGCAACATAAGAAAACACCAACTAACCCAAGATCCGCAACACAAAGTTTAAGAACTCTTGTTTCTTCTATTCAATTTAGAAAATTTGCACCATGAAACACAAAGTTTTCAAGACACGAGAGATCAAAGCATAGTCTTCTTGCCGCAAAACAAAAGATGAAAAATACAATGGGCCTCACTCCTTTATATAGGAAAAGAGGAGAGAAAAAGGTGAAGAGAAAAGAGGAAACCCTTAACCACCTTGACTTATTCAAAAAAAAACTAAGTTTGACTTATTCAATGCTGCAAGGCCTAAAACACTTGCAATCTGATTGCATGAAGAGGCTATATAGATACATGTTTTCCTATATTTACAAAGTGCTTATGCTCTACATACAATCTGCCATAAAAACTACAGCTATCCTATCAAAGCATGAGGAAAAAAGAAGTGTCCAAGACACTTGAGAAGTGCCTTCAAAGAGTGCCAACGAGATTCTCAAACTTCTGCAGAGACTCACATACAACTGCCAGATGCGATTCACCTGTATGTTGGGCGATGACAATTACTTTTTGGATTGTGCTTGCACCCTCAGAGATAAACTTGTTATACTATGTCAATTTGCTTTGCAAACACCTCAATGAAGTTTTGTAGCCTGTCAATGTATCAATCATGCTGAAATCAAAATCATCCGCCTCAAGCTGTAGACGAATAACTCTTGTGAACTCTGTCAAAACATCTTCCTCTTTGATTAATTCATCATTTCAGCAATAACTTTGCATGTCAGATCTTGAAAGTGTTCACTAATCATGCACCCTTGATCATTAAGATGATCCACTGTCGCCTTGATTTCAGCCATGAGCCCCTGCATAACTTGTTTCTTGTTGATCATCAAATGCAAATAGTCATAATACATTCCTGTAGAATAGATGATCTCGCACTCGCAAAGAATATCCCAACCAATTTTTGTCATGCTCCTCCAAACACCTAGATCCCCATCAAGAATCTCAAGTTGTTGGTTGAATGAAGGAGCTCATTCAACTTGGCTATCATCTCCCTTTCATGCTTCAATCATGCTGAAATCAAAATCATCCACCTTCAGCTATAGACAAATAACTCATGTGAACTCTGTCAAAACATCTTCCTCTTTGATTAATTCATCATTTTCAGCAATAACTTTGCATGTCAGTTCTTGAAAGTGTTCACTGATAATGCATCCATGATCATTAAGACAATCCACTATCACCTTGATTTCAGCCACGGGCCCCTGCATAACTTTTCTTGTTGACCATCAAATGCAAATAGTCATAATACATTCTTGTAGAATAGATGATCTCACACTCGCACAGAATATCCCAATCAAGTTTTGTCATGCTCCTCCAAACACCTAGATCCCCATCAAGAATCTCAATTTGTTCGTTGAATGAAGGAACTCATTCAACTTGGTTATCATCTCCCTTTCATGCTGCAATCAAAACCATCTGCTTCAAGCTGTTGATGAATAACTCTTGTGAACTCTATCAAAACATCTTCCTCTTTGATTAATTCATCATTTTCAGCAATAACTTTGCATGTCATCTCTTGAAAGTGTTCACTGATCATGCACCCTTGATCAATAAGACAATCCACTGTCGCCTTGATTTCAGCCACGAGCCCCTACATAACTTGTTTTTTGTTGACCATCAAATGCAAATAGTCATAATACATTCCTATAGAATAGATGATCTCGCACTCGCACAAATACCCCACTCAATTTTTGTCATGCTCCTCCAAACACCTAGATCCCCATCAAGAATCTCAAACTGTTGGTTGAATGAAGGAGCTCATTCAACTTGGCTATCATCTCCCTTTCATGCTTCAACACTCTATAAGCATCCTGAATCACTTGCACACCTTGTGATTCTATGTGGCTATTGTTGGCATTAAGTGATGATAACCGGTAAGCTTGCTATCGGTACTAGTGTTGTCATTGATTGGCAAGAAGAGTATAGAGACTTGTCATCTCTATAAAGTCTACAGATCCAAGAAGATCTATATGAAAGGAAGTTGGTTTGGCAAAAGTAGTGGCTACCACCGGTCACTATACAAAGCATCAACAACTGGGTAGTGTATACAGTATAGCAAAGGAGGATTCAACCAAGGACCTGGCTACAACCGGTGTAGTCAAAAACAGGGACAGCAACACTAAACCAGTGTCAACAATACAATCGAGGACGGTGCAACCGGTGAGCCAAGGAAAGGGGCAGTAACAGGTCAACAACCCTTACCTGTTCACAGCATGAGGATATCAACCGATCTACTAATGACTCCAGTATGAACCGAGAAAGTCATAGTCAAACTAACTATTCCAATTAACTCTTTGACAGAGAATTCTTGCACTAAATCCAAAATTTTTTGAGTTAAACTGGCGATCAGTTTGAAGCGATCCTGGAGGTTTTAAAGCCGAGATCAATGGCTTTAAAATTGGCAATCGGATTGAGGCGAGTCTGGAGGATTTAAAGCCGAGACTAGTGGCTTGAAAACAAAACGTTATCTCCTATGAAGGAAAGTTGCTTGGCATGCAACTACTGCTTTCTTGATTAGACAGATAAAGCAAGGGCATGCATCTAATGTTTCCTCAGTAAACTAGTACTACACTGAGCAATGAATCCGATAAAGATCTGGAGTTAGGTCATGCTTAATGATCTCAATTAGGGGCCAAGACCCTATATATTCTTCTGTCCAAGGCAAATAGAAGTTGCCTTCATTCTGTCGAGTAAAAGAGTGAACCTGTACGCTAAAGAAGCCAAGGGTGAAAAGAAGAAAGAAGTGAGAAAGAAGATTGTGCAAAGTAGCACAATAGTAGAGGAGAAGACACCTGAAGTGACCGGTGATGCTTCTTAGTTGAGCACAAACAAAGATCTTATCAGGTTATGCTTAGCCATCTGTAAAAGGTCAAACCTTCTATTGTTCTCTAGCAATTACAATAGTTAAATCCCAGTATATGGGTGGATTCTAACAGGTCGCTTGTATCAAATCCCTTAACTGTGTGGCATCTTGCAAGGTGTTCAAAGTCCTTTAATTAGGCAGTCACTAACTGGCCTTATTGTAGCAAATCCCTTAACCGGGTCGCACCTAGCAGTGTGTTATTATCCTTTAACCGGGAAAGCTCCTTACAGGGAGTACTCTGAAAGAGTACAAAATTTGTGAGGTCTCCTCACACCATGGTTTTTACCCTAACCGGGTTTCCACGTGATAAATCTGGTGTCACTGTGTGATTGTTTGCTTACTGTTATTATATGCCTATATCTGACTACCTTTCAGCTGTAAGTTTACTTCGCCAAATTTAAAGAGGGAGAAGTTTTAGAAGTGTTGATTCACCCCTCCCCTCTCAGCACCAGTTCGGACTGTCAATTGGTATCAAAGCCAAGTTTTGTTTTCTTCGCTGCTTGACCGCACAAAGAAAAATACAAGATGATGAGAAAGGAAGGACCAAAGTTTTCAAAAGAAAACTTTACTCTCTGGTGCAGCAAGATGAAGTTGTACATGAAGACCACCGACGATCAATACTAGAACCATGTCACAACTGATTACACTGAACCCACTGGCATGCTGACACCCGATCAACAGAAGATCAAAGTCGAGCACACGGTTGCTCAGGACATGATAGCTAGCACACTACCTGATCATGTGTATGCTGAGATAGAACATCTTGATTATGCCTTCAAAATGTGGGGCAAGTTGCAAACGATCTATGGAGGGGATCCAAATGTTCAAAGAGCCAAGGTTGAAAGCCTCAGAGGAAAGTATGATGACATGAGAATGAATGAAGGAGAAGACATCGAGCAATATAACAACTGGATCAAAGAGGTGATCAACTCCATCAAAAGCGCTAGAGGAACGCTCAGTGAAGAAGAGGTGGTTAGCAAAATACTGAGAACTCTCAGACCTCAGTATGCCATCAAGATCTCGGCCAATCCTAGATGCATCCGAAGGCCAATCCTCAACAAATTCTAAAATATCATCAATATGGAGGTAATAATTACCCATTCCAGCTGACTCAAATAGAATTTGAGCATGAGGATCATTAGACTTAACAACAACATATTTAGTTTCCCTTTCAGTTTGCAGCTTTTGAATGTTGCCCTTCACGGGTATTCGCGCTTCACACTTGTCCATGTTAAGCTCACCACCCACATCCTTACGGAAATTTCGACCAAGCAACATACCATAGGAAGCAGGAAGATCAACGACTAAAATCGTCATCTTGATTTTCTTTTCAGGGAAAGATGTGAATGCAAACTGAGAATCCTTGATTTGCCCCCGAAGAGGCACTTGTTTATTCTCCATGGAATAACAATTTCCAAAAGTCTTTGTCAAGGTAACACCTAAGGCTTCAGCTACTTTAGCTGGCATGACATTATCAAATGCTCCGGAATCAAGAACACAATTACTCACCTTGAAACCATTCATAAGCAAGGAAATGTAGAAAGGTTCTATTTTTCCTTAAACAAATGAGGGAAAGGTAACTAAGTTAATGGACAAATTTTTAGGTTCTAGGGCAACCTGAGCTTGGGTGGGTTGCGATTCTTTGACAAACTAATTAAGCCTTTCCAGTTGATCTGGATAAGTTTGTAGGTATTCAACCTCAGATATCTGAATCTTAGTCTTCTTAGCATGATCTATAATATCAAATGCTTGAAATGAACTCGCTCGAGAAGAGAAAAAAGCTGCATCTTGAGGTTTTGGATTAGACACACTGGGTCTCGGTATACTAAAAGAAATACCAAGAGCATTGGTCGTACTAACTTGGTCTTTACCTGCATCTTTGGAAAGAGTACGGAATGGTATTCCTCTTTTGGCAAGCATGACAGGTGTTTGTATATCAACATTTGCTTTGGCAGCTTCATCTCTTTGTCTAGCTAGCTGCGTTTGGTAACGTGTCATAACTGCATAAGCATGACCAAAACTTTCTTCAAGATCTTGATCTTCATAGTAAACATACCCTATGTTAGAGTTGCCAACTACTCCGTCATTTTCATTGTATAGGGCAGCATTATCCTCCATTTGGTAATCTTCTGGTAAAGTATCAGATTGATCATTCTCAAAGTATCTTGTGGCTTGATTAACAGGAGGAGCTTCAAGTGCAAGTCTCTTTGGAGAGGGAGGAAGCTTTGCTTGATTCTTCGCTGCGTAGTTGTGAGCAGCATTAGGAAATGTTCTTCGGGGAATATCTTTGTACGGAGTATTGAAAGAATTCTGAGAAATTTGCTTTTTCAAAGCAAGTAACTCATTTGCTAGTTTTTGTACCATAGGATCCGTACTCCCTGAAGAAGAACCATCATTAGAATTTCCCTTGGAATGTTCCCTTCCTATCTTACTAGCCATGATAAGATCATCTTCAATTTCAGTTGCCAGAGTTTGAGCATTTGCTAGACTGGTAGGAACAGCACTCCTTAGAAAGAAACTAACCTCTGGAAGTTGAGTGTTAATGAAGAAAAATTTGAGATTTTTAGCAGTAGGTTGGGAAGAAGTTGGAATACGATTGGCCAACTTGTTGAATTTTGCAATAAACTCTTGCATTCCCTCTTGTGCATCTTTCTTCATTTGAGTGAGCTAAGCAAGCAATGCATGCTCATCTTCTGCAGGCTTGAAACGTTCTTCAAATTTGGTCTTTAAGGAATCCCAATCAGTGATTGATCCTGTAGCCAAATTGTAAAACCAATCTGCAACAATACCTTGCAAGGTTTCAATGAAAAGCCTCACGGAGACATCTTGATACTCCACACCAAGCACGCCACATGGAATGTAAAATGGCTTAATATGCTCATCAGGATGTTGTTTGCCATCACCATAGAATTTAGGAAAATTCTTTTGTGAGCCTTGTGGTAATGGGTGTATCGGAGAAGTAAGATTCAAAGGACCAAACGTCGTTCCCCATGGACCTGTAGCAGCCATCTTAGGAAAATTAAATGGAACTAACGGTTTCTGGAAGAAAGGTGAAATTTCACTTGGAACACGACTCCTTTTTCCGGAAAGTGGATAACTGGTAGTTCCTTCAAGAGGAGTTTGATTGGCAAGCAAATCAAGCTTGGCCTTTTGAGACCAACTTAGAGCAGCACCTTTCGATTCTTCTCCTTTAGAATGACGTTCGTATGTGCGAAAACCCTCCAGTGTGAACAATTAAATTTAGAACAATGGGAAGAATAATAACTTCAAACGAAAGTGTGAGGCTTCCGAATGTGTTTGATATCCCCAGCGGAGTCGCCAAAAACTATTGGCTAAAAATTTTGTAAGCTACTAAGACTACACCTTACAAAATCGTAACTTTAGGCAACGGTATAAAGAGATAAATCTCTCCTCTCAGCAATAGGGGAGGCTCCCTTCTTACCGTAGATGGCTTCAATAGGATTTTGACTGAAAACGGATAAAGAGTGATTCTTTCAACCTTTTCCTCTTTTTTCAAGAAACGATTCACAAGCAAAGACAACTTATTAATTCTACAAGGATTTCCTAATGCTACGATAATACCGGTGACTTAGCAATTGATGTAACAACAACTCCTAAGGCAGTAGTTACAAATATATTTGGTGCATTAAGACAAGGGCCCAAAGTCTCTTGCGATTAATCCTATTTGAAGATAACAAGAATTAATAGTGAGGCTCAAAGTCTCTCACTAATGATTCTAAAATTAAAGGAAAAACACGCAAAATTGAAGCTCAAAGTCTTCAACTCTCAGTATTTACAGCCACTATTAACTATAGCGATTCTCCTCCTGTAGCTCAAAGTCTCTCAAAAGGTGAACTGAACCTCCAATGATTTACACAAGTTAAGCTATGAAATGAATTCAAGAACGATTAAACAATTTAACATAAGAAAACATCATTCAATCACAAGATTTGCAACACAAAGCTTGGAAAATCCTGTTACTTTTATTCACTTTTAAAAATTCGTACAATGAAACACACTTTTCACCACACAAGTTCTCGAGTATAGCTTTCTTGCTTGAAACAAACGATGAAAATATTTACAATGAGCTCTCCTTTATATAGGAAAATAGGAGAGAGAAAAGTGGAGAGAAAAGGGGAAACCCTCAACCACTTTGATTTATTCAACAACCTAATAACTACTTTTGACTTATTAAATGTTACAAGGCTTAAAGCACTTGCAACATGATTACATAATACTAGTATACATGAATATGTTTACCTGTAATTATAATTATCACATGTACTACATGCAATCTATCAACCATATGCTAATAAAACAAAGAAAAAGCGTCCCTGACACTTAGGAATCAACATCAGAGAGTATTTACATAAACCTTGAACTTACAAAGAGACTCACGTATAATAGCTGGATCAGGTGCACCTGTATGTTGAGCAATCGCCTTCCATAGAACATGTGACTTAGTATAGCTGGTTACCTGGTCTTGGAGCTAATTCAAGGACATTTTATATTCCATGAATCGGTCAAGAATGGTGAGATTGAAATCATTTGAATCAAGCTAAAGGCAAATCATTTATGAAAACCTTGTCATCACAGCTCCTTCAATCAGGTTACCATCTTCTAAGAAAACTTCACAAGACAATTTATTGAACTCTTTTGTCTTTTGACATTCTTGTTCATTCCATGAGTTCAATGCTGATTGCAAATTTGTGACCAATTAACTAAGACTCTTTCCTTATTGATCATTAAATCAAGAGACTCAAAATATGTATCAACAAAAGAAATGATTTCAAACTAACACAACTTCTTAAGATTGAACTCTTGCATGGTTCTCCAGACATTTACATCTTCATTCAAAACTTTCAGCTGCTGATGAAAGGATGAAATAAGTTCCCTTATTTCATTGACAGTCAAGCGTATATGTCTCAAAACCTTGTATGAGTCCTTAATCACCTGCATTCCTTGTGTCTCTATTTGATCAAACCATTCATCAACTACTTTCGCCTTCTTTTGACACTTCTCATAATCCTCAAGGCTTGATACTGAAATAGGAGCAGCATTCTGAGAATTGTTCATCATGTCTATAATTTCAAAGAGGTGTGTATTTTCTTCCTTCAACCTGTTTTTCTTTTCCCACAGCTTATTATTCCTCTACGTAGGGTGTGCAACGGCATCCTGAGCATCTTGTTGACAACTCAAACACGTCTTCTTACCAAGCTCAACCCTTGTGAATTTATAATTAGAAAGTTGCCCCTCTTCTGGAGACCTATCAATCAAAGGCTCAACAATTTCAGCATACTTGGCATTGTCATCAACCACGATCCTTGACACTATTTTGGCCTTCTTGTTCTTTGGAGCCTTTGGCTTTGAAACTTTTCTAAGATCAAAACCCTCCAATGGAATCTCTTCCTTCTTCCTTTTTTGGGTTATGGCACCTAGCCAAGAAGGCAAAGAAAGTGAAGAAGATGTCATTATTGCAAATGTAATGGCTAGAGTGGTAACCGGATCCGCCTACGCAATTGTAGCCACAAGAGGAGGAGCCTCTATTGAGATTTCCATAGGAGTAGGGCTGCTATGAGTAACCTCTGACATGAATTGCTCCAACTACACTGAAGTAGTATCAAGCATCGTCATAGAAGAGATGGCCATAGAAGGAATAGTCATGGAGTATGCATCAAACACACTCTCAAAGTTGTGGTAAGAGTCCTCAGATATAACATTAGGAGCAGTTGATGAAATAGGCAAGGCAGGTGTCACCATGACTGAGTCCATAGGACGAAAATGCTCTGTAGAAAATACATCTACAATTGTACCCAAAGGGGAATCAGGAGACTTATCTGACACAGACGTTGAATCAAGAATTGTTGCAGTAACTGAATAATCCACAGGAGGAGGTACAACGGGTGAAGATACCTTAGGTGAATCAAGCATCTCATCATCACTGGATACCAATTGAACCTTCTCAGGTTATGTGCTTTAAAATTCAAGAACTCTCCCAGCATCCTTACCTCCCTTGATAGTAAGCTTAGGAATGGTAGACATAATAGGAATGATAGGATCAGTTGCTGAAGAGGATGTGCCATCTTTAGTTCTACCTTTAATCTCCAATCTCCTACCAATTGGGCCACCATGATCAAAATCTTTTCCTGATCTTATTTTAATGCTTTTCAAACCCCTTCTTTTCAGCCAAATGTCGGTATTTGCAAGAATGGATTCAAAACGGTCCCATACAGAATTACTCTCTTTACCTGACCAAGATGGAGACAAAACAGTCAAACTCTCAACATGATTGCTAGTGTAATCAAGATCAAGAATGTCACCATCATCTTCAACCCCAGGAGGAATGTCTGCAAGGTTGAAGTCAATAATCTGTTTAGTAGTCAAGCGACAGTAATCCATCCTCCGTACGTCTGCCTCAGTGCGAAGATCAATCCATATGTCTTCAAGTCGATACACATGCACAAACTACCTCCTCATCTTATCATTAAGCCCTCGCCAATCAAAATGACTCCTGGCCATGAATATCTTCAATGTAATCCTCTAAAGTTCATATTCCATGTTCTTGGCCTTTGGCACTGTATCAATGGAGTATCCTCCAGTTTTTTAGTGGGTTTCGTGAGGCAGCAATGTACACCAGGTATGAGTTCATATAAAAAGTACAAGTGTTGACAACTTCAGACAGCTGCTCACATAACATATCACTGATCATTTCTCCCCAAAATATCTTCTTCTTTGATCGGACAATGAGAGAAATGTATTTGTACATCCAAGGTTCAAAGGTGTTTGATGTCCTTAACCCTCCAAGGCAACTAAATAATGTGATGAGGTCACTAATCTCCTTCTTGAACTCGGTGCGACAAATTCCCTTTGGCCACCTTGCAATATTAGGCCTTTTGTTGAGCAGCCAATTGTCATTAATAAACTTTGTACAAGAAGTGTATTCATTCCACCTCTCAAGAGCTTTTTGTTTGGTAATATTAATAACCACAAGAACCGGTGGCACTTGAAAGATTTTGTCAATGGTCTCTGGGTCAAGACTAATAATAGTCTTGCCATCTTGATCTTTGATGGTCCTGGATGATGGATCAAAGTTCCTCGCACATGCAAGCATGAATTCTGGCTCAAGGGCAGCTAATGGAATAGTGGAAACAAAATGGATACTGCTTTGTTTAATGGAAACTATGTCTTCTATAACTGCAACATCAACCCTTTGAAGGAAATCTTCAAAGTTCATGTGTGAGATAATGGTGTCTTTGACCTCTTCACAATAAGAAATAACTTGTGAAGGCGGGACAGAATTATGATATGAATCATATTAGTATTTCATCTTCTTCTTCTCTTTTTCTTTGGCAAGCGTAATCCCTTCAAACACAGCAACTCTATCAGATCGAGCAGTTATTACATAAAAACTCCACAAAGTGAGGTCTTCTTGAGAAGGATCCATCATAGAATTTCTTAGAATGATGAATGGTGTATGGAGATGACTGATTTTTTGGGAGATGAATTGGTTTCAGCTCAAAAGAGAACTCAAGAACGAGTTTCTCGTGGGTAATCGCATATGAAGACAGCGAGAGAACCATGAAGGATAGGAAGGTAAGTAAATGGATGGATATCATCTATTCTTATAAGGGACAACAATTTATGCAAGTAGACTTTTGGAGGATAATACATGAATGGACTTACATTGGACTTGTTCTCTTCTTCATCATAGAACGGGGTTTTTAATCCCGACTACATACGCAAGCAAGATGAGACTCTTGCATATGCATCTTAAGAATAAAAGATAGAAGTAGAAGAAACATGAATTTAAACACATGTAAATCAAAAATGAAAGTTTACACATTAGTTAAATGCTTTGGGAAGAAAAATAGGAAAAAGACATAAGGAAGAAATTACCTCAATCGTCAAGATGAAATCTTTCAAAATCTTGAGCAAAATCTGAAATGAATCCAATAGATTTTCGGATTTAGGAAAGATTGGATTGAAAAAATATATATAGATCACATTCCTAGTCTTTTTCCTTCAATTTTGGATAGTCAACATGCATATACAGCCAAGTGGGAAGGAATGAGAGATCAAATGCAAAGAAATAGCAACCATTTTTTACTATTTCTAATGTATATTTAATGAGGATGAAAAACGGCGTCTAGGGCATAAATTTCAATCAAAATGAGGAAATAAAACAATGAAAGAAAGAAATAACTCACCAAAATCAATTCTAGAGCTGAGAAATTGATTGGAGATGCTCAAATCCTTCTTCCATGAAACGTTTTTGAAGAAGAATGATCAAAGGCGGACTGTTTTCATTAAAATGCACATGCCTTAGTTTCAAACAGCATATGCAAGCTCTCCAAAAATCGACACCCTGGGAGAAATCGCAGCCAAGTGAAGGAAAAACGCGTTTTGATGATGTAAAAACACATGCAAAGAAGCATGTAATCACTGCCAAATTCGACGCCCTAAGCTGGAAACGCACTTGGTTGAATGCAAACACACATAAAAACAATGTGTAAATGCCCTGAGAAAAGGCGTCAAGGAGGACATATTAAAAACATTATTTGGAGAAGAGTTTGCACTTGTAGAAATATGCAATCCCTTCTAAATTCGATGCCCAGAGTCGAGAAACAAAACGCTTCTTTAGCATGTCTTGGCACATGTAAAAATGTATGTAATCCTTCCTAAAAACGACGCCTTCGGAAAAACGCACTTGGTTGAAAGGCTGGGCGCACCTTTATGATGTGTTTACATGAGTTTCTAACGCATGCAATCCTCCCTAAATCGACACCCTAGGAGGAATATTATAAACATTGTTTGAAAAGGGTGTTTGCACATGTGAAAATACATAAAAAGATATGTATTTGAGTTTAAAAACACCTTAGTGGTTCTCCATTAAAAACGCACTTTTCAAGTGCAATTACACATCAAATAGAGCATGTTTTTAATGAGGAAAAAGCCACTTGAAGACTTTTAAATATGTTCTTTTCTATATGCAGTCGCATATAAAAACAACTCATAAAAGGATTAAATACGTTCTTTTGGAGTTCAACTACACATTCTTATAAAACATGTTTTTGGCTTAGAAAAAGCCACTTTTACATGTTTTATATATGCAGTTGCATATAAAAATGACGTATTTAATGTATAAAAGACTTAATTTCAAGAGGTAGGTTTTTAAAAGTGTTTTGCATATTGATGATATGCAATGAGAAATAAAAACTGCACTCCTTTGAACTTAAATGTTTTAATTTTAAATTAAATTTAATAGATAACTATAGTATTAATAAAGTAACATTAAATTAGATTATTTTAAAGCTAATTTCATGAAAACATTAAAAACTATAGCTAAATCAACTCGCAATGAGTTGAAATTTGAAAATGAAAATCAAAATCCATTTTATATATTAAACATAATTTGAACTCGTGCAATCGACTTTGAAAAACTCACCTTTTAAGGATTTTTTAAAGAAAAGAATATGCAGTCAGCCTGAAAAACCTCACCTTTTGCATCATAACTTGAGTTATACAACTCTGTTTGATGTCTAAGATAACTTGAAACGAGCATATTTCAAAGGGCTATTGACTCAAGGGAAAATCAAGATTAAAAATTGCTAACAAGAAAGAGAAAGACGAAGAAAAGAACTTAAAGGTTACCAAAAATCAAGTGCTTGTAGTCAGAGAAGAAAAACTCGTCCTGACAAATGATAAGGTGATTATCTTGACGGGAACCCTCAAAAAGGATGCATGAAATGACTATTACAAAGAACATTTCAGGGATGAAGAATTGTCTTTATAACACATTATCCAAAACATCAAAAACAAAGACGATACACCTACGAATTCACAAGAAAATTCCATAGGGTTGCCACAATTTTGTGATCTCAAAATTGAGGTCAACATTGTTGACTTCAACCTTGCAGACATTCCTCCTGGGGTTGAAGATGATGGTGACATTCTTGATCCTGATTACACTAGCAATCATGTTGAGAGTTTGTTTGTTTTGTCTCCATCTTGGTCAGGTAAAGAGAGTGTTTCTATATGGGACCGTTTTCAATTCCTTCTTGCGAATACCAACATTAGGCTGAAAAGAAGGGGTTTGAAAAGCATCAAAATAAGATCAGGAAAAGATTTTGATCATGGTGGCCCGATTGGTAGATCGGAGATTAAAGGTAGAACTACAGATGGCGCATCCTCTTCAACAGCTAATCCTATCATTCCTATCATGTCTACCATTCCTAAGCTTACTATCAAGGGAGGTAAGGACACAGGGAGAGTTCTTGAAGTTAAAAGTACACAACCTGAGAAGGTTCATGTGGTATCCAGTGATGATGAGATGCTTGATTCACCCAAGGTATCTTCACCCATTGTAGCTCCTCTTGTCGATACTTCAGTTACCACAGCAATTCCTGATTCAGCGCCTGTGTCAAATGAGTCTCCTAATTCACCTTTGGGTATAGCTGCAAATGTATTTTCTACGGAGCAGATTCCTCCTATGGACTCAATCATGGTGACACCTGCCTTGCCTATTTCATCAGTTGCTCCTATTGTTATATCTGAGGACTCTTACCACAGTTTTGAGAGTGTGTTTGATGCATACTCCATGACTATTCCTTCTATGGCCATCTCTTCTATAACGGTGTTTGATACTACTTCAGTGCAATTGGAGCAATTCATGTCTGAGATTACTCATAGCAGCCCTACTCTTATGGAAATCTTAACAACAGCTCCTCCTCTTGTGGCTACAATTGCACAAGCGGATCGGGTTACTACTCTAGCCATTACATCTGCAGCAACGACATCTTCTTCATTTTCTTTGCCTTCTTGGCTAGGTGCCATAACTCAAAAAAGGAAGAAGGAAGAGATTTCATTGGAGGGTTTTTGATCTCAGACAAGTTTCAAAACCAAAAGCTCCAAAAAGAAGGCCAAAACAGTGTCAATGATCGTGGTTGAAGATAATGCCAAGTATGCTGAAATTGTCGAGCCTTTGATTGATAGATCTACAGAAGAGGGGCAGCTTTCTGATTATAAATTCACAAGGCTTGAAATTGGTAAGCAGACACGTTTTAGTTGTTAACAAGATGCTCAGGATGCCATTGCACAACTCACGCAGAGGAATGATAAGATGTGGGAAAAGAAAAACAAGCTGAAGGAAGAAAATGCACGCCTCCTTGAAACCATAGAAATGATGAACAATTCTCAAAATGTTGCTCCTATTTCAGTATCAGGCCCTGAGGATTATGAGAAGTGTCAAAAGAAGCTGAAAGCGGTTTATGAATGGTGTGATAAAAAAGAATCACAAGGAATGCAGGTGATTAAGGACTCATACAAGGTTTTGAGGCATATATACATGATTGTCAATGAAATAAGGGAACTTATTTCATCCTTTCATCAGTAGTTGAAAGTTCTGAACGAAGATTTAAATGTCTGGAGGACCATGCAGGAGTTCAATCTCAAAAAGTTGTGTCAGTTTGAAATCATTTCTTCTGTTGACACATATTTTGAGTCTCTTGATTTAATGATCAATAAGGAAAGTCTTAAGTAAATTGGTCAGAGATTTGCAATCAGCATTGAACTCATGGAATGAACAGGAATGTCAGATGACAAAAGAGTTCAATAAATCGTCTTGTGAAGTTTTCTCAGAAGATGGTAAGCCGATTGAAGGAGTTGTGATGACAAGGTTTTCAAAAATGATTCCCCTTCAGCTTGATTCAGATGATTTTAGTCTCACCATTCTTGACCGATTCATGGAATGTAAAATGTCCTTGAATCGGCTCCAAAGCCAAGTAACCAGCTATACTAAGTCACATGTTCTACGCAAGGTTACTGCGATTGCTCAGCATATAGGTGCACCTGATCCAGCTATTATACATGAGTTTCTTCGTAAGTTCAAGGCTTATGTAAATACTCTTTGATGCTGACTCCTAAGTGTCTAGGACACTTTTTCTTTGTTTTATTAGCATATGATTGAGAAATTGCATGTAGTAAATGTAATTATAGGAAAACATATTCTTGTATACCAGTATTATGTAATCATGTTGCAAGTGCTTTAAGCCTTGTAACATTGAATAAGTCAAAAGTAGTTACTAGGTTGTTGAATAAATCAAAGTGGTTGAGGGTTTCCCCTTTTCTCTCCACTTTTATCTCTCCTATTTTCCTATATAAAGGAGAGAGCTCATTGTAAATATTTTTATCTTTTGGTTTTGAAGCGAGAAAGCTATACTCAAGAACTTGTGTGGTTAAAACTTTGTGTTTCATTGTACGAATTTTCAAAAGTGAATAAAAGTAACAGGATTTTCCAAACTTTGTGTTGCAAATCTTGTGATTGGATGATGTTTTCTTATGTTACATTGTTTAATCGTTCTTGAATTCATTTCATAGCTTAACTTGTGTAAATCATTGGAGGTTCAGTTCACCTTTTGAGAGACTTTGAACTAAAGGAGGAGGATTGTTATAGTTAATAGTGGCTGTAAATATTGAGAGTTGAAGACTTTGAGCTTCAATTTTGAGTGTTGTTCTTTTAAGTTTCAAAATCATTAGTGAGAGACTTTGAGCCTCACTATTAGTTCTTATTTTCTTTAAATAGGATTAATTGCAAGAGACTTTGGGCCCTTGTCTTAATCCACCAAATATATTTGTAACTACTGCCTTAGGAGCTGTTCTTACGACAATTACTAAGTCGCCAGTATTATCGTAGCAGTAGGAAATCCTTGTAGAATTAATAAGTTGTCTTTGCTTGTGAATCTTTTCTTGAAAAAAGAGGAAAAGGTTGAAAGAATCACCCTTTATTCAATTTCAATCGAAATCCTACTAAAGCCACCTACGATAAGAAGGGAGCCTACCCTATTGCTGAGAGGAGAGATTTATCTCATTATACCGTTGCCTAAAAGTTACATTTTTGTAAGGTGTAGTTCTAGTAGATTACAAAATTTTTAGCCAACACTGGGTAAGGCTGAGGTAGATAAAATTGTTTCAATGCCTATTTTTAACCTAAGAGATTTTGAGCTAGTATTGTGCACCATGGTGCATGCCTAGGACAGGAGCACGCACGAGTCCACAAAAAAGATATTTGGATCAAATAGTGATAGTGTCTTATTCAACCAAGGAGTTTAACAAGGTATTTGGAGTGCCCAATAAAGGACATTTGGCAGCTAAACCCTCTTCCAAGATGTCAATTGAAGACAAGAAATCATTGTTGGAACACATATGTAGGCGAGACCTCGCACAAAACCAATCGGACAGTTTGTGGAATAGTAGCAACAATAGGGGATTGAAAAAATCCTTCATCACTTCGCCAAAATGGATGTGCATAATGGACTTACTCAAGAGAAAACTCATAGGTGGAAGTAGAGCATCCAACATTGCCATATGGATGCTGAGCCTAATGAATGGACTGAATAACGGCAAGGTCTACAACTGGGGACAATACTTGTCTAACCGGATTAAGGAATTTCTACAGTTCGGACAAAAGACATTCTATATGCTACACCATGTCATCGCTTTGTTTCTGGACGCACTCCGCACACAGCTTGCCCCTAAGCATTGGCATGCTTTTGTCCCTGCTAGTTGAGTTGAACTGTATAAACCTACCATGAACAATTGGTTGCACTTGGATACCTTCATGGTGGGTAGTTTTGAACCTTTGAGGATTAGGCAAGAGGTCACATGAGCACGGACGAGGGTGAAGAAGAGGATGACACCTCGGAGGAGGTAGAGGAGGAAACAACATAGACATCCTCTTCTTCTAGTGAGTGTTCAACAGATGAGTAGTTTTGTATAGCACCTGGTCATACTCGAGCACAGCGGAAGGTGGCAACACAAGAAAGAGACAAAGGGGAGACATCCAAGGAAATTGAGTTCCTAATTGTGCAAGATGGGCCCCTACTTGGGACATTGCCAGAGAATGCATTAGAGATGCTAGATGGGACGAATGAGGAACATGAGGGAGAGATCGTACAAAAGGAGTTGGTCGTACGGATAGAGGTTGCACGAGAGGAGGTGGTACGGATGGAAGCATTCGGCACAGGGATGGCAGTCGCACAAGAGGTAATACGGATGGGGACAGTAGGCACAAAGATGGCAGCCTAGGGAGGAGAGATGGCAGTCTACTATGACGATATGGTACTATAGAGAGACGATGTACAGAGTGAAGGGACAGTACCACAAGGAGTGATACCTCAGGAAAAGTTGCCAGTACTCCCAGATTGGGGTGCAAAGAGGGTGCAATTTACTCCATCCCAGTTGTCATCCATGGCACACTTGGTTCCCCAACAACAATTATCGCAGACAAGGTTGGTAGATCTCAAAACACATAGGGGAGGGGGCCACACTATCTGGATCGCCACCTCACACGGAATTGAAAGGGCCCAACTGATTGCACTTATGGTCACTCCAGCACACCCAACGTGTGATGATCCCAACTGGCTCTCTATTGCAAATTGGCTCTTTGTTTCAAATTTAGTTGCAATTTCTCTTGTATTTCCTCAAACATGTATATTTTAATCAAATTTTCAACAACTAACAATAATATTATCATCAAATAGTAATTTAATTCTAACCAGCTGCTCATTAATCATTTATTTCAATGCCAAGAAAGTTTATCATCATTACATAAATTAAATGAGTAGCACCTTATTAAGGAAGAAGTTATCTATCTTTGTTGCAGCCCAATTAAATCCACCATAACTTCCAATGCAGATGCAGCCACCAAGAAAGTTCCCAAACACCTTCGATACAACCTCTATAGCTGTGAGATTTATTGCAGCCAAGGACTAGGCATCACAGCTACACAGAACGTCAAACAGAGAATTTACAATGGCTGACGCAGTCCTTAAAAAGTCGCGCAAGACACTAAACACATGCGCCAAACAAGACACAATCTCGAACTTGCTGGATGAACTCTTACGCTCCAAATGATAATTACTGTTGTAATTTAACAACAGCAAGGGAAAGACGCAACTCAATGAAATAAACACAGCTTCTTAAAATTGCACCAAACTGTGACTTCACCAGCTACACATTTCTTTGGTAATCAATAACCGATTCAAAGCATTCATCTTACACAAATCTTGATGTAGCACCATTCAAATCCGAACAAGACTTTGCAAATCCAACATAAGTTTGATGTTCTCTCCAAATGTTGAAGACCAAACATCAATATCTCTACAAACAGGAAGAAGCTCAACGTTTTCTCCTAAGAAGAAGACCAAACCCTAGCTCATCCCAAGAAATTTTGAAAATCCTCTCCAAGAACAAATTTCACAAATTCATCAAATGGTCAATAGGTGAGAAAAATCGATTTCTCCCTTGGCTTATAAAGAAAAATCCAAATCTTCCTCGACACACTTTTCATTAAAGAAGTGTCTTCAACACACCATCACTTTATAACATTAAAGTTATAAAGTTATTAAATTAAAATAAATTAATTTAATAACCACATTTTAAACATGAAGCCACTGCAACTTCCTGACAGAATAAATCCAACTTTTGATGACAGAGCCCTGAGCTCATACTCCCCTGGCAGAAATAGCCATCTAACCAAATAGACTTACTATAAATAGTAAGTCTCTCAAACTGGAGATTTCTCATAAACAATCTTGAAACATCTGATAACGCTATGTAGGCGCCCTGCTAAACCAAGTCATTCCCAAAATACCACTTACTATAAATAGTAAGTCATCCAATCTGACCCAAACGAAGAGCAGACCTAGCAACTAGAATCTCCAAAATGGAATCCCTCCTCTGACTCTGCCAACTGACCCCTTCTGATCACCTAATTAGCTTACGAGGGTCACCAAACTAAGCTAATCCCAATGGACATTACACAATGAGACTAGTCACCCCAGCCACCATTGTCACCACTCCAGTAGCACCACTACCACTACCAGCACCAGCGGCAATTCCACCTTCAGGGATGGCAGGAACTGATCAAGAGGAGGGAGATATGGATGTGGAAGCTGACAACTTGTTGGCAAAGTTTCAGATGGAGGTACAAGACATACCATCGACCTCACCCATGCTGATGATGGGACATTAGAATGAGGAAGCCACCCAAACCCATCCAGGAGCAGTATAGATAAACAGAGGGAGTCAGCATATGGGTGAACAGGAAGAGGGTTCCACAAAAGTTGGTGGAGCAGAAAGTTCCATTCCCCCATTTAAAGACACGGCACAACAGTTCTTAGTGGAGTTAGAGGCTATGGCAGTAACTACACGGGACATGGTAGACCGATCGAGGAAGTTGGATATGGGGTCTGTGACTACGGCAACTGAGGCACTCTTGAGATTCATAACAAAAGAGTGTAACACAAAATTCATTGAACGCCTCACAAGGCAAGGATGGCTGAAGATGGAAATATCAGAGAGGGTACAAGTATGGAGTAAGCCACATACCCTCACAGGATATAGAGGGCACGTAGGGATGATGAGCACCCTAGTCAAGATGGAGGAAACCTTTCGAGCTACTTTTTTACAGTTGCAATAGGTTCATGGATGGCTCGCAAGGCGGAGGAGCGTACACTTACACTGGAGAGGGAGGCGGCCCTACAGACAAGAGTGCAGGAGTTGGAGAATGCATGGGTAGAGAAGGAGAAGCAGCTGGCAAGGACCCAGAAGGATCTTATGGATGCCTTGAGATTGTTGAAGGTGGCGCATGAGAAACAAATTGTAGCAGAGAGAGGCCTGAGTCTCCTTCGCCAATAGCTTCCACGCGCCACAACCTCGGCTACTCCAAGGACGTCCTTTCTCCCGTCCTAGTAAACTTGCTTTATGGTTTTCCCATTTTGGTTTGTGTACCCAACAATATGTTCATAACCCATACTCCATATTCTGCACTATGAGGGTACTCATGTCCTTTACATAGTCATCCTCTCCTTGAGAGGAGTTTCTCACCTCAAGTGGGTCACTCCTCTCTCCCTCAAGACTGCTCTTCCCTCCCAAGGGTGAGCTTGGCCTTCACACCCTAAAACAAACACAATCACATTTGCACAAACAAGGAGTAGACATGAAGATATAGTGACAGCCACATATACAAATATATTCACATTGAAGTAACCACATTTTCACAGCACAAGAACACACATGAACAAACACTTACAGCCATATACACACATACAATCACATTGACGCAGTTATTTATTTTCAATTTTTCCTTAAAAGCAACATTTAATGGCAGCAAGAAGGTAAGATCACCAACCTTAAGGTATTGCAAAAATTGTAGCAGTAAGTCTTTCTTTTTCTTTCCTTCCCAAGCTTTTTCCTTCAAGAGCAATTTCCCAGAACCAGTCTGCTTCCTCCCCCCTTTTTTTTCAGCTAGCCTCTTTTTTAAAACTCCATACTTAGCCCCTTTTTTAATAAAAAAAACAAATCCCTCTAAGAATAAAAGGAATGGGATTGAGCCCTCTACCCCATGAGCCACCAATAATAAATGTGATATCTGCTACACACAAGTGGCCATTTTCGTCACTTCTTTTACAGCTAGTTTTGAATGGACATATCTTGCCCATTTTGCAAGATATGGTCTTTGTTAGACCCCTAACCCCTAGGAACCCTATTAGGGGGCTTATAAATGGTAAAATCACACCAACCAAGGCCTATATGACCCCTCAAAAGCCTCCTACAAGGTCACCTACGGGTCAACTTGATAAGGAAGTGACACAAGCTCTTCTACCCATATGGTTTATTTCCCAAGGGCACATGGTATATTTGTTAATGCTTGGGAATAAGTTATAAGAAGTGTTTTTCTTTTGTTTTTTTCATAAAACTCCGAACTTTAATTTAAACATGGCACATAAATGACACTTACACAACTCACAAAATATAATGACACTTGTCCCATAATGGTAATAAATTTGCATTTCACATAATTCTAAAACAACATGTTAATCAATTCATTGAACATACAATCTCATGCACCCAATCATGATTACCAAAAATCAATAATGTACACTATCATCTCAACATAGTTTTATGAGCATTCATGAGATTTTATTAATCAAGAGGTAAGGGAAACATGTACAAATAATCATGGCAGCATAAATGAGTACTCATGATGACCTTATTAACTATTAGGTAAAGGAATCATATACAAATAATCATGTCAACATAATGTTAAGGAATCACAATTATACCAACAAAGCACATTGAAATGTTTCCATCACTAATGATTAGTTTACCAAGATACCTATTAAACATATTTAAGTATTTCCCACAAATAATATTTAATGTACCAAACTACACTAATATATCAATCAATCATAAAATCATCAATATTCACACACACACAAATCAAAATCCCAAAATGTGTCTACTGGAATAAGAGCATAAAGCATGCAAAACTAGGCTAACAACATCAACTACCAATCCATAACAATAATAGTTTAACATCATAGCATAATAATAAAATGATGTGGGCTACTAAGCTAAATCAAAAATAACAAGTCTGTGGGTCTATGAGAAATCATGGTGAGTCTCACATCCTCTCCTCCCTAACCTATTCCCCCATTTCCAATAATCAAGAAACTGCCAAGAAACGTTTCCTAGCCATCACTTTATAAATTTTGATTTTCAGTTGTTTCAATGTTGAATGTCCATACTCTTAGGCTCTTAGATCAATAGAATATAGATTTTTTTTAATAAAATAGCTATGCTGAAATATGTGTGTACAATATGTTTTCCCTAAATTTAGAACTGTGGATGACAAGTGTGTTGTGCATGTTGCCATGTACACACATATACATATACACATACATTTTTACATTTGCATAGATACACACACATGTATATATAGTAATATACATAAGCATAGATATGTAGATATATATAAACAAACATATACATACGTGTGTGTGTCTCTATGTGCGCACACACACACACACATATGTATATGTATATAAAAACATATATACATAGGCCTATATATCCTTCACTTTAATTATAGGTTCTGAATTTCTTATGATAGCAATGTCAGAGATATATGTTAGATAGAGTTTTGGGGAAGGTGATGGCAGATGCTTGTAGTGTGGGTTTAGGTATCGCAAAATGTTTTCCCTAGATTTAGGAAATGGGGAAAACTCTGTGCAGTACCAGAAACGTACCCCACCAGTGTGTGGCATCACCTTCCCCAAAACTCCATTTACTATAGATCTATGACAATGCTACATAAATATATAATTATGACCCATATCTTTAGTAAATGATAATATATATATATATGTATGTATGTATGTATGTATGTATGTATGTATATATGTATACATATATATGTATGTACATATACATGTATAAATATACATACACACACATATGCACACGCGCACATATAATCCCCATTATGTAAATCCTGGGAAAAAAAGTTTACCATACCAGAAACCCATCTGCCATCACCTCAACCAAAATTCCAATAACATAGATCAATGACAATGCTACATAAAAAATATCATTAGGGCCCAAACTAAAGTAAATTGACTGAGTTAGCTGTTTTCCATGCGATTTGTACAACAAAATACAGATATCATTACAATGGTATACTCTTAATGCACATAACTTGAATATGAAGAAAGAGTTCATGTCATCATCTGCATTCCTAGCTAATATCAATCAGATGATTGACGTCTTACAGTTAGGAGGGAAGAAAGACAATAAGGCTATTAATACAACCTTCTATAATCAGGTATTCCACATTCCGTGCTAATGCCTGCTCCAGTCAAAACCACAAGCTTTTGACTGCACCCTTGATAAGCCAAAAAGAATAATGATGATTAAGAAATATTCTCCAGCATAGAAGTGTAAGAGATTTCTGATTTGGATACACACTAATTCTAACTTCCTAGTGCACTAAAATTACAAATGAGATAGAATTCTGCTATAAATCACTCAGTATAAGATCATCAAAAATGATAGTAATAACCAAATTTCAGTAAAAACATTGAATGCATAAAGAGAGATTCTCGTAATCAAAAAAGACCTGTCTTCCACAAAATTATAGAGGAGATTAAGATGTGTGTTGCTTGGAGGAGCAGATTCTGGTACTAATCTTTTGTCCTTCAGGATTTTGTGGGCCTTTTCTCTTGGATCTTCTTTTGTGATGCTATTGACAGAAGTCATGCAATTTCTTATTAAATGAGCTCCGGCATACATACCAGAAATTCCTTTAGTGCATGGGCCTAGTTGAATGAACTTGTGCTTTTGCAGAAAGCTAAAACATGTCTTATAAAGACACTGACCTATAAAACCCAGAAATAAAACATCAACTATGACCCCGATAAAAATAGAACGCCAAGTATTATTA
Source organism: Chamaecyparis obtusa (assembly GCA_027943335.1). NCBI lineage: Eukaryota > Viridiplantae > Streptophyta > Pinopsida > Cupressales > Cupressaceae > Chamaecyparis > Chamaecyparis obtusa. The sequence goes on along the minus strand of BSBK01008364.1, from coordinate 146,357 downwards.
GGGATAAAGAGCAAAAACCATGAAATTCTGATATGCAAAACCATAATGTCTTATTATCTGGTAAGCTAGAAGCTCCCAGAAGACTGTTATCCAAAATACTGTAAATGCTTGGTCAAGAATTGACCATTTTCTGTGCAGATTTTGGAATCCTATAACAGCACAAAAGTAATTTCAAAGCAAAAAACTTCACCTCCTAAAATCCTGTTTTGTTTAAGCCCTGCCATGTATATGTACTTTTGCCTTCTCAATGACTGCATATAGGTGAAAACCACAGTTAAGAAATAATCTATAATCACCATTGCCAACCAATTAAAATAATTGGGTAGTGTGATAAATGTAGACATGCATGTGCACAAAGTGAATAACATGCTTCTTGAAAGGAAAAATGTGTACTGCAAGAATAATGTTTAGAGTGTTTAAAAAATCAAAGGAGCAATATAGTAAAAACCATTACTGTAGACAAGAAAAATATAGATTAATTAAAAAGAAACAAAGAAACTTACCTCATAATGTAATTGGTTATAAAGGAGAAAAGATATTCAGAGTTGTATTGTCAGCTGAAAAGCCAGCCAAGGTTTCCCTTTTAAATGGACGTTAGCAAGGAAAACAATAATCAAGTGGAGCCATGGTTATGCTTAAATACATCCAGATTGTTGTCATAAGGGGATGGAGGAAGCTAAATGTGGGTGGTTACTTCTAAATGCTGATTAATGCAATGAAGTCTAGTAAAGTGTTCTCTTGAAGATTGAAATCAGTTGTTGAAGAGATAAAGTGGCTAGCTGAAGGTTAAGAGTGGTCATGTTCTCCCACATTAAAAGAGAAGTCAATAAAATGGGAGAATTAGTGGCCAAAATGGATGTTTGGCAATTAAAGTTGTTCTAGAAAGACACTAGGAAAGAAAGTATCCGAAACACTTTCAAAAAATTGCTGGTGGAAAGTTCTGTGAAGGAAAATGTGTCTCCACTGCCTTCTCCCTCCACTTCCCTCTCACTAAGCTCCTCATAATCATCGTGATAACAACTCTATAACTATAAATATTATCAAAGCACTTATGGAAGGGTAACGTAAATCTTCTTGATCAACTTTATGATCTTTAAATGATTGCTTCTGCCAATGTTGTGTGGACATCAATATGCCCTCCCCATGGAACTTGTGCTAGGATCTTAATTGATCCACACATCAATTCCTTTCTGAATGCCTTAAGTAATTTAGAAGGTGTTAAGTTTAGTTGGTATCTTAGTGGGAATGTGTAGATGCTCCAAAATGTACCCTGCAATCCTGGAGAACGTACTCAAGACCTAAACCCAAGGAATTGTGTTGGTTAGGCTGATGAGACGAGATGAGACACATTATCAGACTGCAAGTAATTATGGGCCAATTTATAGGAGTGGGTGATTCCTCTGCACTTTTGTATTTGCAAGCCAAGCAGGGTTATCCTCAAGGACAATTATAAGAGAAGCATAGAAAAATGAAAACGCATTAGGCCTTTCGATTAAGCCACACCACATGTACAAGCACACCCCAAGGATTTGTCAACAAATGTTCAAGATAGTAATGTCGGTACCCAAACACCATTTTTAAAAAACTTCAAGCTTAATCATATGTGTAGCCAACTGTCAAGCCATACTTGTCACATCAACGTCAACTATGTTATCTTTCCTCTCAAGCAATCCAATGCTTGGATGCTGATATGTCTTGGTTCACTAAAAATGTGTGCAAAATGTTTGTCGTGAAGATTATCAAGCTCAGAATCATAAAAGCAGACTCCACCACAGGCAAAGGAATGAAAGAGTGAGATTAAAAAAAAGGCTATAGTGGCAAAGACAAGAAGGATTAAGTTTAAGATAAATCTAATCTAGCTCATTAAGGAAAAGTCATATGTGGGGGGCATATTCAAGCATAAAAATGCCACTATAGAGGCTCCAAAATTCAAGTCAGCAATTTTATTGTCTGCTGGAAATCAAATTTTCTAATAGGAGATAGTTTCTATTTTTAGAAGAAGTTTTGTAATTTTTCTTTTTTGCTTCTTTGTGATGAGACCAACTGGCTCTCAACTGTAAACTGGCTACTAACTCTAATTTATTTGCAATTTTTTTGTATTTTAAAATATATTTGATTTTTTTTGGTAATTTTCTCGACATAAAAGTAATGACAACAGCAATTTAATTAACTCTGGAAATTCACCATAATAAGTTTTGCTCACTAAAAACTAAAGCAATGATTATTACAATAACCAAATGTTTATTTTGCACCTTCAATGAAGACGTGGCTGCATTATAATCAATTTGCATCCTCAAAGATTGAAAACGCAGCTGGGCATGAATGAAACACAGCCATGTATTAAATGACGCCAGCCAAACATTGGTTCCTCCTTGCTATTGGCGGCTTGAACATTCTTCAATCAAGAAGTCACGGTTTGTAACTACAGCAAACAACAATGTTGAAACCCAATCCTTTCCAACCTCACACCAAACAACAAAGTACAGCCCTGCAAAACTACTGTACAGACCTGCAACTTCCATACGGTTCTATCAGATTCGTACGGCCTCCACTGTGCTCAGTTTCAACAAAGTGTCACACTCTCCACAATGGCATTCCGATTACAAACAAGTCACTACAATTCCAGCATGGTGCTTGATGTTTTCTCCAAATGTGAAGACCAAACATCCGAACCCTATGCTCTCCTTCCAAGAAATTCGATTTCTTCCTCCAAACACACTTTTCAACTTTTCAATTTTTAATCAAAAGACAATAGGTAGAGAAATTTGATTTCTCCCTTTGTTTTATAATGCAATTTGGAAGTCTTCTTCAATACACCTTTCATTAAAGAAGCTTCATCCACACACCACTAAATTTTAACATGAAAAGTACATAGTTATTAAATTAAAGCAACTTAATTTAATACCCCCAATTAAAAGTGGTGTAATCAAATCATCTGACAACAACATCTTGGGCATACACTGCCCTGCCAGAAATAGTAAAAAGACTAATTTAGACTTACTAAAAATAGAAAGTCCCTCAAACTGGAGATTCTACATAAGTAATCCTACATCAACTGAAACCACTACACAGATGCTCTGCTAAACATAGCAAACCATACTATCACCAAAAATAACACTTACTATAAATAGTAAGTCTGTCAAATTATCCCCAACGAAGAGCAATCCTGACAATTGGAATCTATAGAGTGGAAACCAACCACTAACTCTGCCAAACGACCCCCTCTGACAACTTGATTAGCTTACAAGGGTCACTGAAATAAGCTAATCCCAAGAGCCTAAAATCGGGCACATTATAGTCGTCCATTCCCAAGATTGCTTGTCCTCAAGCAATCATGAAAATAAATGCAACAGCATAGTCCACCTGGATCCCAAGGATGGTCATGTGTAATGTCCCTACCATCACCAAACTCCTATAAAGACATCTCCATCATCAACAGTACAAATTGCAAAGTCTGAGAAACTGAACTTCGTGCCAACTAAACTATCATACCAATCATCAAACAGATGCACTGATGAACTCTGCAACTGGTAGATATCCTAAACATGAGGATCAAATGTAAAACTATATGCGCTCCTCACTGTGCACACCTCTATAAACTGCTCAGCAAGATCTGACTGGCATCCTGTAAAATTTATATGATAACCCGATGTACTAATAGGATCCCAAACATCATCATCATCATCATCGCTCATCACCTGAAAGGGATCATCACTGAACTCAAACAACAGATTGTCATAAGACATAGTGACATCCATATCAAACAAAGGATTGTTCACAAAGTAAACTGCTCCCGACTGCTGATCTGAGCTAGGCAGTTGTGAGTTGTGAGAGACATGATGTATAACCTGCTCTATCTGAATGGAATCATACCTCTGTAAATCCTCCCTATCTACAGCATAAAAGGACATAATGCATAGACTCCCCTCAGCGAGACCCTGTAAAACATACTCCCTGCCTCGATACTCAAATCTCATCTCCATCGAGTTCAAGCTAAGGTAGAACTCCTTAATCTCCTGTAACCACTGCATCCCTAGCACCATATCCATCTCTCCCAAATCAATCACATAGAAATCAGACTCTAACTCATAGTCACCAAAGAACAAAGAGAGATGGTTGATACGCATGGTACAGGTAAGGGTGTAGCCATCTGCCACCCTAACTCAAAAACCAACAAACTCCTCTACCTAAAGACCACACTGACTAGCAACTCTCTCATGAATGAAATTGTGTGTAGCTCCAGTATCCATCATAGCAATGCAAGGTTGCCCTTCCACTAATCCCTTCAATCTGAAAGCAATGGGAAGTGGCACAGCAATGGACAACACTATGGGAGATAGTTTGGCATCAAGACCAAACTCTGTAGAGACTTTCTGAGCCTCATCCTATTCTGAACCAGCTGGCTGATGTGAAGAGTTAGCCTCACTCTCACTCAAGTACACCCATATAGATCGGTTTGCCCTTCCCTTAGGCCTCATAGGGCAAGAGTGCTCTCTGTCATAAGGCTCTTTGCACCAATAGCAAAGCTGCCTCCTCAAATCCTCTCGAGTAGCATCATCAAGCCTACCTGCTGATTTCTTCCTATCAACAACTGGTGGGGGTACCTCTTATGTAGGAGTGATAATAGGATTTGAAGTAGACTTGCCTCATGAAACAAAAGACTCAAGATTTCTAACTTTTTTCATAGCCTCCCGCAAAGTAGGTGGATCCAGGGATTTAACCCACCCTCTATATGGCTCAGTCAAACCCTCAATGAAAAGCATGACTCTCCTCTCAGAGATGTCATAAACCATGACTGATAACCACTGAAACTCACTAATGAAGGCCTCAAGGCCACTTGTCTACCTTAATTGAGCTAACTCTCTGAAGTAAGTCTCAGGGTCCTTCCTGTCAAACCGCTCTATCAACTTATCAACGAACTCCTAGTAATAGACGATCTGATCATGTCACAAAGGCACTAGCCCATGGTACCACTAGGCATGAGCTACCCCATGGTACCACTAGGCATGAGCTACCCCATCTAAATGTAGTACAGCAAAGCGTATGATGTCCTCCTCAGACATAGGACGAAGTGATAAATATGTGTCCATCTTGTGAACCCAAGTCTAGCTATCGTTTTCCCACTTCCATCAAAGTGAGCTAGAGTCAACTTGTTGGTTGCCTGCTTAAGATCATTTGGCCTAGGCCTCTGCCTCATGTCAGGAGCTGGCTTTCCTCTGGAATGTTCTCTCTTCTGTGTCAAGTACCTGTCAAAATTCAGATTTCTTTTGATTGCTTCTGGAAGAGCATCCCACTCTGCAAAGTGTTCCACCATGTCATCAACAAATGGTGTCAGCTTTGTCTCCACACAGACTACATCCAGCTTAGGCCTCAAGAAAGTAGGGCGTAGAGGCCTATCATAAGTGCCTGCAAGGTCAGCTCTATAATCCTATCTGTCATCTACTCTAGACCTGTGCAAGTTGACTGAAGCACTCCTCGTACCTCTGTCTCTGGTAGGATCACCTGGTAAAGTAATACATTTAAGTGTGTCTAACAATTGTTGCAAAACATTTGCAACATGATGTTGATCTTCTGCTAAATTTCTAAAAGCGTCTCTGGCTTCCCTGTCAACATCATTCCCAATATTATTTTTGTTCCTATCACCTGTATGTTCAGCATGTGGACCTTGTTCACTACCCTCTAGTGGGGGTGAAGCTCTACCCCTGCGGGTGTAATGCATTCAAGGCACAAACTTGTCTGTCATAGCTAAGCCCTCATTACCTCCAGGCTGGCAAGATCAAAGCTCTGATACCACTGTGATGAGCCCAACTAGCTCTCAACTGTAAACTGGCTACTAACTCTATTTATTTGCAATTTTTTTATATATTAAAATATATTTGATTTTTTTTGGTAATTTTCTCGACATAAAAGTAATGACAACAGCAATTTAATTAACTCTGGAAATTCACCATAATATTTTGATCATGAAAAACTAAAGCAATGATTATTACAATAACCAAATGTTTATTTTGCACCTTCAATGAAGACGTGGCTGCATTATAATCAATTTGCATCCTCAAAGATTGAAAACGCAGCTGGGCATGAATGAAACACAGCCATGTATTAAATGACGCAAGCCAAACATTGGTTCCTCCTTACTATTGGCGGCTTGAACATTCTTCAATCAAGAAGTCACGGTTTGTAACTACAGCAAACAACAATGTTGAACCCCATTCCTTTCCAACCTCACACCAAACAACAAAGTACAGCCCTGCAAAACTACCGTACAGACCTGCAACTTTCGAACGGTTCCATCAGATTCATACGGCCTCCACTGTGCTCAGTTTCAACAAAGTGTCACACTCTCCACAATTGCATTCCGATTACAAACAAGTCACTGCAATTCCAGCATGGTGCTTGACATTTTCTCCAAATTTGAAGACCAAACATCCAAACCCTATGCTCTCCTTCCAAGAAATTTGATTTCTTCCTCCAAACACACTTTTCAACTTTTCAATTCTTAATCAAATGACAATAGGTAGAGAAATTCGATTTCTCCCTTTGTTTTATAATGCAATTTGGAAGTCTTCTTCAATACACCTTTCATTAAAGAAGCTTCATCCACACACCACTAAATTATAACATGAAAAGTACATAGTTATTAAATTAAAGCAACTTAATTTAATAACTCCAATTAAAATGTGGTGTAATCAAATCATCTGACAATAGCATCCTAAGCATACACTACCCTGCCAAAAATAGTAATCATACTCATTTAGACTTACTAAAAAAAGCAAGTCCCTCAAACTGGAGATTCTGCATAAGTAATCCCGCATCAACTGAAACCACTACACAGACGCTCTGCTAAACATAGCAAACCAGACTATCACCAAAAATAACACTTACTATAAATAGGTCTGCCAAATTATCCCCAACGAAGAGCAATCGTGACAACTGGAATCTCCAGAGTGGAAACAAACTAATGGCTCTGCCAAATGACCCCCTCTGACAACCCAATTAGCTTACGAGGGTCACTGAAATAAGCTAATCCCAAGGGCCTAAAATGGGGGACATTACATTCTTCCTGCAATAAAAGAAGCTTGAAAATTAAACTTTGTATTTTTAGAAAGTTTTCTTCTTTTTCTACTCTTTATGGAGAATGGCAATAGATGGAAAAGGAAAGGAGGATGTCAAAACCAGTTTAGGCTTCACCATACGAAAATGGAATTAAGAAGGAAGAAAGGCAATATGAAAAGAAAATTTCATCAAAATCAATTATCAAGTGTTTGAAAATAGAAGAATGAAAGAAATCTAAAAGAAGTTTTAAGTTTTGAATTAGTCATTCAAAAATTCCTTAAAAGTGGCAACAAGTGGGAATTTCTCCACTAGAAGCCAAGTTGTGAGTTTTTCTAGTGGTTTGCCATGTTCAAAAATTCCACATTTTGGCATCTTGTCCAAAAGTTCCACTTCTTGGCATCTACATCCAAAAGTTTCATTCTTGGCAAGACTAACTTAAAAGTTCCACTTCTAGCAACAATGAGCAAATTCTCTACTTGGCGTCAAGTTTCTAAACATCCACCTAGCATCAAGTGTAGAAACTTCCATTTGGCATCAAAGTTAAGGACCTCCACAGCTTGACACCCATTGCGAAAAGCTACACCAAACACTAATTTAGAATGTTTTATTTGACAAGATAGAAAGAAAGAAAAAACAGAACCCAAGTTGCCAAAGTCAAGGCTAAAATCAATTAAAGAAATTTACAGTAGAAAACCAAAGCACCTAAGCCCTTCATTTTTGTGCAAGCCCAAACAATGTGTTGAAAATGCAAAAAGAAAAAAATAAATTGAAGATCAAAGTTGCAATTTAATATCAGTTTTGAAGGGGTGAAGATTGAATAGCTTTTAAGTTTTACCTCAATTATTTTTTAAGCTACACATATAAATATGGGTCATTTACACATAAATTATAATGATAGTCCAAGGCACACTTACACTGTAGAGATTGCCACTCAAGTTCAAAGTCAAGTTAATGTGTTGAGCCTTTTGGGTGTAATGAATGCAAAGTTGAAGCTTGCTTAAGTTGCCAAGGTTTTTGTTCAGATCAAGATTCAAGTGTTATGACCGTATAAGCAAGAAGTCAATTAATAGAAGATCTATGTTAGATTTGTGTAACATTAGTGTTCAGATTTACGAAATAGATTTGAATATTTTGTAATAATTAATTGCCTTCATCTATTTTAATAAGTCATTCATGTTTTTCAAGTGTTATTTGTCTCCATTTTCAAGTGTTATATGTCAAGATTTGATCAAATTAACTATTGTTATGATTCCAAAGATATTTGTTTTTAACTTTAGATAGTATTATTATTTGTTTTAAGTGACAGAGCGGATTGGATCTGCCGCCTTTGCACTTTGCTGGAGGTGAAAACAGAGACACTTTATCTTCCGTTGCCCCATTTACTACGAGATCAAAGGGAGGTTTCATTGTTTGTTCAAAGAGTGCAGATCCCTTTCTTCCTTCTTCAATTACACCGATCAGCGGTGCCTTGCACTTTATCTACAGGAGGCCACGCAGCTTTGTGACCACACTTTACAACTTCAGTTCCCGTCGAGTCAGACCTGTTGGTCAATTTTCATGTTTCAATGCAATATTTTGTTGAAAATTGCCTAAGTGTAGAAATAGGGTTTATTAATTTTCTAAGGGTTTTAAAATGATTTTGTTGAATCTGAAAAACCCTACCTTATTCTATTTTTGTGTTACCTTTTTAGTAACTTAAGCCACTTAAGTCATGTGTCTTAAGTTGTTGGGCGGGACCAAAGATCTTTTTAAGTTGTTAAACCTAGCAAGTTCCCTTTTTAATATTTCCCTAAGTCTATAGTTCCCGACAGAAAAACCCTACCTTATTCTATTTCCGTGTTACCTTTTTATTAACTTAAGCCACTTAAGTCATGTGTCTTAAGTTGTCGGGCGGGACCAAAGATCTTTTTAAGTTGTTAAACCTAGCAGGTGCCCTTTTTAATATTTCCCTAAGTCTATAGTTCCCGACCGAATAAATTTTCCTAAGTCATCACGTGTGTTAAACTGAGTCCGATCTCTTTTAGATCTAACAGTGTTCGTGATCCCGCTATGAAAAGATGTAAGAGCTTTATCCTTCACGGCATTGCGGCAGTGTGACACCTAGCAGATGGTGGACCCAGGGCAGAGCTCAAGTCAAATGATAAGTATAGGTTAGATCAAAGTTGATCTAAAGGCTGGCGCATTACCGCTATGAAAAGATGTTTGAACTTTATCCTTCATGGCATTGCGACCTTGTGACATGTGTCCCTGGCGACATCACAGCGCAGTTGTGAATAAAGTTGTCTCAACGATCAGATCGAGGTTAATCCAACGGTTGTCACAAGCCCGTGATTAAAAGATGCAAGACCTTTTATCATTGCGGCTTCGCGACCGAGTGCCATGTGTTCAAAGATTGAAGAGTTAAAGATGGTTAGATCAAAGTTGATCTAATGGCTGTCGTGAAACCGTGATAAGAAGTTAAGAGGTATTTATTCATTGCGGCTTCACAACAAGGTGATGCGTGTCATAGGTGATGACATGTTGCTCGGTCCTCATGGCAGTTAAAGAAGGGTCAGATCAAAGAAGATTTGACAGTTGTCGCAAGCCCACGATGGGAAGCTGCAAGAACTTTAGTCATCGCGGCTTTGCAACTAGCTAACACGTGTCCAAGGCGGAAAAGTAAAATGGTGCTGACGTTTCTTTGCCAGGTGGTTGTCATGTCGTGCTTTCTCATTGGTCGACTTTCTAGGTGGGATTTTAAAGTGTACCCGGTCTTAAATAGTTTGATCTGAGCCGTAGGATTCGTTTGCATAAAAATTTCATTGACGGCCAAAATTCAAATTTTTCAAACAAGAACGTTTCGACCACTGGCAGCATTCAATTCAATTTCTAAAACACTTATTGCGGAGTGTGTGACAATTGTAGCTGTTGGGTAAATAGTTGTTTGATCAGATTGTCTTTTCACAAAGTTTTCATCATACGCATAGCGAATTTGTCTCCTGAGAAAAGCGCAACCAAGAATTTACAGACAAAAAGAGCTTCAAGGGTTTCAGAGTTACAGTTGCAGTGCAAAAACAAGTTCTTTCTGCGAATTTATTATCGTGAGGGTTTTGTGAATTGTATGGAATATAGTTAAGAACAGAAATCCTAGTCTTAGATATTATGGCACCACGAAGATATTTCACTGGTAAGATTGAATATAAGGATAGGGCAATGTATGATGATTTCTTGGTGCAATTGGACCGCTCCACGAATGATGTGGCTGTTGGAAAGAAATTGATTCCAAATGCACCACAGTTGAGGGTAGACGAGGGGTTGTATGATAAGAGTAACTAGCTGAGGGATGCCCATACAAGCATAAATGGTTTAAACATTTTTAAAATCTGGTTCAGTTAGAGAAATTCATACGCTCCGCATTGTAATGCATGGGAGCTGAACATGGGCAAATTAGTTGTTCCAAGGGTGTTCGTGGATGCAGACCTCTTGATGCTTGTGGCAAAGTCTTATGATCTAGTTGCTAGGGCTATCAGAAGTAAGGTTGGGACACCTCTTTTGTCCATTACTGCAGAAGAAATTCAGTCAGTCTTCAGATTAAGCACACCCACAGACTACCACAAGCCAATTGACTTCAACATATGAGGCACAGAGGATTTTCATCAAAAGTGGCCCATTGAGGGAACATTTTGCGGTCATTGGGGGTTTAATGCTAGCAGGACCTAAAACCCCAGAGCCCTTTTAGAAGAAGTATTTTAATTCCTGTGCTATAGTTGTATATATGTCCCTTTGCAAAAAAATTGGTGAGGATGAGACTAACCCTATGCCCATCCATTTCATGTTCATGATGGTTCAGATTTTGCATCTTATGGTAGGAGTCAATTTTGATTTTGCTCCTTACTTGGCTGATTGTATTCACAATGGACTAATTGGCATTGAGAAAGCTAAGGTGGATCAGCCCTTCGGATGGTACTCGTTGCTAATGCATATGTTCTTATTTAAGGGAGAGTCTTTCTTTGAGAAAGAAATGGATTTGGTAAAGCAGAAGGATGGGGAAGAAATACGAGTGCAACTATGGAGCATGGACTTGTCTTGGGAAAAAGTGGATGCTAGTTTCTTGAGGTTTGATAAGGTGTTTGCTTCAAGGCTGAGGTCACTTCTCTCACATGAAAATCCCAGGATCTCAAAGGCCCTATTGGATTTTATCAGATGCAAGGAGTTTGCTCCTGAGCTAAAAATTGTACATAATTGGGGTGATATTATCTTATGCCCTGTCTTTATAGTTTTTAGGGTTTATGGTTTTAGGGGAACACCACATATTTTGCCATATCAAGTTTCCCTAACGATTGGCCTCATAGAGATACTATGGCAGATAGGTTGTCTGCAAGAAAGGGAGTTGACAGGAAGAGGCAGAGGTACTATATTTCCAGCCTTTACTGTGGCAAATCATTTTGTGATTGCAAAGGGAGGTTGGGTACATTTGGGAAAAAATTTGAAGCCCTTTGGTATGAGGACATCAATTGAGAGATTTTCTGATCCAGAAGGATTTTATCAGATGTTCAGAATGAGGGTCAAGGCAGGGGACATGGCCCACCAATTCCACTTCCCAGAAGATATCATCAAGAATGAATTCTCTCTCCAAGAGCAGGAGATTAGAAAAGAGAAATGGCTAGTATACAAAAGGACCTTAGATTTTGCTAATCATTTTGATAGCAAATATAACCCTCTAGGGGATATCGGGCCTTTTGGAGAAAAGATAAATAAATTGATGACACACTTCAGGAAATCATGGGTGTCTTAAATGAGAAGAAATCTAGAGTAGTTGAGGCCATCCTAATCAGGCTAGTGTTGTAATGAAAAGAATTGCGCATGTCCCAACTATAGCCCCAGGAGCTTATATTGTGCAACAAAGGGCAAGGTATAGTGTGGTGAAGTCCAGACAGGATGTGGATGATAAGGGTAAGAAGTTAGAAGAAAGGCCCTCACCACCTAAGGTGTGCAAATTGTACAAGAGGCCTGCATCTGAGTCCTGATGACCCTTCACCAAAGAAGCGAAGAATTGAGGAGACTGCCCAATCAAGTGAAGAGGCATACTCACCCTCTCAGTCCCCACTTCAATTTGTAAATGAGGAAGAGGTAGCAGAACAATTGGTTCAGATAGGCAGTGTCGGAGATGTTGTTTTGACTGAGACTAAGTTGCAGGAAGGAATGCCAGAAGAACCAATTGCCCCACCTATGGACCTAACAGTGGCAAAATTTAAGGATAAGGAGCTTGATCCTGTAATTAAGGAGTCTTGCAGTATATTCTTATCAAATGACAATTTTGTAAAGTCTAGGGCATTTGTGCAATTTGCTTGGAGAATGAGCATATCAGATTTTGAAAGCAAAAGTGAGAAGATAAGAGCAGAACAACCTGATAAAGAGGACTCTGCCATTAGAGAGGAAATAAAGAAAGAAATGTTGGACAATTTTGGCAAGATTACCCCTGAAGAGGGAAGAAAAATGATAATGGATGCTGATGTTCTGATTCTGCTAGAATGGGATATCGCAGATGCAGTTGTTTTTGGAGTTAGGAAAAGAACTGATGATGCTTACAACACAAAAGAAGAGGTTGTTGCAGCATCTAAGGGAGTAGTCTTTAGTGATGACCATGTTGCTCTTGTAATGTGGTCATTATAGAAGCAGAATAAAACAAAGAAGGATGAGGGGTCAAGTACTGACTTGGTGGGTGGCTTGATGGTTAGGAGGGTGAGTGAGACCTTAGTGGTGGAGGCCACTAACATAACTATACAGACAGCAAGTTTTGCAAAGGCCACAGAAGTAAAGGACAAATAGATTATGCATGAGCTTAGGCTCAAGTGTGAAAAGCTTATGGAAGCTTATGATGCTGAGAGGAGAAGAAACAGTGAACTAATGGGAAGGCTTGCAAAGCTAGGAGATACACCTTCTTTACAATTGGAGCTTGGTGAGTCTTCCACAAAAATGATTGCATCATCCCCTGCACCACCTCCTAGCACAAGCCCCATAATTTCTATCCCCCCATCTCCCATAGCTTCGGATGCTCAATTTGAGTAAGCATTACAAGATGAAAAGGCAAAACTCAAGGCCTTAGAGGTAGAATTGGTAAGAAGGTATAAGGAAAAAATTAATGGCATCATTCTGCATCTCCTTAGTACTATTGATACCATATTTATTTATTATAGGATCTCTAAGCTTTTAGATATTTTAAATTCTTTTAAAGAAGATAAGAATAAATTGGAGATCCTAAAAAAATGGACTAGTAGAGAGAATAAAATGGAAGAGTTATATTCAGTAGCTAAAGAGCGGGTACAGGTAGATGCTACAATGGAACAAACTTATGATCATACTGCAGGTTTACTGGAATTGACTATTGGTAGGGAATCTGTGCAGAGTGAGTCTAGATTCCTTCTTTTGGAATATTCTAGTAAAAATTTTGATTTGTTCCCTTGCATTTTGAAAGGCATAAAGGAAATCAAAGCCCGAGAAGAATGCATGGAGGAGTTGGATGCAGCCCTCACATCAAAGATCAATAGTATTATTGTTAATGATAATAATTACTTGTTCGGTAGGGTGATTGAACAGATAGTGACTATAAGGATGAATTTTGATTCCTTAGGAAACAGGGCCAAATAGCTGAAGGCCAGGTGTAAGCACCTAATTGAAGAAGAGAAAAAGGTTTTGCAGTTTGAATGGCCAAATGATGTTGTTTTCAACGAGTGGGCATCAATGTTCAATCAAGAAGCGACAGGTGTTCAGGTGGGGCTAGAATCAACACAAGAATGATGCTCCTGATTGTGCGGCTGCCTAGCTTTCTGTTAGAGGAGAGTTTTTGAAAGTGACCTTTTGTCATGTTGTGGAAAAGTATTGTATATCCTATTGTAATGTGACATGTGTACCTTCCCATGTTCTGAAGCTTGTTGCAACCCTATTCTATAACGGGTTTCCAAAGCTAGGAAGAAGGGTCCGAATTTTCATTTTTGAAAGCACTTTTTGTGTCATAGTAGGTCAGTCCATACAGTGTACAATGACAAAATGATAATGTCTGTATTTTTTATTTCAAGCTTTAATGAAGAAAACTAATAGTCTTTGTCTTTGAGTTATTTTGTCAAGTTTTATAGAGCATTATAGTGAATGTACTTTTCTCAAGGAGATTAATACAAAAGCATTGCAGGAATATTTGTGTCAAAAATCTTGTCTCCTTTTATTACTGTTTTGTTGATTTTATGAATATTTGAGCAAGTCTTGAATTTCATTTGCAACTCTTTCAGGTTGCATGTCATTTCATTGCTTCTATTGGTTCAAGGAACTGAGTAAAATGCTTCTATGATTTGATAGGATCACAAAATATAGTAAAGGATATTATAAGAATAGGGTTTTCTGTTAACAATTGATATATTTACTTACAAAGTGAGAAAATAGATCACAATCTTCATTATAGTTTTGTGACTCTGTGATAGTAACAAATGGATAAGGCACTAGCTAGTATTTAAACAGTCAGGCAAATGTTCTATTGTTGTTCATGCTTAAAAAAAAATCAAAACCAAATTTAATCATTACTTAAAAGAAAGAAAAGCTTAAAGAATGGTCATCCCTTAATAATGTGATCAAATAGATGCAATGTTGGCTACTCTGAGATCTACTTTGTATCATCCAATAAAAGAAGTTTTATATGACTGAATCTGCTTCAAAGGGATTTATAAACAAGTTGTTAAGGAAAAGTATCAAATCCCAGGTGTACTCGTTGGTTCTGCAGAGCCAGAAGTGTAGAAGGAATTGTTTTCCTTGTTAGTTGGCCCAAGGTCAGATAAAGTACTCTAAGTATGGGAAATAGTTGATCCCTAGGTGTACTTTGTTGTCTCTTGGTTATTTCAAAATCTGTTGAATTAGAAGCCAACAAGACCTCTGGTCAGCTTATCACATGCTTTTTCACTTCAATGCCCCCGGCCCAAGGCACGAAGTGTCCACTCGGTCCTCCTCCTTCTTCTGGTCATACCCGGATTGTGAGACCTCATAGAGGTTACACTCGAAAACGACACCCCACCTCCAGCGGTACTCAGAGACGGTCTGGGGCTCACTCTCACCCTATACCGTATCCTTCGCTGTTGGATTACTTCTCGTCTGGGAAGGGCTTCTAGTTGTTCTCTCTCTCTATTTTTGGCTCTTATGTTGGTTCTTTGCTTTCTTGTTTGTTCTTTCCCTGAACACCGATTGGTGCTCCTTTTGTTGGCAGTTGCCTTGTTGTATGCTTTCAGTCCCTTAGACCCTTTGGTGGCCTCTTGTTGGACATTAATAATTTATCTTATCTTATCTTATCTTAAGTATCATATATTGAGAAAATTTGTGTTCCATCCCTAAGATTTAGAAAAGGTAGGTCATTGTTTTAGTTAATTAATCTTTAAGCAAAAAGCCAAAGAACAATTTATGCAATGTTTATAGATTTAAGTTTTAAGAACCAGAATAGCATTAGATTCAATAATCAGAAACTTTAAAACACAAGACCATATCAACACAAGATATTTATCCTGGGAAAACTCTCCAGCTTGAGGGGAAAAAACCCAGCCACACTCTAAATTGTTCCTTTATTGAAAATCAAGAGAATCACAAAGCTTCACAAGCTTATACAGAAGAATGACTTCTTTAAATGTTATAAAATTAGAATTGCTACTAGTATGGCCTTATAGGATTAGACATCTACAACATATATACTTCTCCTTTTTAGTCACAAATCACATAAACAAAACTAATCACACAATAATAGCATACAAAATGTTATACCACTAAGTAATACTATTCAAACTATCTCTGACCTACAAATCGAATACAATCACAATAATCATGAAGACACTACATCAATTGCTTGTCGCAGTAATATGCTACCAAATCGCTTCAGACATTACACACGAACTCTCTTGCACTTACAAAACACAACCCGATGTTACATCAAAGGTCAACGGTAGTTACCCATGCCGTTTTGTATTCCACCAAACATAAGGACCATGTGATCACTATGTAACCTACGACGCTTAAAATTCCCATCGTGAATGGCATGGATAAAATAATTATGAGCAGATTATTTTATATTGAATGAATGAAATACAATGAGCAGCACGCTCATATATACAACAACAATAGTTACAAAATAGCAAGTACCCAAAAAGACTGCTATAAAATAGGAAACTAACAGGAAGCTATTAGAGCATTAAAAAGGAAACTTCTAAATATTCTAATACCCCTCCCATAATGCTCAATCTATCTACAACACCAATAGATTCCCTGAATTTTACAAATTTATCAGAACCGAGAGACTTGGTGAAGATGTCTGCGGGCTGCTCCAATGTAGGAACATACAACAACTAGATGGATTTGTCTTCAACCAGCTGACGGATGTAATGACAATGAGTTTCGACATGCTTGGTTCTTTCATGGAAGACCGGATTCTTTGCCAATTTGAGCACGCCCTGATTATCACAGAATAGGGGAGTCGGTCCTATCTAAGGAACATGCATATCCGCAAGTATTCGCTGAAGCCAAACTACCTCACAGGCTGCCTTAACTGCTCCCCGATACTCTGCTTCAGTCGAAGACAGAGCCACTGCCTATTGTTTCTTACTAGTCCATGTGATAGCACTAGATCCCAAATTAAACACATATCCAACGGTAGACTTACGATCATCAACAGAGCCGGCCCAATCTAAATCTGTGTAGCCACATTGTGTAGGGTCAGGACTCTGAGTATACAGAAGACCATAATCAGAAGTACCGCTTACATAGCGCAGGACACGCTTTGCTGTTGTCCAATGATCAGCCTTGGAAGCTGTCATAAACCGGGATATGTAGCTTACTGCAAAACTAATGTCAGGTCTAGTGATAGTAAGATAAATGAGACCACCAACTAGTTGTCTAAACAAAGATTCATCCACAACAGGGGAAGTGGACTGAGCTGACAATTTGAGCTCGGGTTCCATAGGAGTGGAGGCAGGTTTGCAATCTTGCATTCTGAACTTGTCTACAAGATTTCTGACATACTTGGACTAAGAAAGGAAGATAGTGTGCTCAGTCTGCCAAACCTCAATTCCAAGGCAATAGTGCAAGAGTCCCAAATCTGTCATATCAAAAGTGTGACATAAATCCTATTTGATTTCAGTGATCAAATGTTCTGAATTGCCAGTAATGATCAAATCATCCACATAGACAACTATAAGCAATATAGCGTCACCTACATGTTTGATATACAAATTGGAATCTGATGGACTCCGCTGAAAACCCTGATCAGTTAAGTATCTATCAATCTTCATGTACCAGGCCCGAGGGGCTTGTTTCAGACCATAGAGAGCTTTGACAAGTTTACAAACTTTGTGTTCCTGGCCAGCAACCTTAAATCCAGGAGGTTGTGTAATGTATACCTCTTCCTGCAAGTCACCATTCAAAAAGGCACTCTTAACGTCCATCTGATGAACTTTCCAACCAAACTGAGCTACTAAGGCAAGAACAAGTCATACTGTACTCATTTTGGCTGTAGGAGCAAAGGTCTCTTCATAGTCAATGCCTTCTTTTTGTGAGAACCCATGAGCAACAAGACGAGCTTTATACTTGTCTAAGGTTCCATCAGCTTTGTATTTCACCTTGTACACTCATTTGCAACTAATGGGCTTCTTCCCTGAAGGAAGATCAGAAAGAGCCCAAGTGTGATTTTTCTGAAGACTTTGGAACTCTGCTTCCATAGCCTGTTCCCACTCAGGAATACCGTTTGCCTCAGAATAGGTCTGGGGCTCATTGACACTATGAATGTTAGCCATAAGAGCAAAATTGACTGCAGGATGTTGTTTGCTCTTATTTCTGGAAGCTCTACCCTCAATGAGCTCATCATCCCTGAGATCACTAATAGTTTTAACCCACCATTTAGGCCGGAGAGAGGAGGAACCAATATCTGGAGGGGCTGGAAGAGGCTCAGGAGCAGCAGCAAGAGCAAGAGGAGGATTATGTTCCGGAGCCTCAATAGGATCAGCAATAGGAGCCTCATGACAGGTACCATCTATATCATAACCATCATCTGTATCATCCCTCCCATGAGATGAAGCGAGAGGAACACTGTGAGGCTGACCCTCAGAACACTGCTCAGGAGAAGAAAGAAAAGGTCCTCGAGTTTCATCAAAAACAACATCACGACTGAAGATAAGACGATCAGAGTCAATGTCTATCAGTCTGTAGGCCTTATGATTGTCACTGTATCCTGTCATCATGAGTCTCTGACTCTTGGAGTCCAACTTCGAGTGCTTAGTGTCAAGAATCCAGACATAAGCAAGAGAACCAAAAATCTTCAGGTGGCTGATCTTGGGCTTACAACCAGACCACAACTCTTCAGGAGTTTTGTTCTTGACAGCCTGAGTAGGGGAACGATTAAGAAGGTAAACAGCAGTAAACACTGCTTCTGCCCAATACTTATTAGGAACACTCCTGTGGTGTAACATAGAACGAGCCATCTCAACAATCGTATGATTGTGACACTCAACAACACTGCTTTGCTGAGGAGTGTAGGGTGTGGTGAACTGGCGTTTGATGCCATGTTCAGCACAAAAACTGGAGAATGCAGTAGAACAAAATTCCCCTCCATTATCTGTTCTAAGAGAAATTATATGGCAGCCAGACTCGTTTTCAACTAAAGACTTAAAGTGCTGAAATGTACTAAAAGCATCTGATTTTTGTTTAAGAAAGTACACCCACATCTTTCTACTAAAGTCATCAACGATAAGCAAAAAATATTTGCAACCAGTAACTGAAGGTGTATTCATAGGACCACAAATATCAGCATGAAGCAATTGAAGTACCTAAGATGCTCGCCAAGAATCTCCATCTTTGAAGGGAGTCCGATGTTGTTTGCCAGCTTGACAAGCATCACATACTCCAAGATACTGTGTCTGAATCGGAGGTAAGCCAGAAACAAGTTCCTCCCGGGACAACTGAGAAAGGTAATGGATGTTGAGATGTCCATATCGCTGATGCCACAAGGTACTGAGAGATAAATCACGGGCTGCCATAGCTATTTCAAGAGAGGCACCATTGTCAGTAAGCCGATATAGGCCATGATCCTCTAGACCAGTAGCAACAGTAAGACAATTCTCTCGATCAATAATGGAACATTTGTGAGCACTGAACACCACATCCAACTGAGAAGAATTTCTCATGATCTGACTCACAGAGAGCAGATTGAGTGCCATACCAGGAACGTAGCATACATTGAGAAAGATGAGCTGACACCCACCAGACTGTATCTGAACATTTCCTCTGCCAAGAATTTTGAACTCCTCTCCTCCCCCAAACACAACTGAATCACTGTAGGGATAGAAGTCTGTAAACCAGTCACGCCGATGAGAAAAATGACGTGAAGCACCAGAGTCAATATACCAAGCAGATGACCGGGTTAAATCAGAAGGGCTTTTAGCCATAAAAGCATAGAAAGTAGACTCCTTTTTTAAGAATGTTCAGCAATATTTGCCTGCTGATTTGACCCTCCCAGTTTCTTTTGTTCGGAAGCAAGTCGCTGATGGCAATCTTTCTTCATGTGACCGTACTTATGACAATAATGACATTGAACACTCTTCTACTGAGAACTACCTGAGAATTGATGTGAACTGCCCTATTGAGATGACTGAGAAGACTGAAATTTTGCTGCAAAAGCTTGTTCTGACGAGGATGAGGAAGTACGGTTACCAAACTGCTACTTCCAGCAATCCTGCTATAGAAGTTTGGTGCACAACTCTGGGAATTTTAGATCAACATTAGTAGATGTAATGTTGAGAGTCTCTATGAAATGCTCATAAGATGTTGGTAGACTTTTCAGGGTAATGACAACCATATCTTCTTCCTCCATCTTCCAACCGATGGCTTCAAGCTGATCACGAATGTCCTTAATCTTCGTGAGATGTTCCTGTAAGGACATACGTTCATCCATCATAATGGAGAACAACTGATTCTTCAAAAAGAACGCGCGACTCTTGTCGGATGTCTCATGTAATTCCTTCAAATATTTCCAGATGTCTGCAGCAGACTTGCCAGAGGGAATCTGAGGCAATTGATCATCTGTGACAGAGAGCTTGAGAAGCATAATAGCTTCTCGATTCCGATCATCGAACTTATCCTGATCTGCTTGGACGGAGGTCAAACGAGTCTCTGTGCCTAGAACAATCACATCTAGACGACGGTACTTGAAGATGGTCAACATTCGCTGCTTCCAAGTGTTATAATTGCTGCCATTAAACCATTGACTGTTTTCTAGCATCAAGTTGGTCAAAGATGCCATTTGCATGGATTTCGAGACAATTTTTGGACTGACCCAGAAAAATCTAACAAGAACCTCGAAAAGTAGACGGAAAACCCAGAAAGAACTTGAAATCGAAATTCAAATCTATTGGCTCAAAAACTGAGGCATGGAAAACGAGGTACCCAGAAAATTTTGACGAAGACCTGGATAGGATCTCGAAAAACCCACCACGAAAATGTATTTAAAAAAAATTTTGGATCCCGAAAATTAGGGTTTTAGAAAAAAACGGCTCTGGTTTTGAAAGACCATAAACATGAGCCAAAAAAATTCAGAGTGCAGTGGAGATTCGACAAACAAGAAGCACGAAAAAACTGCAGGTTGCGCCGAAAGGGAACCAAATCGTGTACTGAGACAAACACGGCAATATTCTAACTACGAGCACAGTGCCGCATGTTCGAGCCTTTCACCACAGGTCGCGAATGAACACCAGAAGTCGCACAAACAAAGCACAGATTAAGGACGAAGCACCACAGATCGCCGATGAACAGATCGCGGGCGAAGTATAGGTCGCGGATGAACACCACAAGCAAAGAGAGATCCGAAAATATTGCAGAGTCGACCAGAGACAGCAAACTCGAAAATATTGCACAGATAATTTCAAGAAAGAAATTATAATATTTTCTGGGAAAGTTTTAACTTAGCTTTGATACCCTAAAATAATTATGAGCAGATTATTTTATATTGAATGAATGAAATACAATGCGCAACACGCTCATATATACAACAACAATAGTTACAAAATAGCAAGTACCCAAAAAGACTGCTATAAAATAGGAAACTAACAGGAAGCTATTAGAGCATTAAAAAGGAAACTTCTAAATATTCTAATAATGGACGATGGCAGTAAAGAATGGAAACCAAATCATTTATGTCGGGGATTGTACACTGAAGAAAGAACACGATGACATGTAAGTTGGCGATGTTTACACTGCCATTTCATCATCATTAACACAACGGCAACAGATATACAGCCAATCCAATGATACAACCACAAATGCATCATAAGAAACTAAGAATACGAGCCAAGGGTGAGAATCAACCACACTGACATGCCTTGAATAAACAACACGCAAAACTGAATGTTGAGCAGAGAAGACGCGATCAACACATCATTGTGAATAACATAGAGAGATGAAACTTGACAACACAATCTTCACAAGTACGAAAAATGTCTCATGTAGCTATAAACATTAACATATAGTAGCGGGATTGTTCATTGCTATGGATTTAGGAGTCAAATAAATCGAGGAGCTTCACCTGCAAATTTGAAGGGAACATTTCTTGATCCACTGTCTTGTTTTGTGTTGTCACAAAAATGACAAATTAAAACACCAACAACTAGCTCAATGTTTAATTGTATTGCCTCGAGAAATTTGGTTTTCTTTGTTTTTCATTCTACCTTCATCGGTGATGTTTTGTATTGGAGCAAAAAATAAACTTTGTAATCCATGTTGAACCATCCACATTTGAGATGAAGGTTTCATAGTGCAAACTTTCAATTACCATCATTTGATATGACTTGATGATGCATTTTGAAATGGAATCTTAAGATATGCTCGTTCTGATTATGATGTGTAGATCTAGTTTACTAGGTTTCATAGTGCATTCTTTCAATTACCATCATTTGATATGACTTGATGATGCATTTTGAAATGGAATCTTAAGGTATGTTTGTCCTGATTATGATGTGTAGATCTAGTTTACTTTCATTTGTAATGATAGTATGATATGTCTTGTACATTGCTATGATTATGGTTTCTAATCAGGATTTATGTTTACATTGGACTCTTGCTGTCATGTCCCTGACTATATGACTTTCTCACGGGAAAAAACTCCCACTGCACACACAAACAGAAGGAGAAATATGCATTGGCAGTAATTAAACTAAGTCCAATCCATCGCTAATAAGAAGGTAAATAAATACCACACCCTAAGCGGCAATTAACTAAGTCGACTCCCAACAAGCATGGGATAAAATGAAGAAATATAATATAATTTAAATTGAATTATGAAAGGATATAATTTGAAAAGGTGTGACATAGGATTGGAAAAGCACTGAAGGAAGAGATGTGTCTCTTCCTTCCTAAGGGAGAAGATATATAAGTCTAAAGGGATCGACCCCAAGAAGCATCATCCAAGCAGTGAAAATAACAAGACAAGGAGCAGAGCAGCATCAAAAACCACTATCATTAATAAACAGATTGGGGCATTATTTCCGGTTACTATGGTGTGAGAGAATGATTATACTGCATATGCATATTTGGATGGACATGAATATTAAGGTTTCCTTGCAGGCTTATCTCTGATATACTTATGTTCTTAGAATAGACATATGTAAATCTCTGATATATTTTATATGCTTAGAATAAACATATGCAATTCTCTGATATATTTATATGCTTAGAACAGACATATGCAGAGTAAATATATGTTTATATCCATAAATTTGACAATCCTATATACCTGCAAAATAAACCATATTAGGAAGAAGTGCAGTGAGGCCTCATTAAGTACACTACCTCTATTATTCCTAACCGGTTACTGAGAGGGGGGGTGAATCAGTAAATACTATTTCTATTGCAATTTAAAACTTGTATTAAGATTCTTGCAAGATAAACAGAATGTAAATAATCATCCACAAGCAGAAATAGAAATACTCAGATCAACACATCATGTATACGTGGAAACCCTCGGTTAGAAGGAAAAAATGACGGTGAGACAAAGCTCACAACTTCACTACTGCAGTAATAAAGATGCCCTGTTAGGAGCTTACAAAACACTCGCAAGAGTGCTACCCGGTTAAAGGATTTGGTAGAAGATCGGTTAAGATCTTAACTCTGTTAGGAGCCGCCTTGTTAGAGGACTTTCAACATCAATAAAGATGTTACCCGGTTAAAGGATTTTTACAAAGAACCTATTAGGGTTCACCCTGATAGAGGGATTTCAAAATGCTTTCACACTACAAAAGAAATGATCTCAACTTGACACTCTCTGTCTGATTAGATCATACCTGTTGATCTCACGCGGTTCTGCCTGGCTGTTAAAACTTTCTGCCTTTCACCTCTATGACTGTAGCTCTTCTCTCAGAAGATCTCTCTTCTACTTTGTATATTCAACAACTATCAACAACTTCTTTTCTTGCGTCCTATGACCTTGAAACATCCGCGTGGAAATAAAACTAACTCTTGTTAAAAAGCTAACTTTAGTTCTAAACGGTGGATGCTCCGCATATTCCAGTTTTAACTTAAACAGCTCCGCATTTACCAGTGCGGATAGACATGTTGTTGACCGGTATCAATCTTATACCCTGTTCATATCATTAGACTCTTATCCTCGGTTCATTTGCTTTTCTACTTGGTCTACCAGTGCATCTCCTCTGTTTAGCCTACTGGTGCATACACTCTATTATAGTCTACCGGTGCCTATAAAGTAATATGAGTGATCTTCCGATGTATCTATACTGGTGGGAATGGAGTTTGCATCTAATCTTCACTAATGACAACTTAAATTGCTAACAACCTCATGAGATCAATTAAGGACTGCATGAGGCCAAGAGATTCCACTATTGGGCCTAGGGTTGAGTTAAGGGCACCCTATTGCAATCTTCCCTCTAAGCCTATATGGGTTGATTATTGAGGTAACTAAGAAATGCATCCTCAATCATAAGAGGAGAGAAAGATAGTGCGATGGGCTCCACTAAGTACACCACCTCATGAGTTGGTTGCGACATGAGGCCAAGGGGGACAGAGTTTCCACTCTTGGGCCTAGGGCCGAAGATAATTAGGGCACCTCATCATGTCTTTCTTATCTCAACCTTCATTACAGATTGAGCCCATGAAACTTATGTGCTATAGGTGTGTTTCTCTCTTAACCCTAATGAATGTATTACATGTATTATGATTATATTATTAACTAATTTGGTCGCAGGTACCAAGACGTGCTTATCTTAATTTTATATTAGGGTTATATCTCTAACTATATTGTGTTCCTTGTTTCATTTGGATTTTGTGAATTTAGGGTAGATTACAAGGCAATCCAAGAAAGGGACATAAAAAGTGGTATCAGAACATGATCCTGCCAACTTGAGCGGAAAAAATAGTTGGTGCAACTGAGTCAACGAACTTTAAGGACTCTAGAAAGGGAAAAGAAGATTATAAACCAAAATAACACAAAGAAAACTTAAATGGAGCATAATTGAGGGCCTTTATGGAAAAGAACGAACAAGCCTTGCTCCAAACCCTTTAAAATATAAACAATGCCCTTAAACCCAAATGGACCTCCTTTCTTAGCTAGGGATGGGTCAACAAAGAAAAGTGAAGAAATTAACAATCCTAACTTGAGGGACCTTGCCCAAGTATATGCAAGACTAGACCCCGAGGGCAAGTGGAGAATAACCTTCACAACATATTGTGAGGTGACAAAAAAAACTTTCATAAAAGGGAGAGGAACCAAGCCAACCAAGATTTACAACATAAAATGTGGACATTGACCATCCCCAAGTTTGATGGGTCAGGGAAAACCACCACTCCTGCCTAGATTCAAAAACTAGAAACATAGCTAACACTTTGTCCCATGACTGAAAGGGATGCCATTACATTCGCCATACTACATTTAGAAGGGGTAGCACATGATTGGTGGCATCATGGCCTAATCACTCAAGACCATAAGAATATAAAAACCTATGATGTCTTAAAAAAGAAACTTATTGAGAGATTTGACGAAACTCGGGCCCAAAAACACTTCAAGGAACTAAAAAGAGTGAGGCAAAAGGTAACTCTTGAGGACTATATCACAGAATTTCAAAGGCTAGCAATCATGCTCCCAAAAATATTGGAGGAAAGACTTACCTACCTATTCATAGGACTATCGGATACACTTTATGGTCTAGTAAGCGCTTTTGATCCTACCGCCCTTCATGAAGTGATCTTAAGGGCCACACAACTTAATGCCAAATCAAAGGAAAGAGCTCACACCAAAGGGGAAGATGGGCGTTCCTATGAGAGAAATAAACATTAAAAACCATTTCTTTCCAAAGATGACCGATCGGAATTCCAAAGGAAGAACCTATGTTATGATTGCAATAAAAAATGGAAGCCCAAACACATGTAAACAAAAGGAAAGACAAGAAGTAAAAATGTGTTTCAAGTGCATAGATCCATGGGCATCAAGGCATAGATGCAACTTGAGGAACCTTTAAAAGAAGACCATGTTCTAATATGCAAAGAGAAATGGGAACCAAGGCATTTTTATTTTGTTTGCTTCTATACCTCTGTATGAGAATCAAAACAACATATTCAATTTTCAAATGTATGAGAATCAAAACAGTTATTCTGATTTAAAAAATATATTCAATGAAATACACATTAAAAGTTATAGTTTTTAATTTCCTGAGTCATGCCAAGTCTGAGTCTCAATATTATGCTTGAAAAGTTTCATTCTTGAGTTTTGAAATTAAAAAAATGCACTAGTTTATATATTTGTATGATTGTACTTTATTTGCTTTGAAAATGTTTACTATTTTGCACTAACCAAAGTGACTCCATAAAATGATCCACTTCTGCCAGAGGTTAATAGTGACTCAAATGGTTCTGTCTTTGGTTATTGACAGCCCAAATGAGGTTTTTGCCCTAAATCACATATTCCAAGTAGAACAAGAAGTAGAATAGAATTAGTAACATTATGTACCTGGTTAAGCTAATGCAACATGTGAGGAAATCATTGAAACATAATCCACAAAATAGATTTTCCTTATTAGAGACAATAAAAGCATAGATCATTATAGCCAGGGTTAGGAACATTAATTTAAGCATAAGATATATTTAATGTATTGATGGAGTTTAACCATAGAAAATCTATATTAGGGTACCTCCTCTACCCTAGGCCCACGAGCAGATGTTATCCCTCTTGGCTATCATGTGGCCCTTGCCATCCATATGAGGAGGTCTACCTAGTGAGGAGTCCATATCCAATCAATCCTCTACCCTAGGCCAAAGAGCGGATGCCATCCCTTATGGCCATCATGTGGCTCTTGGCCATCGATACGAGGGGATAACCTAGTGAGGAATCCCACAGACATTCTCTTCTTCCATTGCCACCCTTATCCTCCTCCTTATGATTAGAGTCCTTTAACATACTAGTCAACCAATGTATAGGCTTGAGGAAACTACAATGGGGTGTTTGAAGTGTCTTTCCCTTCTAAGCCCAAGGGTGAGGCACTCCTTGCACCCCCCTGGCATCATGGGACAATCTGTCACCACCATGAGGTGGCATGCTTAGAAGAAGACCTCATAGCAATTTCTACCACCTTGAACTCCCTTCCTCAGGTAAGGATTTGAGGAAACTACAACAGGGTCTCCGGAGCATCCTTTCCTTCCAAGCCCAAGGGTAGGGAGTGGATCTTTGCCTCAAGTCCAAGAGGGAGTGTTGATATTATGACCGTGTCAGCAAATATCTCTTGCATTGGATAAGACATTCAATATATATAGTGTATATATTTTGATATATAAATAATAATATTAAATATATGAGATATTTAATATTCATTGTTTATTAGTAAATCGAGAATATATATGTTTAATGGGTTAATTTAAGGGACAATTTGGCTGGGCCCAAAGTCGGCCCCCTTGGGATATAATATTTTATCCAAGTCGACCTCTTGAGGAGGCACTCCCTGCTCATATAAAGGAGGGTCGATTTTTGGAAGAAGAGATATCAAAAACATAACATATCATCTACTTCCAAGAATCGATTAAGGCAGCAAACAGGAGCAGCGAAATTCATCAATTAAGTCAGCAAATAGGAGAAGCGAAATTAATTGATTAAAGGCGCATTACTTCTTGGACTGAGATTTCATTCTGCCCTAATAGCAGCATATTATCCATAGGTGTGAAATCTGGCCTAGGAGGAGCAATACAACTGCAGATCCCAAGGCAGACATACGAAGACTACAGTCTGACCCTAGGTCAAAGTAAAGTTCAGATTGATGACATTTTGGAAGCCCTAGATGGGCTGACTTGACATATTCACATCCACACACCTTGGAGACTTAGAAGGGACTGATCTGAAGATCATTTCAATCCAAGTACTATCTCTCCTCGCTCTTAATCATTTCTTTATATCTTGTGCTTAGTCTTGAAAGATCTCTATAGCTTGAAAATTCCTAGGTAAATCTGAAAAATATTAACATGGTATCAGAGCGTTGGTAGAGTAAAAAATCTAATTTCAGATTTAAGAATCTCAATCTAACTCTTTCAAAACTAAGGAAATTCATGGCAACCGCGATTTGGTCTGAAATTGTAATAAGGGTTTTGATTTACAATTGGTTGCCTTCTATGGAAAACTTATTAGTTCTCATTGGCTGGGAAGACATGGGTAGAACTCAAAGTTCTTGCATATTTTAAATTTTAAATTGTCTTTCCTTATTGATCTAGAGGGAGTAGATCATAGCTGGTTAATATCATAGCTGATACCTTGCATATCTAATTGATCATATGCTATTAGTACAACTAGATGGGATGCATATTGTTTGGCATATGATGTATGGGAGCATTAACTATTTCACATTGGTATACACATACTGGTTTTATGCATCTGCATTATCATTATTAATGTGTAGGAAGTACACTTGGCATATCAATCTTACAGCATTGATTCATTGGTTATAATATACCTTGGCATGTATGTATGGAATTATCTGTAGAGAATATGTTAGCAATTTAAGTTGTCATTAGTGTATTTCATCAAACCCATTCACACCGGTTGAAGATCACCGGTCACTCACATTACTTAGATAACACCGATAGATGAAGCACATAGTGTATGCACCGGTCAACTAAGTAGTTAGATAAACTGGTAGACTGAACCAAGTACTCAGTATCGGTCTTATTCAGCATCCAACGACAAACTGGTACAGATCTAACTAATAGATAACTCCGATCCAGTTTTTGTGGAACAGTTTGAGTTAAGAGCCTGATTATGCGAGACATCCAGTACTCTGATGTGAAGTAAACCTTTCAACAGGAGTTAGCTTTAAATTCTACGGATGGTCTCAAGATAAACTCTAGATCACAACGTACAGCTTTCTTGCGTTGCATGTTTTATAGTCAAGTTTACTCCCCGGCGGTTCCGTGAGTCAAGAGGATCACTCTTGTATAAATATTAGTCATAGGACGCAAAGTATGTTGCTGTTGTTGCTAATGGTTGGAGATTGCAGAGAGCAAAGGAAAGATATCTTCTGAGGAGTGCTACAAGCACAAAGGTGAAGTAAGAAAGGAAGATCAACAGCCAAGCAAACAGGGGAAGAGATCTACAGGTATGATCTAATCAGACAATCAGTGTCATTACAGATCACTGCTTTTAAAAGGTGTTACATCGTATACAAATCCCTCTAGTAGGGTGAACCTAATCGGTTCATTGTAAAAATCCTCTAACAAGGTGACATCTTTGTTGATGTTCAAAGTCATGTAACCAAGCAGCTCTTAATAGGGCTTAGATCCTAACCGATCTTTTGTAAAAATCTCTTAATTGAGTAGCACCTTAACCAATGCTTTGTATGCTCCTAACAGGGCACCTTCATCTAGAACTAGTGAACTTGTGAGCTCTGTCTCACAGTGGTTTTTCTCCCTAACCGAGGGTTTCCACGTATAAATACTTGAGTAGATCTATGTGGTTCGGTTTATGCTTGTGAATGACTGTTAACTTTCTACTTTTCATTCAAGAATATTCTTATAAGTTTTAAACAGAAGAAATTTAGTATTTACTAATTCGCCCCCCCCTCTCAGTAACCGGTAAGGTAATAACAATTGGTATCAGAGCTTTCGTTCTCTATACAATAAAAGTTTAACAACTTGAGAAAAAGATCATGGAGGGTTACCGGTACCAGAAACAGCTAGAGGAAGCCAATGACATTATTGCCTCGCTGGAAAATAGACTGAGGAAGTCACTTGCAAAGAGAAAGGAGCTGGCTCTGCAATTAAATGAGAGCAATGAAACCATCGACGAACTCTCTGGGCAAAGTGGGTCTGATGAGGCTGAGGAAGCGGTCTCCAAGCTTACGGAAAAGAATTAGATCCTAACCGGTCAAATTGCTGATCTCAAAAGGGAGCAAAAGGTGAATGCTCTAAGAATGACTGAACTGATTGAGCAGAAACGAACAACTGAAAGCGAAAGGAACACAGCAGTCAAGACATCAACAGCCTCTGAAAAAGCAATGAACCGGGCAGAGGAAGCTGCAAGAGCCAATGAACTCCTCATTATGCAACTCCAAGAGGACTTGTTAATTGCCACCCAGGAAAATGCCAATATGCATAAAGCATGGCAAGTTAGAGATGAAGCATGCAAGAAGCTGGCGATCGAGATATATCAACTCAAGGAACAAATGAAAGTCCTTGAAAGAAGGAATGAAATGCTGAGAAGATACAATGAAAGCTCAGTCAAGCTCGATGAGCAACTCAATGCTCAACAAAGGCACAATGATCACACCAGTCTCGGATTTACCGAGGGAATCGCCAAAAGGAACGATGAGTCATCCAGTGCTCAGCCTAGCAAGAAGAACAAAAGGAAGACGCTAGCACAAAGAGGTAGGAAAAACTTGTACACCCCTTGTAAGCTTTGTGGAAAACCAAGTCATGACACTAATGACTGCAGAAATGCACCGGTAAGAACCAACAACAATTACTGTAAAAACTGTTGCAAAAAGGGCCACAAGACCAATGAGTGTTGGTCCAATCCCATATCTGTGTCCAGCAAAAGTAGGGGAAGCTTCAAGGGATATTGTTATGCCTGCAACAAATTCGGACACAAGGCTGAAGAATGCAGATCAAAGACTATGGCATTCAGATCACCCAGACCGGTATTCTCGAAAAAGAGTAGAAATTGGAATGCAACTACTCATCCAAACAAAGGGATGCATTGCAACAGAGAATCATGGAGCGAACCACCTAATCCGAGAGGGATGAGGCCCTGGAAAGCAACCGATATAGTCTACCATTACTGCAACAGAGTCCATCACCTAGCCAAGAACTGCTGGAACCAAATCAGGATCAAAAACAAAGGATCGGATGGACCAGTGGTGAAGATCTTGAGTTCTGATAAAAGGAACAACAAAGACAAAGAAACCAAGAAAGTAGTAAAGAAAATTTGGTTTGTCAAGGAATCAAAGAACTCTGCCGAGGAGGCAACGAAGGCAAAATCATCATCACAAGATGGTGATATTTCTTCTGCTAACTAAGTCTTCAAGGCCTAGAGGGAACCGGTAGTACAACTATCGTTCCCGGTAGAACTAGTGAGTCCTATCTCACTCAGGCTACAGGACAGACCGGAAAGACATGAGGTGATCAACCGGGACATGCCTAATCGAAAATGTTAGACTACCGATTAGCAAAAGCATCAAGAAAGGTTAGGTAAGGCATTTATTACTATAGCTGTTTAACAATAGTTACCGTTTGGTAATTACCGTTATGCCCTAATCCTATAAAAGAAAAGGATAACTCATTTTCTTTTTACCTTGCGATTTTATGTTATCCAATCTCTACTCGAGCAATATTCTTGCAATTCAATCATACAGTGAGATTATCTGTCAAACCAATCTAATCGTCTCTAGCAACCAAGCGAGAGCATGGCATCCTCATCATACGAGGCAAATCTTGTTCCTGCAAATCAAGCGGATCGTAGTCCTTTTGATATCTCGCCAAATCAAGACAGGGAGATCGACATGGCTGGTGTGCTCTCCTCAGTACCTAAAGGAGTGCTCCTGACAAAAGACGTAATTGCATTTATTCATGCTAAGCAAGAAGAGCTAGGAGAAACGTACATACAAAGCGAGTATCACTCGTTGAGCTCAAATGGTAATCATCCCAGTGGCTACGCAAAGCTGGTATCGTCGGGAATCATAAATGGAGTCTCGTATCCAGTTATCTTCAAACCTGAATGGATTCGAATGGTAGTCAGTCAGGTGCACGATCCAGGATTTTGGCTTATGAAAGGAATCTGCACTTCGATCACGAAAGACGATCTTCACAGGGTAACTGGGTTCTGCAATCAAGGAGAAGCACTTACTCTGAGAACCATATCTAATGCAGTGGTGGCTAACCTGACAAAATCAAAATCCGACAAGCGATTGATGACCGTAACTGACATTGAGGATCTAGTTGTTCGGTTTGCATCTGCAGTAATCGGTTACAAAGTATACCAATCAAGTAACCTCAACAGCATACCGCGTGGTGGCATACATGCAGCCTACAAAATTGTTCATGACAACGCACAATATGATGTGTGAAATGCTAAGAGGACAAATCTTTGAAAACATGAAGAAGCTGGGCATCATCAAGAAGAAATCACTGAAATTTGGAACACTCTTGGTTTGTCTTTACTTCTACTATTCTAATTTCTTTCCCGAGAGAGGAAAAGTAACGTGGACAACAGATCGACCGGTCATGATGCAAATCTGTGATATGGCTAACGAACTGGGAGACCAGTTTGACAAGGAAATGACCGATCACTTCAATGCATTTCAACTAAAAATGCATGCTAGAGAAAGAATCCCGTCAACTATTGTTGACAAGTACAAAAAGGAGGTATGTTTCCTGGTGTCTACTAACTTCTGCATCATTCAAGCAGTAGAACCGAGAGACAAGTACGCACCTGAGCTTGGATACAAAATCACAGCAAAGTTTGCAATGGTGTATGTAGAGGCCCTTGAAAAAGCACATCTGGATCTCGGTGCTCAAAGGTTTGGAACCTATGAGGAGATACAGAAGAATTTAAAGCAGGGGCCAATCAAGAATGTCTATGTCAAAAGATTGCTCGCGCCAAAGAAGAAACCAGAAACTGTACCACCAATAGCACAAAAGAGAAAAGCTCAACCGGAGCCAAGCACACAGGAGCAAGAAGCAGAAGAAACCGATTCGGAGGATACAGTTCCGCTCAACAAAAGAAATAAGAGGATCGGCAAGCAAGCAAAGGTGGATCAACCAAGAAAAGGTAAACCAATGATCGATGAATTTATAACAGGACTGAAAGAAACTGGAGGAATGGCTAATGTTAGTAGAAGATACACTTTGGCAAATGATGAAGACCAAAGGAAAATTGAAGATGCTATTGTTGAATGCCTGCATAAGTTCAATCTAAGCCCTACAGAGCTTCAGAAAGTACTGCCTAAGGATCTGTTGAATATCCTTCAAAGCAGGTGGAAAGCTTCAATGGAAAAAGAAAGAGCTAAGAATTCAAGCACTGCTAGAAGTGCAAAATCATCTCACTCTGGAAGAAGCGAGTCAACAAGCTGAACTACACCAGCAGAATTTCCTAATAAAGAAAAGAACAAACCTCTTGCTGATTGGAGAAACCGAGAAAGTCCATACTGAAGGAGTAGCCATCTGGAGCAACCTACTTCGGACACAGCAACAAGCAGAGGAAGCACGCCAAAAGACAACAGCTCCACCGGTTCGTGACACCGGGAAAGGAAAATGAGTACTCAGAGTAGACAAACCGGTCATCATTGACATAACCGATGAACCGACAAATCCTACCCTTCTTGTATCTCTAGAAAAAGGTAAGGCTTGCACTATGACTGTTAATGACATTGTAGCTGAAATTACAAATTTTGGAGAAATAGATAATGCAGCCAAATGGTATAGCGTGTTAGATGAGGAAGACAAACAGGCAATAGAAAAAGCTCTTGTTGAAAGTCTACTAGACTTCATTAAAACTCATAGGGATTATAGAGGCAAGTTTCCTCTCAAATTGAATCGCAAACTTCAAAAAAAATGGAGAACCGGTCTGGAAAGAAACTCACAAATCAATAAAGAAGCACTAGAAAAAGCTAGACCTGGCTTGAGTGATAAAAGTATCATGCTTCTCTTAGGAAATGCATCTATGAATCTAGATACAAATTACAGAGTCACCAAGATTCTCAATGGTTATGAGAATGAAGTCTTTAAAGAGACCTTGGATTTCTGGCAGCACTATGATTTCAATACCCTTGAAGAAACAGGTCCTCGGGATCACACCACTACAATTGTTGATCCACCTATTCAGTTTACTGCAACTCAAACTCCGATATCTAATGTGCAGGAAGTTCTCATAGAAAAGTTCACTTCTAGTGAACCGGTTAAATTGGGCCAAACTTATGTCAATATTCCCACTAATAGATCAGATAAAAGAGGTGAAGGGATCCCTACAGATGATCTTCATATAGCTGAAGAACAGCTGCAATCACAAGCTCCATCAAAAGAGCCCTCACATCAAGTAGAAGATGCTATGCCTGAGATACACGTTCAGCAACCGGAAGCCAGACCAGAAGAGGGAAACAAGATACACAAACAGGATGCAAAAGAACATGAGCAAGCTCCAAAGGCACAAGAACAGAGTAAAGAGAAGGAACAAGAAACTCTTGCCAGCTCCTCTAAAAGAAAGATCACATCCTCTGAAGAATCTGAAGCAAAAAGGAGCAAAACAATCGATACAATAGTTGACATCAGCAAAATGTCAACAAGACAGCTGAAAGAGCTTACTAAAAGAAAACAGGATATGGTTTTGAACAAAGTAAAAGACATCCTGTACAACTTTGTACCAGATGCTGATATAGACGAAGATGAACCGGTCATCGACCAGCTAGAAGTGCTGACTGCAACCATCGGTGAGGATTTGACTGATCCAGAAATAGTGGCAATTGACCACTATGCTCAGAAAAGAGTGGAGCTTCTTCACAAGCAAGTTGCAAACATAAAAGCTATTATGTTAAACAATCTAAAAGTTCTTCAACAGCAGATACAAGTTGCAGAAAATTTGTTAAGCAGAACTTCAAGTTTTGAGATTTTCTTGACAGATTTAACTGACAAAGCTACAAAGACTTCAGAAGACATAAGAGCTTTGTCCAACCAATTTGACATCAAGACCAAAATGGCCACAACTTTCAGCAGAGAAATGTTCAGAAGAGAACAAAAGAATTCAAGACATCATTGGATTCCAGATGTTTTTGGCCCCAACACTTGATATCATGCACCAGACAGTTACTTCAACTGATGTTCTAATCAATGAACCTTACTACAAAACTGTAGATGATATGGAAAACATCATTGTCTCTCTCAAGGCTGCCCAACAAAACATTGAATATGTAACCGGTCCATGGGCACCGTTTCTACATTTTGGAAAGAACATCTATAAGGATATCTTCACACAGCTTCAAATGTGAAGGAAGACATAACTCTTTGTCTTATGGAGGCAAAAAGGGGAAGTTATTTGTAAAGAACAAGGAGAAGTTAATGAAAATCGGAGGACTCGGTCAGGGGAAGTTTTGGCCAGGAGCAGAGCATTCAATCAGGCAAGGGCAGAAGGTTGAACAGCTATTGTATGAATGGTTTTGTTTTTGACTATTTTGCCACCAATAACAAAGGGGAAGATTGTTAGCAATTTAAGTTGTCATTAGTGTATTTCATCAAACCCATTCAAATCGGTCGAAGATCACCAGTCACTCACATTACTTAGATAACACCGGTAGATGAAGCACATAGTGTATGCACCGGTCAACTAAGTAGTTAGATAAACCGGTAGACTGAACCAAGTACTTAGTATCAGTCTTATTCAGCATCCAACGACAAACCGGTACCGATCTAACTGATAGATATGTAATGTCCCCGTTTTTCAGACTTCGGGATTAGCTTGGTTTGGCAACCCTCGCAAGCTAATCGAGTGTTTGGAGGGGGTCAGATTGTGGAGCCAGCATTGGGACTCCATTCTGGAGGTTCAGATTATCAGGTCTGCTCTTCGTTCAGGTCATTTTGGCCAACTTACTATTTTTAGTAAGTGGGGTTTTGGGTATGGCCAAGATTGGCAGGGTGTCTGCATGGAGCGTCAGACATCTCAGGATTGGGTTTCAGAGAATCTCCAATTTGAGAGACTTACTATTTTTAGTAAGTCTATTTTTAGCAGTGGCTATTTCTGGCAGGCCATTGTCTATTCTTGGCTGGGCAGTTGGTCCTGGTGCTTTGTCAAAAGTTCGTTGTTTGCAGTCAGTTAGTTCAGTGGCTTATATTTTAAATGTGTTATTAAATTAAATTATCTTGATTTAATTCAATAACTAATGACTTTATAATATTATATTATAAAGTGGAGATATTTTATTAAGCCAATTAAGTGAAAATATTATAAAGTGCTTTTTCCAAAAAAAGCTTATATATTCTACTCGAAAAAGCACTTTTGGCATTCATTATGCAATTATTATTTTATTGAAGTTTGTGAAGAATTGCCCTGGCTAGGGTTTCGAGGACGGATTCCTCCTTCTGGTGATTTGAGCCATTGCCTGTAATGGTGAATTTCACAACTAATTAATTTTGTATATCAATTCAATGCTGTTGTATATTGGATTGATTGAAGTTTCATTTCCGGAATTTGAAAGCTGATAAATTAGTGTGAAGAAATTCATTCAAGTTGAATCTCTGATATAGCTACTTGGCGGTTGAATTATTTATCGAGAATTTTATGGGAGTTTGGTTTATTCATTAATTCTGATCAACAAAGTGTTAACAAAGAGGATGATTTCCGAAAATCATTAGGAATTGAGAGTTCTATTCAAGCCGCGTCAATTCTGAGGGTTAGCGGAAGAATTGGTAGCCAATACAATTGTATCCAGGCAATGTCAACTACTGCTCTGAGTGCGTGAGACCCAGGAAGGTTATATCGGTCCCTCATTTGCTCACGGGTTCAATACATGAGCCGTATATACTGCACAACAGCCTCACGTAAGGCTTTAACTTGCTCACGGGTCCAGTGCTAAGCCGTTTATTCTGTATAACAGGCCACGTTAAGTTCCAGATCAGTCACATGTTGTCTAGACTGCCACTTGAACACCTCCAGGCTGGCGGCTATACAATATTATGGGCAAAGTTTACATTAAGAGGGAGTTTGTAATGACAGACGTTGCAGCTGGTGTTTAGCAGTGGTTTCAAGGTGGCAATTTCATTTGCAAAGTAGATGTTACAGCTGAGGTGTAATAGCGTTTACAGGTGCTCCTTCAATTTGTTTTTAAAAAAAAATAAGATTAGTGTAATTTGTTTCCTTTGCTAAGGATAATGATGTATGATATGTCAAGTGGTTATTATTATTAAATTGAAATCCGATATTTCTAGAATTGAGAATATATATATATATATATATATCTCTATGACTGTCCTGTTTGAGCAAAATTAAAATATAGTTGCAGTATTTCAAAATTATTATCGGATATTCAGAGAGAGCCAACTTAGATTCTTCCCAATGGTATCAGAGCTTTCTTCCTACCATCTTGTGGGGTCTAGTTACATTAATTTTATGAAGTTATTTGAAAGGGACCAGCACCACTATTTTTCTCTAGCCATAGATAAATACAAGAGATCCAATTCCCGAAGTCATCATAGCAGTTCCAAAAATCGTCATAGCAGTAAGGGAAATAGAGCGGAATTAAATGCTTTAGTAGAAAGCATGGAGAGACTTCAATTGCATCAGCAGAGATTGGCAGAGAGGTTGTCGGATCCAGCCACAGTAGACAGGGCAGCAAGATATATGGTCTTTGCTTTTAGAAGGCCGACAAAAAATTTGCAGGGGAGAAGGCTAGAGTTTGCTCTAACAGTTGTCTGTGATGCTGATGTTCCTACATCTAGTTCAGCACCTGCTATTCCCATTCGCAGTGCTGATGATGGATTTATTGCACCGGAACCAGTGGAAGTTTCAGTGCCATTGGTTGACAGAAGCGCTAAGGATCACCAGGTTGAGGCTCCCAGAGCAGTCACTACAGATTGTACAGAGTCAGCTGATGTTGCAGTTATCACTGAGTGTTCAGACTCTTTCATGGAGGGAGTTATTATTGGAGATGTTTATGCCAGTTGTAGTAGTGTTGCTCCAGTTCAGGAGGCAGTTGCTTCCTCAGATAGGACCGAGGCACTTACGGAGTCTCTCAGTGGTGAGGTTGGAGATTTGGGCATTACAGCTGAGTCAGATGATGACAGTTTGTGCTCCAGCATTATTGATGCACAGCCTGACGTTGAGTCATGTGTGCAGAGTCACGTGTCAGCAGTTGAGATTTCAACAAGAGATGTGGGAGCTAATAGTATGGACACATCTAATGACACTTTTGAGGATGCTATGAGTTGCATGGGAGATGACATCCCCTGTGATTTGTTGGGTGACAACTGCAAGGAGCGTATGAGCTCTCACAGCTCAGAGATTTATGATAGCAGTCGTAGTGTGGGATCAGTACAAGAGACAGTGGTTTATTCCTGTGTTGAGGATGTGAGCATGAAGCTTCCTAGTGATGACACTCAGGATGAAAGTGTTGCAGCTGATTTGGGCGACATAGTTTCATGCCACAGTTTAGTTGATTCACATGACAACATTGATTCGTGTATGCAGCCAGAGTTAGTTGAGGAGATGCCGATAGACGATGTGTACACTAGCATTGCAGATATCTCCGATGCTGAGAGCGAGGACGATGAGTGCTGTAGTGTTTCGGGCTTTCTGCATCTGACTTTGGGCGTTGATTCAGCGTTGTCATTTGGTGTTGGTGAGTTCCAGGACTCGATGTTACAGGGACTCATAGATGAGGACAGGGAAGCTTATGAGTGGCAGGAGTTTGTTTCAACCAGGGCTTCCATTTCTGGAGAGAGGGTTACTTCGTCAGCGACTCAGGTGGATGTATCTCAGGGTCTGGATTATCAGATCGTTGCAGAGGACGAGGAAGATGGAGATTGTTTTGAGTCAGTTTCAGCAGCAGCTTCCCCGGATTTAGATGAGGATGTGTTTGATGTCTGTACTCAGTTTGTAGAGGTGTACTCAGATGTAAGTACACAGGGAGAGGGTGATATTGAGGGGAGTGTGTTGGTTACAGCTTCCTCTCATAGTGTGGACAGTGCATTTGAGGTGGTACATAGGAGGCATGTTGTGCAAAGTCATCATGTGACCAGCCAGTTGCGAGTTGATGAGAGGGATATTTCTTCTACTCTCGAGCATTTTGATGCCACTCGTCAGTTGCTGGCTGTTTATGGTTGGAGTACTCCTATGACAGATGAGTCCAGCAATGGTTACCTTTCATTGACAGAGATTCACTCTTTGCGTGAGGCTGTCAAGATTTTGAGACAAAACTATTTACAGATGGTAGCCGACAGAGATCACTTGGTTGAGTGGGGGAGTACAGCATATGAGGCACTGATGGACAGAGAGGAGGAGGTGAGTGAGCTTACCCAGGAGCTCACAGTGACTACTGAGGTTTTAGAAGACACTCAACGGGCCCTTCAGGAGTCGCAAATCCGGTTAGAAGAGGTGACCGGGGAGTTGGAGCATTTGCGGTCCACACCAGCCCCAGACCCAGTTCGATTGCACATTGAGGTGGTTGGTGGTGAGTTTGCTCCTACAGTTGGTGTTGAGGAACATGATGTTGTGGTAGACACATCTGTTCCGGATATTGGAGCACTTGGTACGGATGAGGTAGGAGTACCAGATGTGACAAGCTCTCAAGTTGATTTGCTTCCTTTAGCCGGGAGTGAATCTACTTCATCATCTCACATAGCTGATAGCATGGGACAGTTGGCCGTGCCACATTTGCGAGGGAATCAGCTTGTGGATTGCAGGAGAACGAGTTGATGCTTCCACGTATAATTTCTACTGCACTGAGTCATTTATGGAGTATCTACTTGAGAGTGCAGATGTGCAAGAGGATTCCTACACAGTGTCCGAGGGTACTCTCATCCGTGGCTCCTCTGCTATTCGAAGGTTGGTCGGGAAGATTGTGGAGACTCTCTCTACTATGCTTCCCCACAGGGATTTTGAGGTTGGGTTCGTTGAGAGGGTTTCTCAGGACCCTACCCAGCCTGCAGTTATACGGAGTCAGAGATTGGAGCCATCTCCTGATTCCCGGTTTGGCCATGATGAGCGGTTGACAGATATTGAGGTTTCTTACCAGCATTTCACGGTGGGATATGCTCGTCATTTTTCTTTTGACCCTCAGGTGGAAGATTTGTTTTCACACAGGGGTAAACCGGCTCCAGTATTCTACCATCCATTATGGGATGGATTAACACCATTGTTTGCTGATGGATTTGGTAGTTGCAAGTTGGATTACTTGCAGTGTCCACTCACTTAGGACTGTTTATTAGAGGGCAGAGTTGATAATAGTGATTCAGGCACATTTGATCACTGTTGCTATTCCAGGGCAGTTGAGTGTGAGTGCTGGATTGACACGGACTCAGGTTTCGATAGAGTTGTTATTTCTGTTGGGTTGAGTTCCATTGGGGTGTTTTCAGCATCGACATCTACAATTGGTTTACAAATGTGGTTTTTGGTGGTATCTGTTCTGTTGATGTTGGTTCTTCCTTCACTGGAGTTTAGTGAGGATCGGGACATGACTTATGACTATCCGTGGGATCCGGGTGGTTTATGATGTTGCTTGTTTTTCCTGATTGCTTGAGAACAAGCAATCTTGGGAAGGGAGGACTGTAATGTCCCCATTTTTCAGACTTCGGGATTAGCTTGGTTTGGCAACCCTCGCAAGCTAATCAGGTGTTCGGAAGGGGTCAGATTGTGGAGCCAACGTTGGGATTCCATTCTGGAGGTTCAGATTATCAGGTCTGCTCTTCGTTCAGGTCATTTTGGCCAACTTACTATTTTTAGTAAGTGGGGTTTTGGGTATGGCCAAGATTGGCAGGGTGTCTGCATGGAGCGTCAGACATCTCAGGATTGGGTTTCAGAGAATCTCCAATTTGAGAGACTTACTATTTTTAGTAAGTCTATTTTTAGCAGTGGCTATTTCTGGCAGGGCAGTGTCTATTCTTGGCTGGGCAGTTGGTCCTAGTGCTTTGTCAAAAGTTCGTTGTTTGCAGTCAGTTGGTTCAGTGGCTTATATTTTAAATGTGTTATTAAATTAAATTATCTTGATTTAATTTAATAACTAATGACTTTATAATATTATATTATAAAGTGGAGATATTTTATTAAGCCAATTAAGTGAAAATATTATAAAGCAAAGAATCATAACTCGGACTCGGCTCGGACTCGGCAAGGCCGACTCGACCCGTGACTCGCCGATGACTCGGCAAAAAAAAAAAACAAAGATTTTTTAAAATTTAAAACTTGTTTCAAGCACCCATTATTGAATAAAGCTTAAAAACACTATAACATCATCAAATAGAATCTAATTTGATCACATACATAAATATTAAACATACATCCATCACATAAGTACAAACGTAAATTGTAGGCAGCTGAAAGAAATAGAAAACATAGATATGCAGAATTATAAAATATAAAATATAAATGTTGTCA
Organism: Chamaecyparis obtusa; assembly: GCA_027943335.1. Classification (NCBI taxonomy): domain Eukaryota; kingdom Viridiplantae; phylum Streptophyta; class Pinopsida; order Cupressales; family Cupressaceae; genus Chamaecyparis; species Chamaecyparis obtusa. The sequence goes on along the minus strand of BSBK01008364.1, from coordinate 105,706 downwards.
AATGTATATAAAATCCATGACATCATGATCAAATGTTCCCAAACATATGTGTAAAGTTGTAAAGTGTAAACAACAAAAACAGGTCTATGGCTCAAGCCTCAAGCTCTACTACTCTAGCTCAGCCTCATCCTCAAAGTAGTCTGTCTGCCTCCTACAAATGTGTCTGAGGCAGGTTCTGGATGACTGACAAGCCATAGTTTGTGCCTGTGAGATGCCACTCTGATCAACATCAACTCCACGGGCAGCTGATCATGCTCTATCCTCCTCCTCTGCCATAGCCACAGCCTCAGCCTCTCTGTCTGCTTGGTCAACCCACTCATGGTCCTCCTCAGTGAAGATAGGATCGGTAGACTCAGTGAGCCACTCGGACTCTGGATCGATCTCTGCTAGAGTGATCGGAGAGGTGTCAGTGTCCAAAATCTGTCTGGTCCTAAGACGGAGGTTGTAATGAACAAAAACAAGATTGTTCAACTTCTCCACAAACAATCTATTCCGCCTCTTTGAGTGGATGTGCTCGAACATGGACCAATTGCGCTCACATCCAGAAGCGCTACATGGCTGACTCAAAATGCGGATGGCAAGTTTTTGAAGGTTTGGGGTTGAAGGCCCAAACATATGCCACCATCTATCTGAAATAAGGAAAAAAAAAATCAATGTTATTTCCAAGTTCCAATTTTAAGGATATATTATAAAATCAAAATGCATAAGCCATAAACTTAAGAGTTAAGTTTAAGTTTAACATATATTAATATTTCTACCTGGCGGCAATGTTGTCCTAGACTCTTTGCACATTGTGCTTCCAAAAATCGGCCCTTGTAGACGACTATATGCATCTATCTCTTGCACTGTAGATGCGGTACAGGTAGATATCTTTTGCATCACTGTATATAGGCCATTAAGAACCTCCTCATCTGCCTTGAAGCTATCAAGGAAACGATATGCTGGATTGAGGAAATAAGCTGCTGCATGGATGGGCCTATGAAGCTGGTTTTGCCATCTCCTATCAATGATTTCCCAAAGGGGGCCATACTTATCCGCAACTCCTTTATACCTGGATCTAATGGCCTCCTTGGCCCTATCCATGCCCTCATATAAGTAGCCCATAGAGGGCTTCTCCCCATCAACAACTCGTAGGAGAACTACGAGGGGCTCAGTGACCTACATATAATGTAAAAAAAAAATAGTCAAGTGACAAGTGTGCATTAAAAATTAAAAATAAAAAAAATTGCAAACAAAACATAAATATTTTTACCTCCATGATCTCGTTACAAGGGGTCCAAAAACCTGGCTCATCAAACATATAATTTGCCACTTCCCTACCCACAGTGCTCGTAGAATAGGATGAGGCAGTCCACTCCTCACCAACAAACATGCGTCTCAAATTGTCACGTGATTTGAGCAAGGATTTCAGTGAGGAAATTGGAGGCAAATCTTGTGACACCAAGACGAGCCAACTCCCTTTGCCCCGTGTATTTTCTCATCAAGCTAAGGACCAATGCATGATTATAGATAAACTTGCAAATGTTTTGGCCTTATCAACACATGATTTGATCCATTCAATCTTGCCAATATCCTCTAACATGAGGTCAAGGCAATGGGCTGCACATGGAGACCAAAAAAATTTCGGGTGCCTCTCCATCAAAAGTTTACCTGTAGCAATTTTAAATTAATTAGAAATTTAGAAGTGTTGAGAAAATCTTAAATAAATTCATAGATGTCTCTCCATCCAAACTTAAAAAGTTATAACTTATAAGTTTACCTGCAGCAACATAACTTGCTGCATTATCAGTCACCACTTGCACCACATTTTTTTCTCCCACCTCAAGTATAACTTCCTCAATAGCCTCACATAAGTATGTGGCATTCTTCACATGTGAGGAAGCATCGATAGACTTCAAGAACATGGTGGTTCCTGAATATAAAGAAAAATAATTATCAATTATCATGGATCAATAAAAAATTCAAAATCAAAATTAAATTATTCAATGCATTTGGGGAAGCAGAATTCAATGAAGTTATGAACAATCACCTGCACTGGAAACAAGAAAATTTAGGAGTGTCCTATTCCTCCTGTCCGTCCAACAATCTGTCATGATGGTGCAACCATTTTGCTTCCAAGATTTCTTTTAGTCCTCTAGCTCAAGTTGCATATCATTAACCATGTCTAACAAGAGGGGGCCACTTAACTCAGAATCAGTAGGGGCTTTAAAGTCCGCCCCACAAATGGTTACAGAATCTATCATACCTTGCCAATAAGGAGACCTGTCACAAATAGATTACGATTAATAATTAGACAAAGCATAGTTCAACTTCAAACTATAAAATTTAAAATTTAATTTTAAACTTGAAGAAACTTAGAAAACAAATAAAAGAGAATTACCTGGCAGCAATAAATGGAATGTTGCAAAAGAACCAAAACTTGCAAATTTGTTTTCGAGCAGCATCATGGACCTCCTTGTTCCAACCCATGCTCTCAAGTGAGGGTTGTGCACCCGGACTAGTGCGTGGCTCAAAAAAACTGTCCAACCTTGATGATTTTCGGACTCTAGGACCAAGGGTAATTTTGCCACTTGAAGGAGCAGCAGTAGAAGCACTAGCACTAGGATAAAAGGGAGGCTTGGTAGATCCCTCTCCAACACAGCCTACAGATGTGGATGCGGATGTGGATGCGGGTGTGGATGAAGAATGGGAGCCAATAACATTTATCTCTTCTCGTTGCCTCTTTCTAGTTTCCTTCTCTTCAACATATTTTTCTAATTGGACATAACAAAAACGAGTTGCCTCGGGAGTTGCCTTAAGACATGGTTCAACATCATTGCCAGGTACGCCGGCAATATGGTATTTAAGCCTATTGATGCCACCATGAAAAATTTCTTTACAAAAGGTGCATTTTGTTTGGTTTTTTTGTCTACCGGGAAACTCTTCGGCATATTTCCAACATGGACACTTTAGAGGCATTGGGAACAATGGGAAGAATTTATGTTTTCAAATTGGAATGCGGCTGCAATAAAATTAAAACTTCAAAAAAAATTCTAAAAACAATGGAAAACCATAAAAAAACCATAAACATGCAAGCAAAAATCAACAAAATCTAAAAATTTAACACTTACCTCTTTCAAATGAGTTGAGAATAGCTGCTATGAGCTCCTTGATGCTCTCAATGCTTCCCCAATCCGATTTTGTGGACTCCTTGATGCTCTTCTAAGTCTTCTTCCCGGCTGGTTGCAACCCTTTGGCTTCTTTTTTTCCTTCCTCTCTCTCTCTTTTTCTCTCTTCTTCTCCTACAAATCAACTACAATGCCTTTTAGGGCAAATAACAAAAGAAATATGCAAAAGAAAGTTAAAAAAAGGTTAAGATTTTTTATATTTTTTAAAGGCCAGCTCGGGCCTGCCGCGACGCGGGTCACAAGCCTCGGACTCGGCGAGTCATGGCTTGACCCACATGACTCGGCGAATCATGCGAGTCAAGGCCATGACCCGCCAGGTGACTCGGCTGGGTCATGAAAACCCGGGAGCCCTTGCTCGGCCCGCGAGTCAGGATAACTCGCCTAACTCGCCGCGGGTTATGATACTTTGTTATAAAGTGTTTTTTCCAAAAAAAAGCCTATATATTCTACTTGAAAAAGCACTTTTGGCATTCATTATGCAATTATTATTTTATTGAAGTTTGTGAAGAATTGCCCTGGCTAGGGTTTCGAGGACGGATTCCTCCTTCTGGTGATTTGAGCCATTGCTTGTAATGGTGAATTTCACAACTAATTAATTTTGTATATCAATTCAATGCTGTTGTATATTGGATTGATTGAAGTTTCATTTCCAGAATTTGAATGCTGATAAATTAGTGTGAAGAAATTCATTCAAGTTGAATCTCTGATATAGCTACTTGGCGGTTGAATTATTTATCGAGAATTTTATGGGAGTTTGGTTTATTCATTAATTCTGATCAACAAAGTGTTAACAAAGAGGATGATTTCCGAAAATCATTAGGAATTGAGAGTTCTATTCAAGCCGCGTTAATTCTGAGGGTTGGCGGAAGAATTGGTAGCCAATACAATTGTATCCAGGCAGCGTCAACTACTGCTCTGAGTGCGTGAGACCCAGGAAGGTTATATCGGTCCCTCATTTGCTCACGGGTTCAATACATGAGCCGTATATACTGCACAACAGCCTCACGTAAGGCTTTAACTTGCTCACGGGTCCAGTGCTGAGCCATTTATTCTGTATAACAGGCCACGTTAAGTTCCAGATCAGTCACATGTTGTCTAGACTGCCACCTGAACACCTCCAGGCTGGCGGCTATACAATATTATGGGCAGAGTTTACATTAAGAGGGAGTTTGTAATGAAAGACGTTGTAGCTGGTGTTTAGCAATGGTTTCAAGGTGGCAATTTCATTTGCAAAGTAGATGTTACAGCTAAGGTGTAATAGCGTTTGCAAGTGCTCATTCAATTTGTTTTTTTTTTTAAATAAGATTAGTGTAATTTGTTTCCTTTGCTAAGGATAATGATGTATGATATGTCAAGTGGTTATTATTATTAAATTGAAATCCGATATTTCTAGAATTGAGAATATATATATATATATATATCTCTATGACTCCTATTTGAGCAAAATTAAAATATAGTTGCAGTAATTCAAAATTATTATCGGATATTCAGAGAGAGCCAACTTAGGTTCTTCACAAGATAACTCCGATCCAGTTTTTGTGGAGCAATTTGAGTTAAGAGCCTGATTATGCGAGACATCTAGTACTCTAATGTGAAGTAAACCTTTCAATAGGAGTTAGCTTTAAATTCTATGGATGGTCTCAAGATAAACTCTAGATCACAACGCACAGCTTTCTTGCGTTGCATATTTTATGGTCAAGTTTACTCCCCGGCAGTTCCGTGAGTCAAGAGGATCACTCTTGTATAAATATTAGTCATAGGACGCAAAGTATGTTGTTGTTGTTGCTAATGGTTGGAGATTGTAGAGAGCAGAGGAAAGATATCTTCTGAGGAGTGCTCAGGCACAAAGGTGAAGTAAGAAAGGAAGATCAACAGCCAGGCAAATAGGGGAAGAGATCTATAGGTATGATCTAATCAGACAATCAGTGTCATTACAGATCACTGCTTTTAAAAAGTGTTACATCATATACAAATCCCTCTAGTAGGGTGAACCTAATCGGTTCGTTGTAAAAATCCTCTAACATGGTGACATCTTTGTTGATGTTCAAAGTCTTGTAACCAGGAAGCTCTTAATAGGGCTTAGATCCTAACCAATCTTTTGTAAAAATCCCTTAACCGGGTAGCACTTTAACCAGTGCTTTGTATGCTCCTAACAGGGCACCTTCATCTAGAACTAGTGAACTTGTGAGCTCTATCTCACCATGGTTTTTCTCTCTAACCGAAGGTTTCCACGTATAAATACTTGAGTAGATCTGTGTGGTTCGGTTTATGCTTGTGAATGACTGTTAACTTTCTACTTTGCATTCAAGAATCTTCTTATAAGTTTTAAACAAAAGAAATTTAGTATTTACTGATTCACCCCCCCCCCCCTCAGTAACCGGTAAGGTAATAACAGAATATGATTCTTCGTTAATAGCTGATTGGATCAACTATTTGGAATGTTTGCTTAGCTGATGGACAGCATACTTTGCCCTAGCATATGTTATCTTTTACGCTGTCATAAAGGGACATTCACTGCAGATTGTTAGCCTTTTGATGTATAGGCACATACATTGGCTTTATATAACTCTGCCTGCATATTGGCATTTGTTTTACATTGGTTGTCTTCTATTTATTGGTTGACCTTCCTAGTGCATATTATCTTCTCTTAAGGCATATTTTCAGATTGCCCTTCAGTTATTGGTTAGATTCAAGAAACATACCTTAAGAGGGAGTTTTGATCTTGTTAGAGAGAGAAGATAGGATCATCCAGAAGAAGTAGGTAACCTTGAGTAGCATATACCTTGGTATGACTTGATTATGGGTATGTGGCTTAAGAGGGAGTTCATTCATGGGCTCGCTTAATTTTTTGTTATGAACTCCTTCCTTATGTCATGCTGATTACTTGCTATGGAAGTCTATTTTGCATTAACATATTTTTGTTTTGTATGCATGGAGGCATACTTTACCTTAGTATATGTTTTACTTATGTATGGGATCATACACAGCTGATTAGCAGCATATTTTCTGCTAAAAATGAGGAGTATACATTACATTATGAACAGTTACACTATGATACATGTTATACCTTACGTTGTTATGGGAAAATACACAGCTGATTGTTAGTATAACTGATTAACTGTTTTCTTTATTGATGCATGGATGCATACATTATTAGTTAATGAATGTTGGAACACACTTACATTGGCACATGTGTTTTATTGGCATATTTTTGGGAACATACATTATGATACTTAGAGATAATGGTGTTGTATGCATGGGAGCATATGTTAGATGGACATATGTTATCCTTTATATATGCTCTATTATTGATCATATATATGTGTGGAAACACTTCTTTATAGAAGGAGCTATATTGCATCTTGTTGTGATCACATTGCACCTGGTTACATGTTGGACAAACTTGGTTACTCTTATGTGGTGAGACTTATGTGATTACTCTTATGCTTATGAATTATGCTTGTTCTATGAGAGAACTGCATTTGGATATTGGTTATTACATTTGGCTACTTAATATGATTGTATGGAGCATGTATGTATGAAGCATACTTTAGTGGCTTATTGTGTATGTATGGATGATACTTTCTTTTATAGATGAGTCTATATTTACGGATTATAGCTGAGACTATATTACATGTGATTCTATGTGTGAACACATTTTCTTTACATTTAACTTGAATCTTATGATCATATTGGTTACTCTTACACTTATGTGGATTCATGAGGTAAGATTTTGATTATGAGATACATTTGGTCATGTTGATTCATTTGGTTACACTTATGCATATGTCTAAGTTGTTTCTTATGAATTAGATACTTGGAGAATATCATGGATTTGATATTCCTCTCATGGATCAGGGATCCATTGTTGAGCATATGGTGACATCATGGACTTGATGTCGGGAGACCATCACTCCGAGCATTTGGTGAATATCATGGACTTGATATTCGTTAGACCAATGCTCGAGGATATCATGGACTTGATATCTCGTGGATCAGGGATCCACATCTAAGTAATTGGTGGACATCATGGACTTGATGTCGATAGGCCATTACTCCAAGCACTTGGTGAATATCATGGACTTGATATTCCTTAGACCAATGGTCGAGGATATCATGGATTTGATATCTCTTGGATCAGGGATCCACACTTGAGTACATGGTGGACATCATGGACTTGATGTCTGGAGGCCATTGCTCTGAGCTTTTGGTGAATATCATGGACTTGATATTCGTTAGACCAAAGTTCTTAACATCATGGACTTGATGTTGGTTTGATGTCATGGACTATTTCTTGAGTCTTGGTGACTCGTGGATTTAGTTATCCACCAATTGGATGGTATACATCATGGACTTGATGATACCTTGAGTATCATGGACTTGATACTACCTTGAATATCATGGACTTGATATTCAAAAGAGTCAAGGTGACTAGTGGATTTAGGAAATTCACAAATTGATTGGAAATTTGATATCATGAACTTGATATCACTTATGGTTGATAAACATCATGGACTTGATGTAATCATGAATATCATGGACTTGATATTCTTGGGTCATGGAGACCAATGGATCTAGGAGATCCACATTTGGATAGTAAGCATCATATGATATGATGTTTCTCATATGAATATGAGATGCGTGGTTGAGGAATAATGAAGAACATTTGTCTTCTCTTTATATCTCGTAGATAGAGATCTACTATCATAGATGAGAGATCTATGGCATCATTGGATAAGTTATCTATTTTTGTTATGTTTTATGCTTTGAGTCATGGAGACTCGTGGATTTAGGAAATCCACATACGGTTGGTAAACATCTTGTGATTTGATTTTACCATGAAAAGATGATTTTCATATGAAATCTATGGTTGGAAATGATAATGAACATATGTGTTCTTATCAAAATTGGTAGAATGGAGATCTACCTTCATAGATAAGAGATCTATGAAATCCATTTTGGTTATGTTTTGTGATAAAGGATCCATGAGTGGATCTTTGCCTTAAGTCCAAGAGGGAGTGTTGATATTATGGCCTTGTCGGCAAATATCTCTTGCATTGGATAAGACATTCAATATATATAGTGTATATATTTTGATATATAAATAATAATATTAAATATATGAGATATTTAATATTCATTGTTTCCTAGTAAATCAAGAATATATATGTTTAATGGGTTAATTTAAGGGACAATTTGGCTGGGCCCAAAGTCGGCCCCCTTGGGATATAATATCTTATCCAAATCGGCCTCTTGAGGAGGCACTCCCTGCTCATATAAAGGAGGGTCGATTTTTGGAAGAAGAGATATCAAAAATGTGATGTCCCAGAGTGGGCCCCTAACGGAAGGTGACGTAGGTCTGTCCGTAAGGTTTGTCCCTACCACGTGTCCGGGGTGCTCACTTGCAAGGTTGTCCTGGGGTTGCCCCCTTAACGCGGGGAGGTGTCGTTTACTATCAGTCCGGGCTTTTGGTGCAATGGTTACTAACTTGGTATCAGAGCCGGAGGTCTCAAGGTCGAGACCCGCGGAGCGTGGTGGGCTGTGATGTCCCAGAGTGGGCCCCTAACGGAAGGTGACGTAGGTCTATCCGTGCAGTTTGTCCCTACCACGTGTCCGAGGTGCTTGCTTGCGAGGCTGTCCTGGGGTTGCCCCCTTAACGCGGGGAGGTGCCGTTTACTATCAATCCGGACTTTTGGTGCATTGGTTACTAACTTGGTCTGTAATGACCCTTACCAATAGGCCACTAAAAACCCCTCAAAAATGTAACTCAAAATGTAGATAGAAAATTATTTTTGCAATATATGAGTTCGCTGTCCCAAAATTTTAGAATAACAGATAGCAACCAAATACCATCTAAAACACTATCAATGATGTAGGAAATTGCTCAAAACCATATGCCATTCATATATCAACAATTTGCAACAATGCCATACATATTTCAGCCAATAATATGATCATCAAACCCTAGGTTTGCAATATAGATAGACTGAAAATTACAATGCCCTTTCACTTGCAAAATCCTAGCCTTCCTTTGATACCAATAATGCCAAATGGCAAACAAAGACAAGTACAATATAAAATAGTAAAGTGTTGAAGATATATTTTGTACTCAGCTGAAAACATACATTTCTCAGAAAATATGCCAAATGCCAAATGAGAAGTGAAGAACTTGATTGTAGATGGCTGCGATAATTTTTGTCAGTGCTAAAGATGCCAACACCCAAGCCAAAGTCACCCCAAATCTGAAAATGTACTTTCTTGCAAATTTTCGAAAATGTCTAGGAATTTTGAAAATTCCTTAAAAATAAATCATGGCATTTTGGGACTCCAAAATGCACCTATCTTTATCTCCTCGACGATAGAAATCCGTTGCAAAAATACCCAGAATGATATGTTGAGTAATGAGGAAGATATGAGCAAAAATGTGGTTCCAAAACCCTATCCTGAAATTCTAAAAACTGAATTAGATTTGTAGCAAAAACTTTTTCGGATTGCTTTTTCGCTCTGCTTTTTCGGATCTGCTTTTTCGGACTGCTTTTTCGGATCTGCTTTTTCGCTTTGCTTTTTCGGATCTGCTTTTTCGCTTTGCTTTTTCGGACTGCTTTTTTCGGATCTATTTTTTTTCCTCTTGCAATCAAAAACTCAAACCCTCAGGTAAGTCTAAGGACTCCAAATAAGCTCAACTTAAAATGGCTGAATACCACTTCCAAAGTGCAACCCTTCAAAGTATATTTCACCTCCTCAGTTATGCAAATCCTTAAGAAACTCCGTTCCTAAAGATCAAATGACAATCTGCAGACCAAGATGGCGCCACAAATGCTCAAAGAGAAAAGTAGTGTAAACTCAAGTCATGGGATGTCCAAATGAGAGGCCAAGCACTCTATTTATTTACTTTTCTAAGAAGCCACTAGAACTTCTAGAAGTATCCATAAAATATTTTTATAAAATCCTTTTATAATGCACTTTTATATAAAAAGTAACTTTATAAAATAAAAAGTGCAACTCAACTCAAAATTATAACATTTTGGCCCCACATAACACATTATAATAAAAATATGATAAACACCATCTCTCCAAGAGCAAATAAGACCATCCAATCCCCAAATAATCATCAGAATGACTCTCTCACCAAAACCATCCGCCTACGAGAGTCCATGATAGGCAAATCCACTGAAAAATGACATGTCACTAAAGAGGGGACATGACAAAAAACATAACATATCATCTACTTCCAAGAATCGATTAAGGCAGCAAATAAGAGCAGCGAAATTCATTGATTAAAGGCGCATTACTTCTTGGACTGAGGTTTCACTCTGCCCTAATAGCAGCATATTATCCATAGGTGCGAAATCTGGCCTAGGAGGAGCAATACAACTGCAGATCCCAAGGCAGACATATGGAGACTACAGTCTGACCCTAGGTCAAAGTAAAGTTCAGATTGATGACATTTTGGAAGCCCTAGATGGGCTGACTTGACACATTCACATCCACACACCTTGGAGACTTAGAAGGGACTGATCTGAAGATCATTTCAATCCGGGTACTATCTCTCCTTGCTCTTAATCATTTCTTTATATCCTGTGCTTAGTCTTGAAAGATCTCTATAGCTTGAACATTCCTAGGTAAATCTGGAAAATATTAACACCCTTATTCTCCTCCTTATAGTTAGAGTTCTTTAACATAATGGTCAACCAAGGTATAGGTTTGAGGAAACTACAATAGGGTGTCTCCTTCCCTTCAAAGCCCGAGGGTGGGGCACTCCTTGCACCCCCTTGGCCTCATGGGACAATCTGTCACCACCATAAGGTGGCATGCTTAAAAAAGGACCTCATAACAGTTTCTGCCTCCTAGTACTCCCTTCCTCGCCTTACCATGGTTTAATTGTTTCCTTGGGAGAATAAATGAATAAATTAAGAATTGAGAAAGATTAGCAATTTGCATAGGAAATAATATTTTAGATAACATCTTCATCATGCACACTAAGCGTGCATCTGAAGCACACCACTGTTGAAGAGGAATGCTATAGCCTGCAATAAATAGTAATATCTGGTTTGATCCACCTATGTGCCCGATCACTAATGTCTGATTAATTGATCTGCTCTCATGGATCAGCAGTTGTGATCCTTGGTTCGATACCTCCCTCCAAGGAAGTCTTCTCCTTTATATATCTTTATGTCTCTTTGAAGAGAGACATCTCTTTGAATGGACATATTCTTTGTTAATAACCCCTTTTCATTATAAATGTTGCTCTTCCAGACATTAATCAATGCACATTAAGCATATTAATTGGTGCCCTTAAACATATTAATCACCGCTTTTGCTTAATTACATTCATCACTGCCTTCATTTTTATCTCTGACCATTACTATATCACTGCTGTCTTACCCTTTATCTCTGCTCATTAATTTGGCATCACTTCTTTAACCTTTATTGCTACTCAATCTGCTTATATATCTGCTGTTCAAATATATTTCCGATGATTCCTTGTATTTCCATCCCCCTTTATCTCCTACTTATACCATTTCAAAAGCCCAAGAGGTGCAACTAAATGAAATGTGGTGACCATTCAAGTGAGATTGGCCCTCTCAACATTTATTTATTTCTGCCGTATGTTTTTGGGCAATTAACATATATTTATATCAAATCAAATCTAGGTCGGCCCCCTTAATATGGGTTAGCCTCCATAATTATTGAGTTTAATCTCCATAATCACATTAATATAGATCAGCCTCCAAATAAACTGTTGTTATCCTTTTTATTATATTGCCTTGGTTTAGCTGTTACAAAGACCACAATCTGATCTCATAAAGACTACAATTTGTTCATTAATTTCTGCTAACCCTAGTTTGGTGGGGCATGACAAGAATATAATAGTAGATTATTTACTTTAAATCATTTGAATGCTAATGACATAGCTTAAGCCTTGTTTGTGGTTCAGTTGGCTGTCGTCTTATAATGTTGATACACCCACTCTGATAAACATGGGAGTACCTGACATAACTGACCAATCTCAAAACATTAGTCTATTTTGTTCACAATGGGCCTGCTTTGCACTTTTGCATTTTATTATTTTAACACACTCTTTTTACCTCTTGACAAAAGGAAAAAAGGATAATATGTGCTCTATATCTTGAAAAGTAATGCATGGTAATATTGGACGATTCAATGAATACTAGAATGAGAGGAGAGAGAGAGGAAGAAGGGAGAGAAGATATTCAAAAAGTATGATAGATTGCATCTCACATGCATGAAATGCCCTGCTTTTCCAGTTCTGCCACATGTAATTGTTGTGTTAAAAGAAATGTGAAGGCTAAGAATGATGAAATTTGTATGCTTTTATGTTGTTTCATGAAGAATAGATATATGTTGTTCTGCCATTTATATAGTCATTGCAGTACTCCAGAGTGTCTATACTCATAGAGATACTTATTTCTATCTTCCTGGTTTATGCATATACAGATTCAGTTTTCTTCTCAAGAAAGTATAACAGCTGTTAATTAGATATGAAAATGAGAGGTGGATCAAATTAGTGAAAATGAGGGAATGGGACAAATCGTACTTCTATTGCTTCATCTTTGCATTTTAGTTTCTGCACAGTTAGAAACTTAATCAACTTGAACTGTGATTGAGAGCTAGCAGAGTCTGTTAGAAAATTGTTATATTGTTTCTTCTCTACTTTTGATTTTGAGTAGGAGATTGGAGCCTCTCCTAATACTGGAAAGACAAAATACACTCTTCGAATCACAACTGTTGATTATGGTTGGGCTTGAGGGGTCCATGGAGGTGGCAATAAAATCTCACAATGAGACCCTAAGCAAGCCTTCTGGATGGTATGTCACTTGACTCTTCTGAGAGCCTGGATAAAGATAAAGATAAAGATGGATATTGTGCTGAATTGGTTGACTTGATGGCCCAATAGCAGGTTTTCAAATTTACTATCTCAATGTTCTGATGAGATTATTCTCTATCGGTGGCTAACATTTTCATTCACTTTTTTGTGGGTCTAAGGTCCCTAACTTTGGGTATCTTTAGCCAAGTTAAAGCCTTATATTTTCTGCATATGCACTTAAAGAAATATAATTCAGTACTATAATTACTTGATCACATTGATCTCAAAATCTAATTTTCCAAAATCACTTCTAAATGCACTAAATTATTAATATGTTGGTATTTGGATTATCACAAATTAAGGAAATTATAAGTTTCAAAGTCCAAAAATCTTATAAAAAATATATTCACAAAATAATTAATGTTCAAAACAATCACGAATGTTAGTAAATGTTTTCATTTTGAAAGAGTGCTATCAATAGGTGCTCATGTTATAACCCAAATTAAATATCAACTTAACAATGGAAACATTAATTACATTTTCAAGCAAACAGAGATAGCCCTCAATATAGAGATCACAAAGGATATCCAGGAGAAAAGACAAGATGTCATCATCTGACATTAAGCAATCATTTGTAACATGGCAATTGGCCCTAGTTCCACTATTATTTTTTCATGAAATCAGCATTTCAAACACAATCAAAATAAGTTGAAAACTTCTTAGTTTCATCTTAGCCGATCTGCTTAAGTTGTCTTATCTACCTACTTAACTTGCCGGCTTACCCGATTAACTTACCCTTCTGCATTGTGCACTAACCACTCGACCAGCGTGGCATTGGTCTCTTTGTTTTCAATTAAATATGCAGAAGTAGGTCAATTTGAGACCAAGTTAACTCATCATTTGGGCAATTTCACATCTCCAAGTACCCAATATAAATCCCCAAGAAGAACAGAAGAAGCAACCTACAGATATTGTCAATCCTATAGTTGACCAGATGTGCCGCAACATTGAATTTTGTGCAACATTGAATTTAGTAGGAGTGGTGAATTTTAGGTGTTTTGACTGCCATAATTGCTTCCTTTAAGTGCCTTGATCAAGTACAAAAACAAAATCTATCATGTTTTGAGCTGCTGCTATGATTTTTCCCAAAGTTTTGTGGTGTTGACTTTCTGTAAAAATAAGTTCACGCGGAGAACAGTTTCAGAATTCATCTTGGAATGATAGAATTTGACTGTTTTCATTAGGTACAGAAACCCTATTGAATTTGTTCAACGGAATAAATTTTTTACATGAACATAATGAATACTGGTCATACAGGGTTGCTTAGGCCAAAATTTTACTGGTCATGCACTTGAACCAATCAATCCCAGAATGGATTATTCATAAAGCCCACATTCAAGAGCAACCCTTACTAGCTTTACCAAGTCCTAGTTAGAGTGACTGACTGTGCCCGCACTCAGTAGATGAATTATATGCTAATTCAATCTTGATTAGCATTGTAAACAGTGCTCAAACTCGGTGGATGTCTCATTAACCAATCAAGTCCCCATGCAGAGTGCTTTTGATGAAGCTCAAATAAGTGGATACTCATAAACCAACCGAATCCTAACAAGGGTAGTTGACGATGCCCATGTTTAGTAGATGAATCATGAGACAAACAAGTACGTAGTACGATGTTTGATGATGTCCCTGTTCAAGGATCGACTATATGCTAACCAAATTCCTTTATGGCGGCTGACAATTGCCATGATCATTGACTGATTAGCGAGCCAACCATTACTGACATGGATGGTTGAAGAGCTAACCATAATGTCAGGGACCACGGCTACCTGAGTGCAATGGATAAATGAATTATACAATATCAAGTTATTGAAATACTATTTATGATATCTTACTACCATTGGATGACAAAGCTAGAGTTGGTCTGGGTCCAAAATTAGTAATGACATATGGAAATGAAATTAAATAGATGCCCACTCATAGGAAACAGTGAGAAAGACAATTTATGTTTTGATAACTGACTTGTGTGAAGTGAAAATCGGGTAACCTAGTTTTTGGCCTACTCAAAGTTTACTGCACACGCCCATGGCGAATATCAACCAATTTGTTTGGGAAATTACATCCACAGAAATCTTTCAAGGATTATAAAAACAATCGGAAAATTCAGGCATCGATTCAAACAAAGATTCAAAAGATATATCGAAAATATAAATGAGAATTAGTGAGAAGAAACAAAGATACCCAAAACGCCTAGTCCGGTCACAGGTCCAAGAAGAATAATATTACTGGTGATCTCAAATGTATCGATTCAGTTGCAATCCAATTCATCGTCACCCATATTATGAAAATTCTCCTCCAGAGTGCTAGTGTCTGCCGCAAATGTCTATGACATTATTTATTCGTGGATGCAAGTACCAAATGAATGGAGAGGCAGGGCTCAAAATTCCCTCTCCTCGGTTCCAGGTACGAAATTCATAGAAGGAAAAACAAGTAGAATTTTTTTAAAATATGATAATTCTCACGAGTTCGCCTTGAACGTGCCGATCTATCACACGTTTATTTTAATGGAGTAGCAGTGACGTGTCCCGCTGTGTAAAACACGCCCTCGCAATTGCCCTTTCTGGGCCTCCTCTCTCTACGGTGGATAGCTCTGGGAAAACTAAATCTATTTGTGTTTTTTTTTTAATTTAACAAATTGATCCCAATTACGACGATAGCCGTTTGAAGCGGTTACCTACGGCATCACGAAGTTGAAGTCTACGACCAAAAACAGCAGTCACATCCAACGGCTCTGAATTCCTATTTTTAGGTACTCATATTTTTAGGTACCTATTTTTATTTATTTTTTATCTCATCTTTATTTGTCGATCATATTCTTCTCTAAATTTAAACAAGAATTTTTCTACCTTTCTTATTAATAATATGATTAATTTGGAGTAGAAAATAGAACAATATTTAGAAAGATATTTTTAAGAGAAAATCTATTTTCCTGCATTAAAAAATCTAGAGTGTTATTAGTAATAAAATAATTTAGAATATATACAATTTGAAGATGGCGAGCAGCACAGGGTAACGTCCTACAAATGTGCAAGGTAATGTAGAATGAAGGGTGAGTCAATGTAGGTTGTAGATGTCTCAAAGGTGATTGAGAAAGAGGTGGCAGCGTTGAGTAGCACAACGATCATATGTAGAGTGATAGGTGCAAACAAAACCAAAGAAAAGATCAACGCATGGGCCAAAGAGACTTGGGATGGGGTATTTGTGATCAACTTCTTGCCAAAGCAATTTTTACTTGTTAACTTCTTAATCCTAGAGAGGTGAGAAGATGTGATCACTAGGGCACCATGGAAATTAGAGGGAGATTGTGTGTTTATTCAATGGTGGTGCCCTAACTTTAACCCTAATGTCACAAATATGTATGACATACCCTTATGGATTTGATTGTATAATTTTCCTTTTGAGTATTGGTCTAGTGATTGTCTTCACCAAATCAGGGACTAATTAGGGAATGCTCTGGACCTCAACATGGGAGATGGGAATTTTGTTTTCTATGTGCAAAGTACTCTACTCATTAGTGTGCATCACTAGTCGAATTATCTTAGTCTCCATTCTCAAGTAGGTGATTGGACACATCGAATCGAGGTTGATGTAATGTCCCCATTTTAGCAAGTTCCTATAGCTAGGTATGGTCAATTTATCATTGCAACCCTCGTGAGCTAACAGTGGGATTTGAGGGTCTTTGTGATAGACTTACTATTTTTAGTAAGTCTATTTTAAGCAGTCTCTATTTTTAGCAGTGCAGTGGAGGCAGTTCAGAGTTGTTGAGCAACATGATGCATTTTATTGAGTATTTAATGAGGCTTCATAATATTAAATTTATTTATTAAGTTAATCTTATTAAATAACTTACCTTTATGTTTTAATTTAAAGGTGTGTGCAAGAAGCCTCTTAAGTGAAAAGTGCGTAGAAGAAGCCACATTCTTTTTAATGCTTTTATAAGAGCTTTTGAGAAAAATTGAACTTCATTCTAGACTTGTGCATTTTTTATGAGTTTTTGGTGTGGAGAAATTCTACAAGGGTTTGAGGATTGATTCCTTTCTTCTACAATTTGAATCATCATTCTTGGTGGCGAATTTTGCTATTGGAATTCTAGAAATTCAATTTTGATTCTGTGGATGCAAATTTGGTGCTGTTGTATAACAAATTTGAGAAGAATTGTTCAATTACAGCTGATAAAAAGGTATTCCATATACTATTCATTTTTCTTCAGGGGTTCATATGTTTATTGGAAGGTTGTTATATCTTCCAAATAGCTATGTTTTTCTTTGGTAAAGGTTATGTTTACTCCCAAGGAAGTTGTGTTACATTCTCTATGGCTTACGTATGAAATTGGGAGAGTTGTGTTTCATTCCAAGTGACGTGCATAAGTATTTGAAGGGTTGTGTTTTCACATTGGAGATCTGTGTTTCTAACCTAGTGGGTTGTGTTACCTCTTAAGAGGCATGTGTTTCATTATTGGTGGTCTGTGTTTCAAGATAAGTGGCTATGTTTTGAAATTCTGAAGGTTGCAAGTTGTTCCTCAAAGTTTGTAAAAGCTTCATTGGTTGTGTGACATTTCCAGCTTGCCTCTCTCATGATAAAGGTGCTTATTTACATTTGTTTATTGAGAATTGTTAGACAATTTGCAAAATTATAAATTTGGTCATTACTGGTGAAGTTCTGAAGCTTAAATCAATTGTTATTTTATATTATTCAATTCTAAAAAAGAATGAAAAAACAAATATTATCAAAATAAAACAAAAAACTTGCAAACAATCCAGGAAAAAAAGTTATCTTCAGCAAAGAGCTAGGCAGGCTCTTTACAGTTGAGGAAGCAATTTTTTTGTCTCATATGTTGCAATAGTCAACACAATACATCCTCTTGTAGAACCAAAATTCAAGTGGCAAATATGGATGTTGTATATTATATGGTGAATAACTCAAAGAATGCCCAATCCTATGGTTTCTATACAAGCTAGGAATGGGTCAAGTTTGAATGCATCATCACCTACCTTGAGCAAACTGAACCCAAGGGAACCAATAAAGATTGCAAGAACTTTGTTAGACAAGCCAAGATCCAAGTCTATGCCTGAGACATAGGATATACATGTAACAAGGGGATAGTTACATATTAGAATGGTATAGGGTAAAGGTCAAGACTAGTGACAAATGCAATTTGGGCCATGTTGATAAGGATTGGATTGTGGAAGTTAGGGATTGGAGTATTAGCAAAGATGATTATTAACATGGCTCAAAGTAGTCTTGTTAGTTAGATGGAGAAGAAAAGGATGAAATTGGGATCTTGGAGGAGTGATCCATTAGCTAATCAACGACCAATAAGATTGGTGGAATCGATAAGAAAGACAAAGGTAGAAAATTGAATAAATAAGAGAAAATGGAGGTGACCATAGCTAAGGATCTTCCTAATATCAAGGAATATTTTCTCAAATCCAATGGGACAAAGACTCCCTTTGGAAAAAAAAATGATGGCCATTTTGTGGAAAGTTATGGGTCTCAACGCCCCTAACAAATGGTGCACAACCAAGCACCACATAGAAACAATGATGGATGACATTGTGTTCATGCAAGAAACTAAGTTGGATTCGATGGAGGTAGATAAGTTTGTGTCTTATTGTCAGAGGTGTTCAAGTTCCTTTTGTCCTTCAAATGGTAGTTTAGGAGGTCTTGGGATTATGTGGAACCCAACAACGTGCAAGGTAGATATCAACACATGAGATCTCATAGTGGATGTTGAGCAAACTTCTTTTCTTTGATTGGGGCCTATATTTCATACTTTTTAAAATTTATGGGCCCCTCTAAAATAGAAGATAAAAGGGATCTTTGGAATGATTTCTTGGCCTCTTTGAATTTGATGGGAGCATATTTAGCTCTCCTAGGTGGTGATTTTAATGCCATCTTAGATCTATGTGAGAAGAATGGAAGTCTGCATAGGGAAAATGCTTTCATAAAATACTTCAAGGACTTTGTGGGAGTTTTTTGACTATGGGATATCCCTTCAAAAGTTGGGAGCTTTACTTAGAGGAATTAGAGAAGTGGTTTCACTAGCATTATTGAGTGGTTGGACCAGTTTTTGGCATTTTGGAATTGGTTTAACACGTAGTTTGTTTACTCTCAAAGAGAATTTTCTTAAACATATCATAAAAAATAGATAAAGTAATCAACACAATCATATAGAAGAAATATGTGATCATTTATTACCAAGTGTAATGTTTGTACAATCATGAATGTGAACCGGTTCCTAATCAAAAGATAAATATGTTTGACAGTTGGTTCAGAATTAACCATTGACAACTAACACAACCTCTTGGAAATAACTAATTACATTGCCAAGTACTAACAAGCATTAACAACATATTATTTATTTATTAGTGGTAGTTTTATCATCTACATTAGCCCCCCTAAAAAATAAGTTGGCTTCTAGATGATGAAAACAAAATGGGGCTTAACTCTACAGAACCACTAGGAACTAGGAGGGTGAGAGGACGTCCCTAGGGTGGTTGAGGACATCAAGATTTGTTACCATGTATGTTGTACTTCCTCTATTCACAGCCTCATATTCCACTTTTCTACAAGTTGATGCTCCTATGCATTCTTCACCATGTACACAACCTTCATGACATCTTTCTCCTTTCACTCTAGTTGTGTAGTTACTACTGCAAAATGTTCCTCCAACTCAATCAAGTTGGTATCTTGGCCTATCATAATTGATTTTTGGTACTCCACTTCCTCCTCAAGGGTTGCTCTCAGCTTTTACTCTATAGTAGTAAGTCTCTCTTGCAATGCCAACTCCTCTGGTACAATGGTTATTTCCTCCAAAGTAGCTATTATCTATGACTCAACCTCCCTCATTAAGTTTGTTTCCCTCTACAATTGATAAAATATCTCCCTAAATAAGTTCTCTATATTGTGCAAGGTGAATAATATGCTATTGTGACCCTCCTCTTTCTGAGCTTGATGAAAAATATTAATCATCTTAGGTGTCACTATGGTTGGCCACCCATAGTGCGTAAAGTGTTGTATGATCTCATCCTCAAAACCACTCCTCGTGAAGGTAAGAGTCCTCTTGGCCACATGTACAACACTAATATCCACCCACCTTGCTAGATTTATGACCCCTTAGGTGACTGAAGTGATTTCATCCATTTCTATTAAGAATATTTGTATGGACCTTGAGGACATCCTATTGGTTGGGTTTTGAAACCCTGATATGGATCTCCTCCCTCCTACTATATTTTTTAGTCACCATCCTAGTATCCCCAAGATGTGTACTCTCCTCCTCAATTTCTATAACTACTTTCTCCTTCTCAACTAATGGTTCAAGAGTCCTTCTTCCTTCCTATTGTGCTCCACCACCTACTCAATTTCTAGTTCCATCTCTATATGCTCTTCCCTTCCTCCTTCCTATTGTAACTCATCTACCATGTGAGTTTCTTCTACTGTATATGGTGATGGAGGTGGAGGTACACTTAGTGTAGAGTTCCATTAACCATTCTTGATTAAATAGACTAAAAGCCTAAAATCTCCAAGTAAATACTATATTGGAATAACCTTTCTTGGTAATGGTTTACATGTAATCTTGTCAAACCAGATTCATATACTTGAAATGAGTTGCCACAGTCTATGCATCGCCATCCTATTCAAACTACCATCTGACTATTTAAAGGAATACAACGAAGAAATTGTTTACCAATTTGCTAAATCTATACTTAATCTACTTAAACACAATGCAATTCTAAAACAACTCTTTCACTACATTACTGGAAATAAATTTAAACACTACAAGAAAAAAATTAAACATCTACAACAACTAGTCCATTGATACTATGAAGTCACAAAAACATAGTCATATAACTTAGATAGAAATCTTCAACAGATTCTATCAAAGGAATCACACACACTATTACACTATCAACTACTACACTACAATGCATGGCAATACTATGTACTTCAAGTGACCCTCCTTAAGACAATTCTAGTTGTTCCTAACAAAAATACATAAACTAGTCAACATAGGTTATATCCATCATCCATTAATCCATATTGACAAAGTACAAATATGCAAAGTCAACTATAATAATTGTATATTACCCAATAGAGAAAAGCAACATGTTGTTACATCCAAATGAAGATTACAATATATAAGTGTTATCATTTTAGTTCATACTAAATTGGTAAATTGACAAATGTTTTGCATTGAAATATAGATTTGATAAGTTGTTGTTTTAAGTTGCAGAATGGTTCAAAATTCAGAAAAAGAAAGTACATATGCAGTATTACAATTGTAAATATCAGAAAGCTTGCATTAAGGTACACTTATTTGCATACTACTATTCATATTTTGAACAAAATACAGATGCTTGAGCTTAACAGGAAAAAGGAAGATATGTGTACATTTCAAACTTTAAAAGTACAGCATTGAATTATCCACACAAGTAGTGGTTGTTGGAAATATTCAGGAATTAACTGAGTTACTGAGAGGGGAGGGGTGAATCAGTAACTCCAAATTTTCTTTCAATTTTAACATGTAATTTACTTTTAACCTTTGCATACAGAAAGCATGAAACTTAAAAGCATTCACAATAATGACACATAGATTTGGTTACCCAGAAACCTTCCAAAAGAAAGTAAAACTGGGGTGGGGATGAAACCCACAAAGCTTTAATACTGCAGAATAAAGTTGGCCGGTTAAGGCTTACAATTTGATCACTTCTGATGATTTGCCCTATTAGGAGCAATAAGGATTGCTAAATCCACCCTGTTAAAGGATTTACAAACATACAATGAAGTATGCACTCGGTAAAGAGATTTTACAAAAGACTGTTAAGTCTACCCGGTTAAAGGATTTAGTACTGATTCACCTGTTAGAATGAAACAGTAGATCTCTGGCTTTGCAACTGGATTGCTGATTGAGATTCGCTGATGTACTGATCACCTTCTGTGATGAATTTGTCTTTGCTATTCCTTATACTTCTGAAGCCCTTTGTAATTCGCTTATCTCTGCCTTTCTTTCTTTTTCACATATATTTCTTACTTGCTTTTTACATTTTTACAACATTGTTTATATACAAGTCTTAAACAATTAATTACAATTACAATTACAAAGTCGGCTTGACAAATAAACATAAGTGCTACTAAGTCGGCCCAAGTATGGTTACACGGTTCCTGCAAACTAACTCGGTGACTTTCTGATACTCGGCGTCCACTGCATTACTCGGCATCGTCATGCACTCGGTAGAAGTGAAGGCACGGTTCATACTGATCACTCGGTAGGTTTTGAACTTGGTAAATACTGGTGACTTGGTAGACATGATGTTACTCGGTTTACACTGTTCTATTCAGTTTGTACTAACTTGCTCGGTTTGCACTTTCTGCTCGGTTTGCATTGAGAATGCAAATAAGTGTTGTCACTAGTGGCAATTCTGCTTAATGCCAACAATCTCCCCCTTTGGCATTAGTGACAAAAACACTTATTAGCCAAAACTTATATACATGAATCATGCTGAGTTTTATTTTGATTTTTCAAAATTTGTCTTTGTTATAGGGCTTTATACATTGTCTCCCCCTTTCAATGTGCTAACTGTTTCTATACAAATCTTCTTCTATGCATATCTCCCCCTTTTTGATGATAATGCCAAAGGTGTGTATACAGGTTATTTACAGAGAGAATCCAAAATTTGATAGAAAATCAGAATGTACCTTCATTATTAGTGCCAGGGTTCTGTCCCAACTTTCTTGCAGAATCTTACATGTTTGTATTGCAATTTGGACTTCTGCAGAGAGTTCAATCATGTGATCTGCTATAGAGAACTGATTGTCATGAATCAATGTTTTGGAATGTTCAATGTACTTATACATTGTATTCATGATGGGAAGGATCATGTGTTGGATGTCTAGCAGTGTGGACCAGATCCTTGTGTCTTCTTTCAGTAGATCAGACTGCATATTTGATAGGTGTGAAATTTTCATGTGATGAGCAGAGCTTGAACTTGGTTCAAGTTGCAGCTTCTGTATGCTAATCTTCATGTCCTCATCCATTTTATTCATTTTATCCTTAATATCCTTTGTGAACTCGGCAATGTTGCATAGTCTGGCCAAAAGAGAGGTAGCATTCGAATAGATAGATTCAGTGTTTGACAAAACTGAAGACAATTCTACTTGGTTAATAGCTATGTGCTGAGCAATGTGCTCAAGCACTTTATTGTTGAATCTCTTCTCGGCTCTTTCAACTAATTTTTCTGTCCCAAATGAATCCTCATTGTATTTATCAACTGCTTCTGCTAATTGTAACAAAACATGTTGGGAGGAGTCTACTTTAATGCCTAATGCATCAGACAAAATGTCCTTAGCATCCTTGATGATTTGATATTCCTTGTCTCTCTCCTCTTTAAGCTTCTTTTGTTTTGCTTTCCTTTGGAGGATCTCACCTATATTTTGCATTTGGTCCGCTGATAGATTTGCAAAATCTAATGTAGGAATCTCTATCTCTTCATCTAGGTCTATATCCTCTACTACATTCTTACCCAAAAATTTTATACTCGGTAGAGCCTTAGGCTTATCTGAACTTAATGCTTTGGTAGTAGTGACAGTAGATAAAGTAGGGCTGGCTATAGATACTGGTATACTTTCTACTGGAGAGCTTAAAATATTTACACTTGAAGATTCAAAAATTGGAAAACTTACTGCTGGAAAACTTGATGATGCGGGAGACTGCAACTCGGTAGAAGAAATGGTAGCTGCTTCTGTTGTTGCTATGGATGATTGGACAAATGTGGAAGTTGTCACAACCATGCTTGAAGGTGTCTCCGGGCTGGCTATAGAAACTTTTACTGGAGAGGTAGGAAGGGATGCAATGACTTCTGCTCCTATCCTCACAGTATCATCTACCTCAGTGTCTTCTTCTTGTTCATCACTGTCATCTTCAATATCTTTTATTATTACTGTTTCAATACTCGGTTGGTGAAGGTGGTATATGTTCTTCCATGTGGCATTTGCAGCCTTCACAACCGATTCAATATTGTTGATCAAAATCAAACAAGTATTGAACTTTAATGTCATCTTACTTTCATTTTCTTTTAATGCCTTCTTTACTTCATCATTTTTCAAGCTCGGCATCAACTGTCTCAGGGTTTGATCAAATATGTCTATCACAGTTTGCTTTGCATTGCTCCATCTCATTTTTATTGGATTTAATAGAACTGCTGGAACCTATGGGGCTATTTCTTCAGGAGAGTATTTCCACTGTCCCATCTTTTCAATAACAGCATCTTCTATTTCCTTCTGTTCTATTTCCGATCTGGTTTCATATTTTAAGGATTTTATGTTACTTACTCCAGATCCTGATCCGTCTCTAAAGAGTTTGAGCTTTTCTTGAAGGTTTAGAGGAGGCCTTTTGAATACTATGTCTTTATCTGCCTTGTCTGCCTTGTCTGCCTTACCTCTTGTATTTCTCCTTGTAAATACAGCAGTGGGAGGCTTAGGTGCCTTAGTGATGAAAACCTTTCCTTTCTTCTTTGCAGGTTCTGGTTCCTCTGTTTTCTCATCCTTTTCCTCTTCTTCTTCATCTTTTTCTTCTTTGTCCTCGGTTATCATTTGCATTTTGGCTATCCTCTTCTTTCCTTTGTTTACCGCCTGTGGAAGCTTTATGCTTAGTTCAATTCTCACCTTAGCTTCATCATATGTTCTAAAATATGGAGCTTTGGGATTGACAGGCTGATTAAGAAGAGCTTCAATGATATTCTTGGTTTCATCAATATTTACCTCATAAGGAAGAGGTTTTACATATACAGTCCTCGGTTTAACTGCTTGAATATATACATTATCACAATCCACCATGAAACAAATGTCATCTTTGTAATCTTCCACCAACTTCTGTGGAATCCGGAATCTGTCATTCATTTTCTCCTTGAAAGACTCAAAATAATTATCCATGATGCTTTCAAAATTTTCACCCATTTCTGAGATGTATTCATTTATTTCATAGAGGACTGGCACATCTTTTCTCCATACAACTTTTCCTTTAGAAGGGAAGAATTTCTGAACATAGAAGAATAAATAGACCAATAAGGATCCAAACTTACATGGATTGTTTTTGGAAGTTTTAATGCTTTCCATGTTTTTATTAAACTGCTTTAACAATAAGTCTGCTAGGTCAAATGTTAAGTTATTCTTGACCACTTTGTATGCTAGGTCAATAGCTTCACAGGATACACTATTCTGTCGACTAGAACTGTAAATCTTATGGGCAATAATGTGTGTACCAAACTTTAGTTCAGCATCGGTAATGCTGCTAACTTTCATGCCTCTACCGTCCCACTCAGCTAGGGTTTTCTTCTCTAGTTCCGTCCGACCTAGGGTTTTGGTAGTTTTTGCTTTGTTCAACATGGGAAGACCGGTGATTTGTTGAATCATCTTCTTTGTGATCTCAATAGGTTGCTCAAGCCAAATCTTGCCATCATGTACACGGCTGAGAATGTATCTAGCCCATTTATCTTGAAAGTTTTGAGGTAGATGTGCAATGTGAACTAAACCTTTATCTTCCAGATGTTTGTGCTCGGGTTTCAGAATACCATCCACACACAGTTCCTCACGCACAATATCTAGTTCTAGGTTCCCCATTTCCTGAATTGAACAGTTAAAATGATTGCGGATATCATTAATAAGCAGTACCTTAGGAGGAATCTGAGATTGAGCTCCGTTCAGATCTAGGGCTGCTGCAATTGCGGGCACGATCTTGAAATCTGGTGCTTTCCATTCCCCTTGGACTAACATATCAGATCCTTTCTTCACTGAAGTGCTGGATGATGCCATGATAGCTCACAAAAAATTCCTTTCGCAAAAGTATTGAATCATTGGGTTGCTCTTGAAAATTTTTGCTCTCAAAGTGCTAAAGATTCGCGGTGAAGAATGAGTTCGATTACTTGCTTTTTTTGTTTACAACTCTGTCATTAATGCTCAGTACAAATTAGGGTATGAATTCTGACAGACTGTCACCCACTAAGAATTAATTGCTCGGTAAAGACTTCGCAACTCGGTGAACTCGAGAATTCATATTGCTCCGACCTCGCTCGGTGAAGACTGATACCGACCTTGCTCGGTGAAGACTGATACCAACCTTGCTCGGTGAAGACTGGTACCGACCTCCCTGTGATCTTACTGCATCTTGCATGCTGATTTAGATCTTTCTTTTAATTTCGGTTCTGGAACTGCTTGAAATTGGTCTATGAGAATACAGTTCCAGTGCTTTCTTGGAAATTTAGTTTGAGTCGGTAGAGCCATCCATTCCATTACTTGGACTGGATTGCTTGGTAGCTTTAGGAATCCATTTTTGTCTTACCTGTTTCCTGACCTTAGTTGCTTCATTCTTCTTTCCATCTTCAACTTCACTAGCATTCATGCAGTTTCTGGCTATGTGACCGAGTTTAGTGCATTTGAAGCATCTTACGGTAGTATCTCTTTTCCTTAGATGATGTTTTATGCAATTCATGCCAATGTGTCCATATTCTCCACAGTAATGACATCTACACCAGGTGTTGTAGTCCCATCCAAACATTGCTTTCATAATTTGTTCTGCTAGATTAAATGTCTTGGATCTGCACTCGGATGCCTTGTGACCTTGTTTGTTGCACTTGTGACAATTACCTCTGAATCTAGGTTTTTCCCTGCATTCATTTGCTTTGTGACCAGGTTGATTGCAGCTGTAACATTTTCCATTAAATTCTGCTTTTTCATTGTTCCAACATTTATTTGAAGTATGTCCTATTTTACCACAATGATTACAAGTAGGTTTTTGATTTCTTTGAGTACCTTGCTTAGAGGATTCGCCTTCTCCTTTGTATCCAAGTCCTGCTTTTCCTTTTTGCCTATGAAGATTTCGCTCATACAGCTGATTCAAGTCTTCTTGGCTTTTCAGCATTCCTTCATTGATTTGTTTTTCAGCGTTTAGGTCATCCACCAATCTTAGATTGATTTCCTTTTCAGATCTTAGTTCTTCTCTTGTGCTTTCTATTTCTGATCTTAGATTCAGAATTTCCTCATTTGTATGAGAGATCTGATCAATTAGGTTTTCTAGCTGAAGGGTTTTATTTTGGACTTCAATGTTTCTTCCATCTAATTCATCTTTCAACTTGTTTCTTTGTTCCAAGATCTCACAGAATCTTGTAGAGTGTAGCTCTTGTTCTCTTTTCAATTTTCTCACTTCTTCCTGCACAGACCCATTCTTTTCTAGGAGTTCTTTGACAACATTGTTTGCTTCATCTGAGTTATTTGAGGGAAAAAGATCTTCAATCTTTTCTTCAATGTAAGTCTGATCATTCATCTGATTTGCAAGTTCCTTCCTTCTTCTTAGGGATTGGGAAAGATGTTCTTTTGCTTCTTTGAGTTTAGCTATGGCCATTTCCAGATCTAGCTTTTCATTTTCAATCACCTTGTTCAGTTTGAATACCTCCATTGTCCTGGATCTTTGCTCAAGCTAGTTAAGCTTTATCTTGAGAACCAATGCTGCTCTGATACCAATTGTTGGAAATATTCAGGAATTAACCGAGTTACTGAGAGGGGAGGGGTGAATCAGTAACTCCAAATTTTCTTTCAATTTTAACATGTAATTTACTTTTAACCTTTGCATACAGAAAGCATGAAACTTAAAAGCATTCACAATAATGACACATAGATTTGGTTACCCAGAAACCTTCCAAAAGAAAGTAAAACTGGGGTGGGGATGAAACCCACAAAGCTTTAATACTGCAGAATAAAGTTGGCCGGTTAAGGCTTACAATTTGATCACTTCTGATGATCTGCCTTGTTAGGAGCAATAAGGATTGCTAAATCCACCCTGTTAAAGGATTTACAAACATACAATGAAGTATGCACTCGGTAAAGAGATTTTACAAAAGACTGTTAAGTCTACCCGGTTAAAGGATTTAGTACTGATTCACCTGTTAGAATGAAACAGTAGATCTCTGGCTTTGCAACTGGATTGCTGATTGAGATTCGCTGATGTACTGATCACCTTCTGTGATGAATTTGTCTTTGCTGTTCCTTATACTTCTGAAGCCCTTTGTAATTCGCTTATCTCTGCCTTTCTTTCTTTTTCACATATATTTCTTACTTGCTTTTTACATTTTTACAACATTGTTTATATACAAGTCTTAAACAATTAATTACAATTACAATTACAAAGTTGGCTTGACAAATAAACATAAGTGCTACTAAGTCGGCCCAAGTATGGTTACACGGTTCCTGCAAACTAACTCGGTGACTTTCTGATACTCGGCGTCCACTGCATTACTCGGCATCGTCATGCACTCGGTAGAAGTGAAGGCACGGTTCATATTGATCACTCGGTAGGTTTTGAACTCGGTAAATACTGGTGACTCGGTAGACATGATGTTACTCGGTTTACACTGTTCTGTTCAGTTTGTACTAACTTGCTCGGTTTGCACTGTCTGCTCGATTTGCACTGTTTGCTCGGTTTGCACTGTCTGCTCAGTTTGCACTGTCTGCTTGGTTTGCACTGTCTGCTCGGTTTGCACTGTCTGCTCGGTTTGCACTGTCTGCTCGGTTTGCATTGAGAATGCAAATAAGTGTTGTCACTAGTGGCAATTCTGCTTAATGCCAACAGTGGTTGCTCTTAAAACATAAATGGAAAGTACATTTGAAAGATATACAAAGACATTCAATGAAAAGTACATATGCAGCCACACATCCCATGGCAATAGGTTAATGCAGGCATGCATTTCAGTCTTAATTGAATGCAGAAATTAAAGAACAATTTACATTTATGTAAATGCAAAGAAAGAAGAAGAGAAGATAGGTTAGGCCCCCCATTGCCTGGTGTTTCCATGGAGGGTCGAATGGTGTTCCATCTTTGATCCCGCATCCCAACGAACCCTGAGTTATCTTGCAAAGAAAGAAGAGAGAGAAAGTGGGTTCAGCTCATGCGAACTAAGCAATGGAGTAAGACTAATCTATTATTGTAGCTATCTACTTGATTACATTTACAGAAATGTAAATCAGAATGCATAAATGGAGCTACTAGAAAGAATAATCACATCACAGAAAACACTTTATTTCCTAACATTGTTTGCTTCATGTGTAGATTCAGGTATGAAGACTAAGCAGCTTGTTGATTAAAGGACATGCATACATTACGCGCATGAAACTTTCCAACTGAAGCTATGGAGAGGTGAAAACATGAAGACTAGAAGACTTGAGGAGGCTATTGAGGGGGCATACATAAGTTTCAAGCATGAGACCTTCTGGCCAAATCATGGTGTTACAGAAAACTAGTTGTTGAAGGGACATGATCTTTGTCATGAAACCTTTCAACCAAGTAAATCAAATATACATGGTCACAATGGTTTTCATTTTTTATTCTAAGGTTTCAGAACTATAACAAGTGATACATAAGATTGAAAACCAGGTAGAACACACAATCATAGTGTTACAAGAAGAGTAATAAAAGGAAATGAATTTCATGTCATGGATATGACTCATGGGAGTCACAAGCCCATGCTCGAACCCCATGAGTGATAGTTCAATATGTTGAGTACAGTAAAGATGCTAAATGGATGATCAAGTGCTAAGAATAGAGTATTGGTATAGAAGGAAACAAAATTACAAGTCAAACAGTGAGATAAGTATGCAATAGTATTTGTTAAAAAAAGGGAGTTTTCATATGCTTTTGCAACTTGGTACACATTTACAGAAGTATCAATTACATCATGTTAAGTTAATAAAGTATGTACACAAATCCCATTCTCTATTGGTATCAGATAGATAATTTATTTTAATACTATTCTATAGGCTAATTTCTTTGAAAAGAGAAGGGGAAAAAAGTACAATTTTGCATAGTAACAGTGCATAAAGATAACAGTATTATATTAGTTTCCAAATACAAAATAGGTACAACTTATAGTATATTTACAATTCAGCAATGGATTCACAGTGAACATAAGCAAGGCCTAGGCATGCTGGTTATATTCAGTCACAACAAGGAAGGACTTGTGAGATTACAAATAACAAGTATGAGTTCTATAAACAACCCTAGTATTTGATATTTTAGTGCGTATTCAACAAAGAGAGCTAAGTGCCAAGCTTTTTAGCATTGAAAATCATAGAAATAATTACAAATGCAGCAAAGAGATCACTACCATATTAAAAGCACAAGCTCTCTTTTTTTTCCAGCACAAATATCATGGATAAAATTATATGGAAACTGTCGTATGCACATTTCATCATATCACAAAATCTGGTACAAAAGTTCTATGTTTTGCTAAAGGTATTTTAGAGCCTAATGAAATCAAAGATTATCATTTTTTGTGGATTTTATATGCATGAATGGACAATATGTTGCTATTTTGGTTTAAGTTTGCAAATAGGAACATCATGGCATCATAGAAAATCTCAACAGAAGCTTTCTGCAGTTGCCATGAAGTCTTCTACAACCTTACTAAAGTCATCTGCAACTGTAGCAAATACTAGAGTTGTGTACAACAAGAAACTTGTAGCTATCAATGAGGATATAAACAGAATAATAGTGAGTTTTCAAAGCTAGCAAGAGGAAGAATAACAATGAATATTAAAAGCTAAGTTCTCAGTTTTGAAACCCAAAGATTTTACAACAATTATGAGGAAATCTACAACATTGTTAGATAAAAGAAATGGTAAGTCCACTTTTGCTATGTACATAATGGAGTCAACAAATACAGAGATAAAACCCCATGTTTTACATGGACAAAATGAGCAATATGGAGCCTTCCAAAATCATGATAAGCAAGGCAAAGCAAATGGTAGTCGAGTTTCACAGTCAAGACTCTATTCACGGCTTCATTGCAAGGTCAAAATAGAGATACAACTTGTGCTCTTAGAAGAATAAATAAAAAAAAGAAAGTCTTGAGTTCTTGTAACCAGTCAAAGCTCATGAACTTTTAGTAATGAAGTCAAGTTGTTCTACCAGTCAAACACAAAGTGCCAGGCAACGTGAGGACCAAATTATAAGCAATGACACATGTTTAACAAAAGAGATCTAGTCTACCTTGTTAATCATCAATATTCTATGCAAGAAATTCGAAATAAATGTTCTAGCATGAATCATATTTAAACAAATAAAAAGATAGAGTGTTTTACTTATATTATACTCTGTCAGGCTTTCATCAACAAAAGCCAAATGTCAACAGTATCAAAATATAAGCTAATTCTTCAAACACCAATAGGGTTCCGAGTTTGAGCTTCGACAGAGGAGAATCCGAGCAAGACTCAGGTTACAAGTCTAACAAGGAAGCCAGGTCCAAGCTCGTGCCTATCATAAAGTTAACATTCAGTCATAGACAGAAGCCGAGCTATACAATAAAATGCTTTCACAGCCAAGAACCCAAGATCCAAAGCCATGAGCTTCTAGTAAGCTCAAATTCAACTAGTCATAAACCCGTGATCTTCAAGCCTTTCAAGATGCATCCCGAGTAGCCAAAGAAAAAAAGTAGAGAAGAGCTTTAGAGGAAAATGGCGGCAGAAACCCTAGATATTTTTCTATTTCTCCATAAAGAATGCGAAAATATCATATGTGAGGTATACAAAAGGAGATGGAATAAAATGCCTTTATCAAAATTTTATCAACATTTGGAGTCTGCAATGCCTGACATACAACAGTTTACGGAAGCCTTCTCAACATGCCATGGCATAAGGATCACATGCCTTTGTATTTTTAAAAGAGATATTTGTTTTTGAAAAGGTCATGTTTCGAATTAGGTTATATTAGGCATGTTTAGGGTTTTTTGAAATTGTTTAGGTTTATACTTTGGTTCTAAATAATTATTTATTAAACATTGCATGATAATACTTTTAAATATTTAATTCTTAAAACAAATAATCTTGATTATTTGTTAAAGTATTATTATGCAATAATTAATAGATAAACAATTATTAGATCTTAGGGTGATTATTCCTTTGTGCTTAAATTGTGAGTAATATTTATTATTGTCGTAATTATAAGACAAATAATTATTAATTATTCTTAAAGAGCAATCTATGGGAAGATCTTTTGAGTGTTGAATCTAGTTAAGTCTCACTTTTTAGTGTTGACTTTTGTTAATCACTCATTCTTTGCTCATTCAGAAGAGGAATTATTTTAGTTCTAATCAGTTGATGGGGCAGTTACAACATCTTGGAGTTACTTAGAGATGATTTTTTGAGTTCTCCATTGGTTATTGACAGTTGAGAAGCCTTTCAGAGCAGTTTACTCTCAGTTTCTAGCAGTTACACTCCTATTTTGATGGGCTTTTCCTTCATATCCGACCCCCACAGAATATGCATATTGCTTGAAGATTTGGAGTAGTTTTGAGGGGATTTTGAGTGGCACTTCAATTACACATGGCTTGGAGGAGTTCAAGGATCACTTAGATTGTATTTTTTGATAGTTCGACTCCTCATTATAGAAGGATTTTTCATGCATCCGAGTTAGGGTTTTGAGACTCTATTTATTGTATATTCACCTCATTTGTAAGGGTTTGGAGTTTGAGGAAAAATAAGTGTTAAGTGAGCATATTGGTCCTTCACTCTTTTTCTCATATTTTGTAGCCATTTTTATAGAGTTTGAAGATTATAAATTTGGCCTTATTATTCACATATTTTTTCTGAGTTCTGTCATTGAGCCTTTCAAATTTTCTGCATTTTAAGTGTTTGGTATCTTTCAAGTATAGATTAGTGAATTGTTCAAATTCCTATTCTAAAATTGTAAAGAATTAACCTTTTGCAGAAGTTACCTATTTGTTGATTGAATTCTCATCATTAGTGGTATCAAACCCTAATTCTAAGTTTTAAATCACCCTAGGTGTTGAGAAGTGATTTTAATTGTAGAATTTAGTAGTATATGTCTAATAGGTACAGATTTGTGGTTCTGAGAAATTTGCATCCATTTTGGTGTATCACCTGTTAATTAGGTTTTATTTTTAGTTATCCTTCTCCCTTTTTCTCCAAAGTTTGAAAATTTAGTATTAGGTGATATTCCAAATCTACAGGAACCGGCCTAGAATTCGGAGATTCAATCTTTTTCCCACAAAGAGTTCATTTCCATGTTTCAACATGAAGGCTAGATTTTTAATCAAGCTAGAGGTGCATTCTTGATTGACAACAGTTTTTGGCACGCTTGGTGGGACCCAAAATGCTTCTCAGTTCCTTGATTCACAAGTTTTATATTGTTGTTTTGGTGTGAGTAGCAGTATTTCATCTTTTTTAGAAGGTGTTTACCAGCACTTGGTGACTCTATTTTTGAAGGTTTCTTGCAAATTTAGTTACAAATTTGAGTGATTATTTTAATGAGCAGACCTCCAACAAGATCAAACAAAGAGGGTTTTGAGTACCAGGAATTACAACTAGGTAGAAGGGGAGGTAGATCAACCAAAAGAGGAAGGACACCACAAGATCAAAGAGGTAGATCTTCTCTATTTAATTTTGATTTTTCATCATTTGATAATCCCATTTTTGAAGATCAGGTTGCAAATTTGGACGAACCTAAGGGGTTAATTGAATATATTAATTTTCCTGAAGATCTAAGCACACCTGATAATTCTGGATCAGAATTACCAAGTTTTGAAGACTTACCAAGGGATAATTTTTTTTTGGGAGCATCTACAAGTGGTACTACAACAACTCCTCAGAGTTTGAAAATATACCAAAGGAAGGTAGTTTGTCCTACCCAGCCTTCCATTACACCTACAATTCAAAAACAACACCACTAGCTCATCAAATGGCCCAAAATTTTCCATTTGTAGCTTTCAATGCCAGCAACCCTTTACGGATTGGTACTCACCATGATATTCCACCAGCAGCATTAAAAGGTTTGCCTTATTTTACTGGTGAAAATCATGTTTCAACTATTGAGCATATTAAGGATGTGGCCACTCTTTGTGGATTACATCGAGTCACACATGATGATGTAGCATTAAAACTACTAGCAGCCTCGTTCAAAGGTAAAGCTTTGATTTGGTTTAGAAGTCTACCTGTTAATTCTATTGCTACGTGAGATGATTTGAGGACTATTTTGATTAGCAAATTTGAAGATAAGTCTGATAATCTCTCCTTGGTTGAGCAGTTGACTACAATTAAAAGGCATCCAAATGAGCATATTTCTGATTTTAATTTTTGTTTTCAATGAACTTGGGACAAAATTCCAACATCTATTAAACCTTTTGATGATTACATATTTTTATTTTATTTAAAGGCTTTTGACAATGATATTTCAGTGATGATTCAGTCTATGAGTGGATGCACGTTGCCAAATACATTTGACATTGCTGTTAGAGATGAGAACTGTTTGATACAAGCTGGTAAGTTACCTCCTAGACCTCCAATGCCTTATTGTGTAGAAGTACAACTAGTTGTACCAGCTATTGTTCCACCAATAGTAGTTGTACCACCTATGCCAGTGTTACCAGCATTTAATATGCAAATTGTAGCAGAAGAACATGTTGGTACAACTCCTTTTAGAGAGCTAAAAGAGCAGAATTTGGAGTTAAAGGACAAAAGTGACATTATTATGAGAATGTTGCAAACATATGGCAATGAGATCATGAACTTGAAGAGGCAACAAGGTCAATATAACAGACCTCCTCAAGCATCTTATCAATAGAATAGACAATCAAATCAAGTTTCCAGTTTGAATCAGTCACATCAAGCTCAAGGACAGCAAAGGAATTATACTCAGAGGACTAATCAACTTTATAATTATGCAACTCCTAGTACTTCCAAAGAGCTAGTAGTTGTTCCTCAGAATAACTATGCACAAGAGGAGTGGTGTAATACTTGTAACACAAGCCATTTTTGGCTTGATTGTCCTCATGCACTTAAAACTAGGAGGAAGGATGTCCTGAAGGGTCAATTGACTAATGTACAATGAGATGCTCAGAATCAACAAGTGTAGCCACAAGGTAATCTAGATGTTACTTTAATGAATTTTAATGTTGATGAGATTGTTTTAGCAGCTAATTTTGATCACAATCAAGTATGGAAGCTTGTAGCAGCAGGTACAAGGTCCAAAACTAAGGTTGTAAATGAATAACAACAAGCTAATAAGGTACAATAGCCTGCTATTATTTCACAACAACAAATATTAAAAGGGAAACAACAACAAAATCAGACTCAAGATGTACCATCACAGCCATCACAACCAGCAAAAGAGCTGGCTGTTTCAAAACAATAGCAAAAGGTTAGTGCTCAGAATTTCAATATTGTTGATCACTTAAAAAAGACACATGTTCTTGTTTCTATTTGGGAAGTTTTAGCACTCCCAGGCCAAAAGGATATGCTGCAGGAAGCATTGCAAGCACTAACACTATCGAATGATGCTTTAAAACATCAAACTCCTAAGATGTTAATGGCTGGAAATGAAATTTCAAACCAGCAAGCACCCAAGTTGATAAAACCACCACCTTTTTATATCACTATTATAATATGACAAAATTTAGTGCATAATTGTATGATTAATTCAGGTGCTTCTAGCTCAGTTATGCCTAATAAAATTATAGACCATCTAGGCCTTGATTATGAGCCAATTGAAAAAGGGGTAGTTCAGCTTGATGGTACAGCAGTAGATACTATTGGAGTTATAAGAAATCTAGATTTAACCATGCATGTGTGTCCTAGTTTTTCAGTACCTATGGACGTTTTTATTATAGACTTACCTCCTAATTTCTCTATTTGTTTATCACGAGATTTCATTGCCAAAATAGGAGGGTATTTATCTGCAAATTGGTCTCATATAATTTTCCGCACTACATATGGTACTAAGGTAAATTTTCCTTCAAAACCTATTGCAAAATTCTGTATTGAGCCATATATTAGTAGTATGGAAAATGGAACGGCAGCTATGATTTTTTATCAAGAGGAAATTAATTCTACTCATGAGTCACAAACACAGATTGAGAAAATTCCTGATATGTTGTTAGACACATGGGCTACTAAGAATGTAAAGATTTCTAATGTATAGATTGAGGAACCTAATTTGGGTAACTATGTTATTAATGAAGTTACTGATTTTATGCCAGTTGTCATAAAAAGTACATATTTAGAGAAGAAGTCTGGTACTATTTGGAAGTTATTTTTTGATGGTTCTCATAGTAAAATAGGTGTTGGAGGTGGTTTCATGCTGGTTTCACCAGAAAATCAAAGGTATTATGCTTCTTTCAGATTTACTTTTAGTTGCACAAACAATGTGGCTGAGTATGAAGCCCTTATAAATGGATTAAAGTGGGCAATTAAAAGGGGTATTAGGTGTTTGCAAGTATATGGTGATTCTAAATTGATTGTAAATCAAGTTAGGAATGTTCATACATCAAAGAACAATTTGTTAAAAAATTATAAACATATTGTATGGGACTTGATTGAAGGTTTTGAAGCCTTTAATTTACAATCTATTCCTAGAAATCAAAACAAACATGCTAATAGGCTTGCTTTTGTTGGAGCCCAATATGATATCCCAATAGAGATCAACAATAGTAAGGAAATGAATTATGTTAAGGTTATTGTCAGACCTGTTGTCCCTAACAATGCAGATAGTTGGCAGGTTTTTGAATCTGACCAACATATTGTAAATTTTTTGATGGAAGAGGCTGAGTTTTCACAACCAAATCAGAAAAAATTGCAGGATCAATATGAAGAAAAAATTATCTAGCTAAGGAAAAATAAAATTCCTAAAGGTCTTGTGACCTTAGAGTTTATGTTTGGTACCAATGATGAGTTCAAAAAGGACAAATC
This sequence comes from Chamaecyparis obtusa, assembly GCA_027943335.1. Taxonomy (NCBI): domain Eukaryota; kingdom Viridiplantae; phylum Streptophyta; class Pinopsida; order Cupressales; family Cupressaceae; genus Chamaecyparis; species Chamaecyparis obtusa. The sequence continues at coordinate 68,908 of BSBK01008364.1, read as the reverse complement.
TAGCTTACAGATCAAGGAAGAACATTATGAAGAGATTGTTGTTTCAGAGGATAAAGTGCTGAAACTTGGCAAGGTATGTACACCTGAAGAACATCAAAACTTTGTCAATTTATGCAATGAATTTAATGATATAATTACATGGAATTATTTAGATCTGAAGGGATTTGATCCCAATATTTCTCAGCATACAATAGAATTAGAATCGAGATCTAAAACAGTTAGACAAAAATAGAGACCTGTAAATCCCAAGCTAGAACCTCTCATGATTAAGGAGTTGAATAAGTTAATTGAAAGTAATATCATTTTCCCAATCAAACATACTTCATGGGTTTCAAATTTGATTCTTGTTAGGAAAAAGAATGGAGAAATCAAACTTTGTGTTGAATTCTGTGACTTGAACAGGGCTTCATTGAAAGATAGGCATCATTTGCCTTCAATGGAACAAATCTTGCAGGTTGTTTCAGGTTCAGAACAGTTTTCATTGCTAGATGGTTTCTCTGGTTACAACTAGATTTTGGTGAAGGAAGAGGACAGATTTAAGACAACATTCACAACCAAATGGAACCATGGCTTATCAGAAGATGGCATTTGGTCTCTCTAATGCTGGTGCAACATTACAAAAAGCCATGGACAAGGCTTTCATAAATTTGATGTATAGGTTTGTGCTGGTTTACTTGGATGACATAACTATTTTCTCTAAAAATGCAGTAGATCACTTTAAACATTTAAGAGTTATTTTTGAGAGATGCATGGAATATGGAATCTCTCTAAATCCTAAGAAGAGCATATTTGTTGTCCATGAAGGTAAGCTATTAGGATTTATTGTTTCAAAAGAAGGAATTACTATTGAACCCAAAAGAGTGAGTGCTATCCTTGCATTACCTCTTCCACTTCACAAAAAGGGTCTTCAAAGCTTCTTAGGAAGAATAAAATTTGTTAGAAGATTTATTCCTGATATTGCAGAGTTATTAATGTCATTAACAACCATGCTAAAGAAGAATATTGCTTTCAAATGGACTAAAGAAGGTAAACTCAATTTTGAACTGATTAAGGAAGCATTAGCTACAACCCCTACTTTGTTAAATCCTGATTTTTCTAAGGATTTCATTTTGTATGCATATGGGAATGTTGATAGTATTGCTGCCATGTTAGTTCAGAAGAATGATACAGGATATGAGTAGCCAATAGCATTTTTCAGCCAAGGATTAAAAGATTATGAATTGCATTATACTTTCATTGAGAAACATGTTCTTGTTGTGATTAGAAGTCTTAAAAAATTTAAACATATGCTTTCTAAAAACAAGATTAATCTGATGGTTGCACATCCTGCTGTCAAAGAATTTTTACTGAACAAAGATTTCAATACCAAGAGAGCTAGCTGGATCACAAAAGCAATGGAATATGACATTGATATTAAAGTTACCAAGCTGGTAAGGGGTAAAGGTCTATGTGAACAACTTGTTGGAAATGGAGATAATACTCCAAATGATGATCCTGAGGCAATTTTGGCTTTACAAGACCATGACCAAGTTGTTGTCCTAGATTTACAGAATGATTGGGTGAAAGAAATGATTATTTTCTTGCAAACAGGACGCTGTCCTGAAGGTTTGGATAGATCAAAAAGAAGACATTTTAGATTGCAGTCTATACCTTATTATTTATTGAATAATGTGCTGTATAGAAGGGATTATAATGGCGTATTGCTGAGATGCATTAGTGGAGATCAAATTGACAAAGTGTTACAAAAATTCCATGATGGACTAGCAGGTGGACATTTTGCTACAAGGAAAACATCATTGAAGATTTTGAAGGCTGGATATTTTTGGCCAAATCTATACAAAGATGCTTTCATTTGGGTAAGAAGATGTTTAAAATGTGTTGTTTTCTCAAACAAGAAAAGGTTAGTAGCTTTAACTCTCAGTCCAATTCAAATTGAACAACCTTTTGCTAAGTGGGGTTTAGATTTTATTGGTCCTATAAACCCATCATCAAGTTCAGGTCATAGATATATATTGACAACAACAGATTATTTTACAAAGTGGACTAAAACTGTTGCATTGAAATATGCCAATGAAACTTCAGTTCTTAATTTTTATGAAGATTTGATTGCAAGGTTTGGAGTACCTGAATCTATTGTTTCTGATAATACCTTGGCCTTTTTAGGCATAAGCATTTCTGATTGGGCAGTTAAAAATAATGTATATCTTAGTACCTCATCTAATTATTACCCACAGGGTAATGGACAAGCTGAATCAACAAAAAAAAATCTGATTCGCATCATCAAGAGGACTATTGAAGACAATCAACGAGTTTGGAACAACAAGCTGAAACAAGCCTTATGGGCTGATAGGATCACCCCAAAGTGTTCAACAAGTAATTCACCTTACATGTTGGTTTATGGAAGAGAGGCAAGATTGCCAATTTCAGTAGAATTACCAAGTTTGAGCCTGATCAAGGAATTAGACTTGCTGGACCAGCAGCCTATGGAGGTAAGATTGGCTGAATTGATAGAGTTGGAAGAGATTAGAAAGGGATCTTTTCAGAAATTGAAAGAACATCATGATCAAATGAAGAAAACATTTGACAGAAAAGCTATCGCAAGAGTCTTTAAAGAAGGTGATTTAGTGCTTAAATGGGATGAGTTGAAGAGCAGACTTGGAAAACATTCAAAGTTTGATCTGCCATTTGGAATGGTCCATATGTGATTACAGGATGTAAGGCTCATAATGCTTTTCAACTCTCAACTATGGAAGGAGAAGAATTGCCAATCCCAGTTAATGGGATTCATCTCAAACGTTATTTTTGAGGTGAGTTAATTAAAATAAGTGCTTTGCACATAGATAGTTTGCTTTCACCTAGTTGCAGTTAGTTGTTAGATGTAGAAAATAAACACGTTGTTTTAGTGCATCATACCTTATAAATGAGCACCTATCATAATATAGCCGAGTTGTAACTCAACACTCTACATCATAGGATACCAAATATCTTTCTATCATGTACTATAGGAGAAGGTTTAATTGCTATTTTTTGCTTTCCTTTAAGTGCTTCCAGCACATGTTAGTAATTTTCTGAAGGTTGCAAGTTAGAAAACTTCATGGCAGAATTGTTCAGAAATCTATACATTAATCCTAAAGTGAAATAGTGGATAATCCAAGGTTTCAAATCAAGCGCAATGGCCACAGTCCAAAATAGGTCATCCATGACCTTTCCTAACAGCTTGCAGACTTCAAAAAGAAAATAAATTTTCTAGGAGAAAGTGCACAATTCAAAAAATGGACTCAAATTTGCTTTCTACTTCATGCTAGTTATTTGAAAATAAATAATTGTTTGTTATCAACATCATCATATCAAAGAATTGATATAACATACATATAATGATGTTGAGGACAGCCAAGTACAAATTCTCAAAAAATAGCTAGCATGAGGTATTTAGTTTCAGTTTTAGTTTTCAGTTTTACAGTTGAGTGGTGTGTTTAAGTTTTCAGCATTTTCTAAGTTTTGTAGGGTTTGAAAAGGTTTAGTTTTATGAAAATTCAATACTTTGTGCCCAATGGATTACAAAAGGTAGCTGATCTATTTTGTTTAGCAGGCAAATACCCCTAAGAGGTCGCTAGAAAATGTTATCATTTTAGTTCATACTAAATTGGTAAATTGACAAATGTTTTGCATTGAAATATAGATTTGATAAGTTGTTGTTTTAAGTTACAAAATGGTTCAAAATTCAAAAAAAGAAAGTACATATGCAATATTACAATTGTAAACATCAGAAAGCTTGCATTAAGGTACACTTATTTGCATACTACTATTCATATTTTGAACAAAATACAGATGCTTGAGCTTAATAGGAAAAAGGAAGATATGTGTACATTTCAAACTTTAAAAGTACAACATTGAATTATCCACACAAGCAGTGGTTGCTCTTAAAACATAAATGGAAAGTACATTTGAAAGATATATGAAGACATTCAATGAAAAGTACATATGCAACCACACATCCAGTGGTAATAGGTTAATGCAGACATACATTTCAGTCTTAATTGAATGCAGAAATTAAAGAACAATTTACATTTATGTAAATGCAAAGAAAGAAGAAGAGAAGATAGGTTATCCCCCCCATTGCCTGGTGTTTCCATGGAGGGTCAAATGGTGTTCCATCTTTGATCCCTCATCCCAATGAATCTTGAGTTATCCTGCAAAGAAAGAAGAGAGAGAAAGTGGGGTCAGTTCATGTGAACTAAGCAATGGAGGAAGACTAATCTATCATTCTAGCTATCTACTTGATTACATTTACAGAAATGTAAATTAGAATGCATAAATGGAGCTGTTAGAAAGAATGATCACATCACAGAAAACACTTTATTTCCTAACATTGTTTGCTTCATGTGCATATTCAGGTATGAAGACTAAGTAGGTTGTTGAAAGGACATGCACACATTACGCACATGAAACTTTCCAACTGAAGCTATGGAGAGGTGAAGACATGAAGATTGGAGGACTTGAGGAGGTTGTTGAGGGGGCATGCATAAGTTTCAGGCATGGGACCTTCTGGCCAAATCATGGTGTTATAGAAAACTGGTTGTTGAAGGGACATGATCTTTGTCATGAAACCTTTTAGCCAAGTAAATCAAATATACATGGTCACAATGGTTTTCATTATTTATTCTAAGGTTTCAAAACTATAACAAGTGATGCAGAAGATTGAAAACCAAGTAGAACACACAATCATAGTGTTATAGGAAAATTACTAAAAGGAAATGAATTTCATGTCATGAATATGACTCATGGGAGTCATGAGCCCATGCTCGAACCCCATGAGTGATAGTTCAATATGATGAGTACAATAAAGATGCTCAATGGATGATCAAGTGCTAAGAATAGAGTATTGCTATAGAAGGAAACAAAATTACAAGTCAAACAGTGAGATAAGTATGCAATAGTATTTGTTAAAAAAAAAGGGAGATTTCATATGCTTTTGCAACTTGGTATGCATTTACAAAAGTATCAATTACATCATGTCAAGTTAATAAAGTATGTACTCAAATCCTATTCTCTGTTGGTATCAGACGGATAATTTATTGTAATACTATTCTGTAGACTAATATCTTTAAAAATAGAAGGGGAAAAAAGTACAATTTTGCATAGTAACAGTGCATAAAGATAACAATATTATATTAGTTTCCAAATACAAAATAGGTACATCTTATAGTATATTTACAATTCAACAATGGATTCACAGTGAACATCAACAAGGCCCATGCATGCTGGTTATATTCAGTCACAACAAGGAAGGACTTGTGAGATTACAAATAACAAGTATGAGTTCTATAAACAACCCCAGTATTTGATATTTTAGTGCGTATTCAGCAAAGAGAGTTAAGTGCCAAGCTTTTTAGCATTGAAAATTATAGAAATAATTACAAATGCAACAAAGAGATCACTGCCATATTAAAAGCACAAGCTTTATTTTTTTTCTAGCACAAATATCATGGATAAAATTATATGGAAACCGTCGTATGCACATTTCATCATATCACAAAATCTGGTACAAAAGTTCTATGTTTTTTTGAAGGTATTTTAGAGCCTAATGAAATTAAAGATTATCATTTTTTGTGGATTTTATATGCATGACTGGACAGTATGTTGCTATTTTGGTTTAAGTTTGCAAATAGGAACATCATGGTAGCATAGAAAATCTCAATAGAAGCTTTTTGCAATTGCCGTGAAGTCTTCTACAACCTTACTAAAGTCATCTGCAACTGTAGTAAATACTAGAGCTGTGTACAACAAGAAACTTGTAGCTATCAATGAAGATATAAACAGAATAGCAGTGAGTTTTCAAATCCAGCAAGAGGAAGAATAATAGTGAATATTAAAAGCTAAGTTCTCAGTTTTGAAACCCAAAGATTTTACAACAATTATGAGGAAATCTGTAGCATTGTTAGATAAAAGAAATGGTAAGTCCACTTTTGCTATGTACATAATGGAGTCAACAAATACAAAGATAAAACCCCATGTTTTACACGGACAAAATGAGCAATATGGAGCCTTCCAAAATCATGATAAGCAGGGAAAAGAAAATGGTAGTCGAGTTTCACAGTCAAGACTCTATTCACAGCTTCATTGCAAGGTCAAAATAGAGATACAACCTGTGCTCTTAGAAGAATAAATAAAAAAAGAAAGTCTCGAGTTCTTGAAACAAGTCAAAGCTTGTGAACTTTCAACAATGAAGTCAAGTTGTTCTACCAGTCAAACACAAAGTGTCAGGCAATGTGAGGAACAAATTATAAGCAGTGACACATGTTTAACAAAAGAGATCTAGTCTACCTTGTTAATCATCAATATTCTATGCAAGAAATTCAAAATAAATGTTCCAACATGAGTCATATTTAAAAAAATAAAAAGATAGAGTGTTTTACTTATCTTATACTCTGCCAGGCTTTCATCAACAAAAGTCGAATGTCAACAGTATCAAAATATAAGCTAATCCTTCAAACACCAGTAGGGTTCCGAGTTTGAGTTTCGACAGAGGAGAATCTGAGCAAGACTTAGGTTACAAGTCTAACAAGGAAGCTAGGTCCAAGCTCATGCCTATCATAAAGTTAACATTCAGTCACAGACAGAAGCCAAGCTATACAATAAAATGATTTCACAACCAAGAACTCGAGATCCAAAGCCATGAGCTTCTAGTAAGCTCGAATTCAACTAGTCATAAACCTGTGATCTTCAAGCCTTTCAAGATGCATCCTGAGTAGCCAAAGAAAAAAACCAGAGAGGAGCTTCAGAGGAAAATGGTGATAGAAACCCTAGATATTTTTCTATTTCTCCATAAAGAATGTGAAAATATCAAATGTGAGGTATACAAAAGGAGATGGAATAAAATGCCTTTATCAAAATTTTATCAACATTTGGAGTCTGCAATGCCTGACATACAACAGTTTACGGAAGCCTTCTCAACATGCCACGACATAAGGATCACATGCCTTTGTATTTTTAAAAGAGATATTTGTTTTTGAAAAGGTCATGTTTCGAATTAGGTTATATTAGGCATGTTTAGGGTTTTTTGAAATTGTTTAGGTTTATACTTTGGTTCTAAATAATTATTTATTAAACATTGCATGATAATACTTTTAAATATTTAATTCTTAAAACAAATAATCTTGATTATTTGTTAAAGTATTATTATGCAATAATTAATAGATAAATAATTATTAGATCTTAGGGTGATTATTCCTTTGTTCTTAAATTGTGATTAATATTAATTATTTGTCATAATTATAAGATAATAATTATTAATTATTCTTAAAGAGCAATCTATGGGAAGATCTTTTGAGTGTTGAATCTAGTTAAGTCTCACTTTTTAGTGTTGACTTTTGTTAATCACTCATTCTTTGCTCATTCAGAAGAGGAATTCTTTCAGTTCTAATTAGTTGATGGGGCAGTTACAGAATCTTGGAGTTACTTAGAGATGATTTTTTGAGTTTTCCATCGGTTATTGATAGTTGAGAAGCCTTTTGGAGGAGTTTACTCTCAGTTTCTAGCAGTTACACTCCTGTTTTAATGGGCTTTTCCTTTATATCTGACCCCCATAAAATATGCATGTTTTTTGAAGATTTGGAGTAGTTTTGAGGGGATTTTGAGTGGCACTTTAGTTACACATGGCTTGGAGGAGTTCAAGGATCACTTAGATTGTATTTTTTGATAGTTTGACTCCTCATTATAGAAGGATTTTTCATGCATCCAAGTTAGGGTTTTGAGACTATATTTATTGTATATTCACCTCATTTGTAAGGGTTCAGAGTTTGAGGAAACATAAGTGTTAAGTGAGCATATTGTTCCTTCACTCTTTTTCTCATATTTTGTAGCCATTTTTGCAGAGTTTGAAGATTATAAAGCTGGCCTTATTATTCACATATTTTTTCTGAGTTCTGTCATTGAGCCTTTCAAGTTTTCTGCATTTTAAGTGTTTGGTATCTTTCAAGTATAGATTAGTGAATTATTCAAATTCCTATTCTAAAATTGTAAAGAATTAACCTTTTGTAGAAGTTACCTGTTTGTTGATTGAATTTTGATCATTAGTGGTATCAAACCCTAATTCTGAGTTTTAAATCACCCTAGGTGTTGAGAAGTGATTTTAATTGCAAAATTTAGTAGTATATGTCCGATAGGTACAAATTTGTGGTTCTGAGAAATCTGCGTCCATTTTGGTGTATCACCTATTAATTAGGTTTTATTTTTAGTTATCCTTCTCCCTTTTTCTCCAAAGTTTGAAAATTCAAATATTAGGTGATATTCCAAATCTACAGGAACCAGCCTAGAATCCAGAGATTCGATCTTTTTCCCACAAAGAGTTCATTTCCATGTTTTGACAAGAAGGATAGATTTTCAATCAAGCTAGAGGTGCATTCCTAATTGACAACAATAAGATTTTAAGGTTGAAAGACTCAACCGTACATGCATTCAAAGTCCCTAGGTATAAGAAAAGATTTATTTCTCATAAAGACAACATGCACTCAAGAGAGAGAGTCCTATCATCATTACAACTCCTAGATTAGTTATGAATAGTTTAAAGTTAAATTTACACATGTCATTTGGAAGTAGTAAAGCATTATCTTCCTTTTAATAGAATTATAATAAGTCTTCAAGATTGAATAAGTCAAGAATGAAGGTTTGAATTTTGAAGAATATTTCAACACTCAATCAATCCTTGGTTGCAAGAATTTACATAGCCATGGCGACAAGAATTATGGTAGTCTACCTCATCATATGTTGCAAAATCCATTTAGGAAGAAAATAGCCATTCATATACCATTTAATATAATTTCCATCACATTTAATCTCATAAATTGCCATATACTTTAGACTATGTATGTATGTGTGTGTGTGTGTGGTATTGTAGCATGAAAGTTTCCTTAATCACATGAAAATACTAATTCTTGAGCATAAAAGACATAACCATAGTAACTAATGAAGTCTTGGACAAAACTATAAAGTCATACCAAAAACACCAAAAAAGCTACTCATCACTTGTTACCACATTAGCCAACTAATGAGGGAAGCATTTACCTCTTGTGGTTTCTTGGCCGACATAGTAGGTTCACTCATGGTTTTTTTTTCATATGATACTTTTGACAACTAGTACAGTATTGGTTGGTATAATTTTTGCGATTTTGGTATGTAGAATTTTTGTATATCATGCAATATCCATAAGGGTGGCCTCCTATAGCCCTTTACCCATTACAATATGTAGAATAATATTTGGTGAGATTAAATGTTTCATTAGGAATAAATTGGTCCATGCAAAGGTATTTCTACGAATCACAAAACCCCTTTGTGTTGTGCCAACCTTTGGTTGTGTTACTCCTTCCCTCTTGCCTACACAATCCTTGGGAGGTGGTACATATATGGTAGTCCTTGGCTGTACAAATCCTTATAAATTTTCCCTCATGGTTTATGTACCCTCAAGCTAAATATCCCATTTGTCCTAATCAGTGTCATGAGGTTCCATCCAAAATGTATTATATCCACCCTCACTCTCACTAAATGAAAATACCACTATGTCTTATGTTACTCCTATTTGAGCATTAAAGGATTTTCATTAGTATCAATTAGTTATTTAGTCAGTAAAGGAGACAAACATGACAGTTGGTCAACCACATAAAGCCTACACACCAAGAAAAGACAAGACAGATCTCTAAGTTAACCGAACAAGGGTTTGACCGAGTACTCTCGCTGAGTGACATACAATTACTGAGTACCGAGCATTCATATGAACAAAGCACCAGTTAATTACCGAATGAAGAATGCAGTGATTACTGAGTAAAGCGGGAAAAAACATAGTAATCTGAAATGGCACAAACATCTATGCAAATGGTTCACACCGATCAGGAAAATAGTTTACCAAGATCGAGACATAATTAAATATGGATTTAATCATTAATTTGTTGATGATTCCTATGTAATGTTAGATCTAGGTTATTTTGTTACACCATTGATCTTAGGTTTTCTAAGATATTATAAACCCTAATTAGGTCAAGATAGTTTGATATAAAGGTTGTAAAGATGTCATTATGAATATGTAACATGAAGGACTAGCTACACTAAGGACATCAGGAGATTAGAAAAAGGGTTTTTGACAAAAGGTTTATGAAATAAACATTTAGTTTTTCAAAACACACACAAGGCTACTGAGAAGAATAGGACACATACATCACAAGAAGGTGATATCTATTTGATATATTGCAGATCTGAATCAGGCAAGATAGAGTTGCTAGTTATAGATACATTTACTATTACCTTTTAACCAATGTAGCATAATTGAAATCTCTTAACAGAGTGGACTTAACTGTTCTTATGTAAATCTCTTAATTGAGTACACACATGTATTGAGTTATTAAAATCCTTTAACCAGGTAGATCTAGTTGATCTAATTATTACTCCTAATAGAGTAAGATCATCAGAAGTGATCACAATTTGTAGCCTTAACCAGCATACTTTAGTACTATAGTAGTGAAGATTTGTGGGTGTCATCCCCACCTGTTGGCTAAAAATTTTGTAAGTCGCTAAAACTACACCTTACAAAATTATAACTTTAGGCAACATCTCATGAGATTTCTCTCTCCTCTCAACAATAGGGGAGGCTCCCTTCTTACCATAGGTGGCTTCAACAGGAACTTAATTGAAATTACAAAAAGGGTGGTTCTCTTAATCAATTGCTCTTTTTTCAGGAATGGTTTTTGTACAACTACTACTTTCTAACTTAACAAAAAGTGTCTTATTGCTACGATAATATTGGTGACCCTAGACTTGACATAAGAATAATACCATGGGCAACAAATTTCTTTTTATATTTTGTGAAACAAAAATAGGAACCCAAAGTCTCGTGCGCTTGTCTCGTGAGGATTCAAGAAAAATAACCAGTAAGGCACAAAGTCTCTTACTTGATACTCTCAAACTTAATAAAAACACTTACAACTGAGTCTTCATCTCTAAGTAATTGGAGCCACTATTATCTATCACAATTTTTCCTCTTGTAGCACAAAGTCTTCAGAAGTTCAAATTGGCTCTAAATCCAATAGGCAACTCAAAGTCTGTGCAATTGAATCCAAATCCCTCTTGAATCAAAGCATTAAAACTTACAATCAACTCAAGAAAATGTCATCACATAATAGTTTTAATTGACACAAAGTCTCAAAACAATCTACCTCTTTTATTGAAAGCAATTTGATTTACATCCAAGAACAAAGTCTTCGAGTGCACAATACAAACTAGCATAATTTTCTTGCCTTGCCAAAAGATGATTATTTACAATGATCTCCCTCCTTTATATAGAAAAAGAGTGGAGAGAAAGGTGGATAAAGAAGGGTAAAACCCTTAACCACCATGACTTATTCTCTAACTAACTAACTAATTTTGACTTTTTCAAAGTTGCATGCCTAATGCACTTGCAACCTGATTACATGTTACAACTTTGCACGTGATACTATCACATGCAATTATATATTTTTTTACATGTAATTCGTCAATTACAAATTACAAATGCATAATGAAAATATTCAAGTGCCTGATAAGACATGACACTTATTACATCATCCTTCATTGGTCTTCATGCTGCTACAAGATGCATGATGCTTAATACACCTTGGTCTGATGAAATCATCTTGATCTAGAATAGGAACCTTCATTCTTGACTGTTATGTATTGATGGCATCAACAAATCACCTACTTGAAACCAGTCTTGAAAACTTTCTATGTTGTCATTGTTCCAGTCTTCAACTCTTTGCACTGGCATGGGAAGACTTATCTCTCATAAATGAGGTTTTTAAATCCCATTACATGTCATTTTGAAAGTACTTGTCACCCACAAATAGGTTTTAGAGGTCCATTTGCAGCTTTTGAAAAAGCAAGAAAACTGTATGTGAACACTTAGAGGTGAGCTTTTTTTACATGATGAGGAGGAACCTTCTTCTTCTTGGGTATAACTTGTGTTGTTTCTAGAAACAATATAATCAAAACATTTTGAAGCCAAAAATTCTTTTTTTGAATCTCCAATCATGTAGCATGGGACATGAAAATTCCATAAGGTGAGAACATCTTCATGAGATGGATCCATTGCGTGCTTTTTGATGCAAAGGAGTGAGTCTGGGGTATTGTGAGCATATGGAGATAGCTGGAAATTTGTGGGACAATGAATGAATGCAAATGTTTGAGCTCAAAAATAAGTGTTTTTATGGTGAAAACCCCAAAAATGGGTTTTTGGAATGTGAAAGAATATGTGGACAACAAGGATATTTTATGGAAAATGCATGGAATTGAATGGAAAGACATCCACTTATAATGAGATATTGTGTTTTCATTATAAGTAAATGCACAAGCATATGCAAGCAACCACTATCATGAGTTTTTAAGTCACAGGACAATGATATAACAAGCATGGATGAAGCACGTGTAAGCATGAAAGTCAGATTTTGAAATGGATTTTCATGTGCATATCAATAAGCTTTCTTTCTTTGATGGTTTCTTTCAAGAACGAGGTTTTTAATCCTGACTGCATATACAAGAAAGATGAAGCACTTGCATATGCAACTTGGAGAATGTAGATGGAAGAAGAAGGATCATTAAAACAAACATAACATGTAAATCTGAAATAGAAATAAAAACTTACATGTTAATCAAAAAATAAAACATGAACTTGGAAAGAATTGTGGAAAAACTTAAGTAAAAATTACCTCAACTCACAAGAAGTCTTGCCGAATCTTGGATAAAATCTAAAATGTATCTAATGGATTTTCAAATTTAGGAAAGATGAGATTTAAAAACTATATATAAATCTCTTTCTTAATCTTTTTCCTTCAATTTTGGAGAGTCAACATGCATTCACAGCTAATTGGGAAGAAAAGAGAGATTAAATGCAAGGAAATAGCAACCGTTTTGACCATTTCCAAAGCACATGTAATGGCAATAAAAAAATGTCACCTAGGGCATCAAAAACTACTTAGAAATAATGATAAACAAGCTATAAATGAAAGCTAATCCCCAAGAACTCATCTTAGAAGAAAAAGATTTGATTTTGATGAAGCAAAATGGCCAAAAATGGGTTGTTTTTGGGCAAAAATGCCCAAAAATGTGTCCTAAATGGGCTGTTTTGAGAGAAATACTTTCTAAAATACAATTTTGATGATCCAAGAATGATCCTTGAGCAATTTAGTGCAAAATCGACCCTATAAGCAGCCAAAATGGTTAAGTTTTGACCATTTTTCAAGTGTTTTCTTGCCTCAAAATCCCCTTTTTTTTTCTTTTTTTTTCAAAAACGCCTCAAAAAGTGGGTTTTTAAAAGTAAAAAACACATGTTTTCCTCTCAAAAATCACCACTTCCCAAAAATATAGCCAAAGGGAACTTAAAATACATTTTAAAGATGCAAATGCATGTTTAAAAAGACATGTAAATGCCTTCAAATTTGACGTCCATGGCTGCTTGGTTAAATATGTTGTTTTAAACATGTCTTTGCATATTTTAAAAGATATGTAATCTTCTCCAAATTCGACGCCCAAGGAGAAGGATTAAAAACATTATTTTTGACATGTCTTTGCACATAAAAATATACATAAAAAAGACATGCATTTGGGCTCAAAACCAACACCTTTAGTGTATTCTTATTAAAAATGCACTTTTCAAGTGCAATTATACATTTGAAAGAATCTGTTTTTAATTAGGAAAAAGCCACTTCATGTCTTTGAAATATGTTGTTTCATATATGCAGTTGCATATAAAAACCACACTATAAGAGGATTAAATACATTCTTATGGAGGTCAACTGCATATTTTCATAAAACATATTTTTGGCTTAGAAAAAACCACTTTTATATGTTTTACATATGTAGTTGCATATAAAAACAACGTATTTAATGTTTAAATGACTTAATTTCAAAAGGTGGGTTTTAAAAAGTGTTTTGCATGTTGATGATATGCAATGAAGAATAAAAATCAAACCTTTTTGAACTTAAGTGTTTTAATTTTAAATTAATTTAATATATAACTATAGTTTCAATAAAGTAACATGAAATTAGACTATTTTAAAGCTAATTTCACAAAAAAATTTAAAACTATAGCTAAAACAACTCGAAATGAGTTGAAATTTGAAAATGGACATCAAAATCCATTTTATATATTAAATATAATTCAAACTCGTGCAATTGATTTTGAAAAACTCACATTTTAAAGGATTTTTAAAGAATATGCAGTCAGCTTGAAAACCCCCACCTTTTAAATCATAACTTGAGTTGTACAACTTCGTTTGATGTCTAAGTTAGCTCAAAACAAGTGTATTTCAAAGGGCTATTGACTCAAGAAAAACTCAAGATTAAAAATTGCTAATAAGGAAGAGAAAAATGAAAAAAAGGACATAAAAGGTTACCAAAAATCAAGTGCTTGCAGTCAAAAGAGAAAAACTCATCCTCACAAGCGATAAGGTGATTAACTTGATGGGAACCCTTAAAAAGGATGCATTAAATGTGCAAAATAAAGAGCATTTTAGGGATGACAAATTGTCCTTATAACACATTATCTAAAACATCAAAATCATAGAGGATACACCCACGAATTCATAAGAAAAATTGCGTAGGGTTGCCACAATTTTGTGATGTCAAAATTGAGGACAACAACTGGCTCTAACTGGGGAACGTACTTCATTTGTTCTTAGAAATAATGAAGAATGTAGAATCTAGACCTCTAAGTGCCTTCATCTACTCCATTGGATTATAGAGTCAGGTGACTAAAAATAAAAAGACTCAAAAAGGATGATGTGACCGATGCAAAGCAAACTTAGAACAAACTTGTGCAAATACACTTATTGAAAATAAAGAAAAAGCTAGCTAATTAAAACTAGTCGACAATGCAACTTTTTAGATGAAACCATTTACTGGTTCAACAAAATAGCTACCTTTTTTCAGCAGCTTGTAGTACCTTTCATGTTCACAGGCAACTTTGTATAGATAGAGCACAAACAAATGGAGCAATGATGTCAATGTCTGATGTAACACCTCCTGAAAGAGATAAACAATTTCACCTTTTTGAGATGAATCATATGTACTGCTACTCCAAGATAGGTCCATGAATTCAAATTGCTCCTACTGAACCGAAGATGCTTCTTTGGCTTCTTTTTCAATAGTATCTTCATGCTCAGGTACAAGTAGAATTAATGCCTTTCCATTGGCCTCCAACCAAGCAAGATGTCTAAAGGGGCATCCCATTGATCAAACAAATTCTAAATTCTTCTTGCCGACTTCTGCAACTTGAGTAACTAGTTCATCAATTATGACATCCTCAAGATGATTAGGATAGGTTACCTCATTGCTTCCTTCTACATCATCCTAGTTACAAATTTCAGACATAAGAGAATTGTCTTGAATATTTGAACAAAATTCCCCTATGATGTTCATGATAAGATCCTCATCAAGTTTTGGGGTAAATTTTTCATGCAACACTTGTTCAAGTTCATGACCTTGAAATGAAGATGCACTATTTTTAGCTTGTCTGAGACCTTCATGCATGTCCATCTGTTCATGTCTAACGACATGATCATCTTCATTTTCTTGAACATTGGAAGAATGAGTTTCATCTTTCTAATTTTCTTGAATGGATTTTTGAGATTGTGTGAACCAGAAATAAGAGTCACCAGCTAATTCTGCTTCCTTTTCCTGGAAGAGAATAGCAAGATCACTAGCTTCAGATTCAAGATGCTTTGTTGCTGCCTTCCTTGATGGTGTCTCAATAGAAATTTTCTTTGATGATGAAACTAATCTTTGTTGATTCTCACCAGCAGGACTATGAGCAACAGTTGGAAGGGGTGTCCTTTCTACATCTTCATGAGGAATGAAAAAGATACCTTGAGCTATTTTCTTTTTGAGGGCAACTAACTCATTTGCCAACCTTTGCACTGCAGGCTTTGTCCTTGTAATTGAAGAAAATGAATCGAAAGAGAGATTACTTTCTTCAAACTCATTTGCTTCAATTCTTATCTTCCCAGCAAGAATGAGATCATCTTCAATTCCAATCACCAAAGTCTATGCAGTTGAAAGAGTAGCTGGGGATACTCTTCTCAATAGAAAACTGACTTCAAGAATTTGTGCATTTACAAAGAAGCATTTCAGATTTGTAGCTGTGGTTTGAGTAATAGATGGAATTCTTCATGTCAGCTTGTTGGAATGAGCAACAAATTCACACATAGGAACGTGACGTGCCTTCTTTAGTAGGGTGAGTTGAGCCAATAGCGCATGAGCATCTTTAGGAGGCTTGAACCTTTCTTCAAACTTGGCTATGAGAGTAGCCCAGTTTGTGATGATCTATGGTGCAAGATGATAAAACCAATCAGCAACCACGCCTTGGAGAGTTTCCATGAACAATTTCATAGACACGTCTTCATGTTCAACACCATGAACACCGCATGCAATATAAAAAGTAGCAATATACATTCATCCAGATGTTGTTGTCTATTACCAAAGAACTTTGGGAAATTCTTTTGCAAGCCATCAGGAAGAGCATGTAGAGGCAAAGCTAGATTCAATGGACCAAAAGCATTTTCCCAAGGACCTTGGTCCATTTACATGTCCTTAGTAAAAGCTTGAAAAACTAACATAAATAAATCACAATGAATATTTACAATAAAAAAGACACGGGTATACTTCAAACAAAAGCGTGAGGCTTTTGAATGAGAGTCGTGTCCCCAACAGAGTTGCCAAAAATTGTTGGCTAAAATTTTTGTAAGCCACTAAAACTACACCTTACAAAATTGTAACTTTAGACAATGTTTCATGAGATTTCTCTCTCCTCTTAGCAATAGGGGAGGCTCCCTTCTTACCATAGGTGGCTTCAACAAGAACTTAACCATTCCTAAAAAAAGAGGAATTGATTAAGAGAACCACCCTTTTTGTAATTTTAGTTAAGTTCCTATTGAATCCACCTACGGTAAGAAGAGAGCCTCCCCTATTGCTGTGAGGAGAGAGAAATCTCATGAAACATTGCCTAAAGTTACAATTTTGTAAGGTGTAGTCTTAGCGGCTTACAAAAATTTTAGCCAACACAACCGTAGTTTTTACCTTCTTACAAGGGTTGCTGCGATACCAAAATATCTGTGTTATGAGTATGAATTTTTATGAATGGGTTATTGTTTAGATTACATGCAAATTATATTTTTAGTTACTTGAATATATGTCTCAAACAATGGATTCAATCGGTTAATTTCTATCTACACTTGCAAAGTTGTTAGTCTTGAAAATTTTTGAAGGTACTGATTTACCCTTCCCCTCTTAGTACTTATCTTTCCATAATCCCAACGATTGGTATCAGAGTTAAAGCTCTTGTCAAGGAAGTTTAATTACTGAAGAGGAAAGATCTAAGGATGGAAAGATATAAGTTGGATAATACTATTGAGAATCAAAGGTTATAGATGCAAATATTTATTGAGCAATTCAAAGAAGAAAAAGAAGAGCTGAAGAAGTTACTAATCAAAAGGAAGGATATGGCAATTCGGTATGGTGAGACTGATTATTATGAAGAGGAGATAGATGATCCATTTGAGGTATCTGGATCTAGATTTGGTAGCATATTTGATGCATTTGAAGGAACCATATCAGATCTATCTAAAAAGGTAGATCGGTCAAGAGACACAAATGGTTAGGATGATTGATGTCATGAACAATGCAAGGCAAGAAAAACAAGAAATAAACTTGGCTATTGAAGATATGAGGCAAATGACTGATAAGTTACAAGAGAAGTAATCTAAGATAATGAGACTCACCGAGCATCACTTTGAAATCTCCAATCAAATGGTTGTCATAAGTCAGGAAGTCAACCAAGTAAACAATGAGCTTACAAGGAAACTAGAAGACATCAGTGAATTATGAGAGGAAAATGAAAGATTGAAGAATGAGGTAAAAATGCAACAACATAATGAGATGATCAAGAAAGTTGAAGACAGTACTAAAAGAATGGATGAATTTCTGATAAGTCAAAAAAGACTTGATAGCACAACTAGTTTAGGCTACATCAAGTAGGGAGAGTCATCAAGATAAGCTAAATAAAATAATTCCTATACTAATCCAAGGCTAAAGAAGCTATCATGTTATCGCTGTGGGAAACCGGACCACACATCAAATGTTTGTAGGAGTAAAGCAAAAGGTATTCCTAAATCCATTCCTAAGTTTAATGGTTATTGCAATAATTATAATAAGTATGGACATCAGGCACACAAGTGCAGATCAAAGTTGAATAGGACACCTAAGAAACCTTACATGGAGAAACATTGTCACACTTGCAACATGCATGGACACATATCACAAGAATACTAGATAAAGATGAAGAAAGTCTGGACACTGAAATAAAAGAACAAAACATATCAACCAAGAAGGCAAGGTAATGCATATACTTGATATTACAATACTTGGGTTAATTGCACAACATGTGGTAGGTATGGACATATAGCAACAAATTTCATGAGAAAGAACTAGAGAGGAAGATCTCATAATTGGACAAGTACTGGTATACCATGTTTGCTTTGTCACAAAGTTGGTCACTTAAGCAAGGATTGCAAAGACCGAGCACTAGAGACACATACAAATACAAATGGCAATACAATAGAGGAAATCATGAGGATAAGAAATCAAATGTGGAGAAAAGCACCAAATGATAATGTTGAATCAAGCACTACAGTTGGTGACACCTCATCCATTAGATTAGGTGATATCACCACCTCCACCTAATTAGTAAAGTTATGTATGGTACTGAATTTCAAATCAGTTGTATTATACAACAGTTCCTTATGTCTAGTGAATGGACACCAAATCAGGATGAAATAAGATGCACTATGAATTTACATGCTTAGAACTTAAATTGTGTACAGTTGGTTAAAGCATGACCGAGTAAAATTTTGCTAGTCAGTAAATATTGGCAAGGTTAACCAAGCCGTGGTATCAATCGAGTAATATCTATGTGTTAATCAAGCTAAAGTCTTTTAAAGTGTAAACTGAGTGCAACTATGTTTACCGAGATGTGGTACGTAAAGCATTAAATGTAAAATTTTGAGCGGGAAATGAAATTTTTAGTATAAATACATGATGGACTTAGTCATTTTTCACACAGAGATTATGAAGAACCAGAGCGACTTGAGTAAATTTGAGAAAAGAAATTTTAGAGAGTTTTAGCAGAGATTTGAAGGATTTATGAGCAAGTTCATCACAATGAAAAGTAGGTTTCGCATCCACCAAGTTATTTCATAGTATATTTGCGAAGCCCTAAATTTTAGAAATAAAGTCATCCTCATCCAAGGTTATGAAATCCAAGTACGTAAATGATAAGGTCACTTTGATAAAGTCTGCAACCTATAATGAATTGAAGTACAAGTTACACCCTAAGATTGCATCATAGATTGGCCAAACTAGTGCATTTTCAAGTATTATGCTTAGGGTTTTGTTGGTCCAAGATATATGTGCATACATCCACTAAAAAATTGGTGAAATAGGGGATTTTGAGCTTGAATCCACCTTCCAGGAGCTAAGTGTTGATGGAAAACTCAAGGATGAGCATAAACATTTGGAGGTGAAGGGTTTAATGAACTCCTTGTATTTCCTGAGAGAGTTCAAGACTGAGTGGATTAGGGTTTTATTGAGCCATGTGCATGAAGGGAAGTTATGGCCAGATGGATCGGTAAAAATAATAAGAGACATTATACATGCAGTCACCAGTTACCCTATTACCGACAAAGTAAAATCTATAAGGAGTGCACCGAGAACCAAGATTGAGAAGTTAACCGAAGAAGAATGAGACAACAAAGGTATGAGAGTCAACACAATTGTTGATCCTAAGACAAGGTTTAACACCTATGCAGTTGGTTATAAGATATTTCAATCAAGAAGGCCGAATAGTGTACCTTATGGAGCGGTAGACATTGCTTACAAGATTGTCAAGAATGGCTTTCAATTTGACCTAGCTGAGCTCCTACTAAAGCGGTTAGATGAGAATATATTAGGCCAATAAAGACAAACACCTGTAAGTTTGGTTCCCTACTGATTTGTATATTTTTCTATGTGCAAAAATTCTTTCCCTCAGTCAGAAATGTTGACTGAGATGTTGACCAATTGGTCATTATGCAAATCAATGATTTTATTCAAAGTTTGGATCAGAATTTTGTTAATATCATGCATGTTTATTTTGAGAAATTTGAGGAAAGAATGCATGAAAGGAGAAGGATACCAGGTCATCTAGTTGAATAACATAAGGATGATATTTACTTCCTAGTGGACACTGACACCACTCTAATCAAGGTGATTGAACTAAGGACTACTTGATTACCCCCTATGGGCTATGAACTAGATATTGAACGAGCTTCCAAGTCAATACAAGCACTATTGGCCAAGCCCAAAGATCCACATACAAATAGGTTTGGTAAATATGAAGAGGCCAAATTAAGAATTAAGATGGATCTAGTTGGAGTAAAGGTAAGTAAGAAATCTAAGAAGATTATGGATACCTTGGTAAAATAGTTTGGTGATGAAGCTGAAGAAGAAGACACATCACAAGCTAATCTAGTTGAAGAGGCAACCAAGGAATAATTATTAATTAGGAACAATGAACATGATGAGGAGGAGACCAAGTCTGACAAGGATATTCAAACTACACCGGTCAAGGCCACACAAAAGATACAACAAGAAGAAGCACCTACTCGAGCAAGGACAAGGTCCTCAATAGTTGCTTCTCCACCCTTGAAGAAAGGAATAGTAAAAATATCAAGGCCAACTCCCACCAAAACCTATCAAAAGAAAAAGAGAGATCCACAAGCCAACTGTAATGTCCCCGCTAGGGAACCCATAAGGAATCAGGTCTATGACCTAAAATTACAACTATTTTTTTTTTCTTCTTATCATTCTAACATATCATCATTACCATTCACAATTACATTCCTTAAGGTTCCCTTAATGAATTCATTTACCATTATCAAGTAATGCATTTTATTACTTAATCTAATGCAATTGTATTTCTATTTCAACTTCAAGTTACATTGAGACATTGCTTTCATTTCTCATCAAAACCAATTACATAAATGAGATAATTGCATTCATTTTCTTTACCTAATTTGCATAAATATTCACTTTTAGAAATGAATCAGAAGCATCTAATTTATCTAATACACTAAATACATTTATCCTTCCCTCTTTCATTTATTTTCTCCTTAACCTTATCTATGCACTATCATCACATAAACTTTCTATTAAAAGTCCTTACTTTCTATTTTCTTTTCAAGGATCTAAATATAAAGAGTGTAAAGTAATTAACCATCTATTGCTAACTAATATAACCCATTCACGAAATCATCTTTATCACAAGTTTAACTATCACAAATTATTATCTATAACCTTGTATATAACCAGTTAAGAATTGAGATTAAAAACTTAGTTTAAATAACCTTACATCATACACATTGAACTTAGACATTTAAGAACATTAGGAAATAACTACATTTTAATAGTACTTTCAATAACATAAATGTTTCCTTTCCCTTATTATTTCACCTAGAGATACCCTTCAAACCTTAGTATATCTTTTCACTATTCCACATATCAAAATGAGTTTCCTTTAAGAAGTTTTCATCCATAAGTACTTGCATTACAAAGGTTTGCATAGAACCATTACTTTCAATTTCATTTTAAAACTCATAAGAGAGAAAAGGTAGGAAAGTTACTTAATAATAATCTATAACTGATTAACCAATATTCAGTCCCATTTTGAGATTCCTAATACTACCCTTCCCACATACATAACTTCTTTCTTACAATTTCCATTTAAAAACATAATTACAGTTACAGTTACTACACATGGCCCGAAGGCATACACAAAGATAATTACAACAAGTTGTCCAAGGCTTAAGATACATCTTTACATCTCAATTACAAAAGATAGAGATACATGGTAAAAGAATAGCAACTTCACCACTGAACAACTCAGAATCCAAGCCACGACATGAACCATGAACAATACCTTGAAAGAGATTTGCCACCCAACCATGTGAAACTAGTAAAGTTCCACCCCCCGTGCTAGGCGATAAAACCAATGTACTCTCAAGACCTTAAGGAAATCTAAGTCTCAAATACCAATAAATCCAAGACTCAAAAGAACAAGAATAAAGCACATAAAATATCATCATACTATAACACTGAGGTTAAGGTTCTAGGATACCACCTAAGTGAGTGTCATCACACAACCTGTATATTGGAATCCTTCCTAGAAACCATGTAACCCCGATCCCCCCTTTATCAATAGAGATCCATCTTGGTAGTTATCCCTAGTTCTGGTACTCCAATCAGGTCTGTGTGGCCTTTATTATATTTTCTTTCATTATCTTTTGAATCCCCCCTTCCTAGGTTAATTTTCCACAGCTAATTTATAGGTCTAGGGAACCCTCTCATGCACACAGGCCACCGAGATGAGTATTAGCCTCATAAACTAAGCTCAAGTATATGCCAAGTGCAGAAATACCATATTACATAAAAAAATAGTAATGAACATACATAGGTGATAAAAATTTCTACATGCATTAACACAACATTATGATAAACTTAAAGCAATAAAATAAACATTAAGAGAGGTACAAAGATGCAAACAAAGGCCAAGATCAAGGTTGGAAGATATAGACCAAACCCCAAGCCAAACAGGTGCCCAACACTGAAATCCATGACTTCAAAGTTTCCAAAATAGATCCAAATAGAACATAAAAGTAATATAAATTATAAAATAATCAAGATTGATGGGGAAATGACTAATTCTAGAAACATATATATGACTGTCATAAAAATAGAGTCTCGGTGCGGTAAGCATAACATTTTTTTGAACCGTTGGATTTTCCTAATTTTCACATATGTTGGACAAAATCTAATTGTGCACATTCTCACTGGAGTGGATTTTCATAATAATGTCAGGTTCAAAAGTTATGTACAAACACAATACAGGTATAAGAAAATAAACCAGAACACTTTGTCTGTTTCCATTTAACATATTCTTTTTCATTATCATCCTAATTACAAATAATTTCAAAAAATAAACTTTGAACCATATGAACAATATAAATATTTAAGAACACACACATATACATAGTAAATATGCCAAATTATAATTATATAATCAATCATAGGCTTCGAGGAAAGATTTTACCATAAAAATTATACAAACGTTTATAGAATTACTTCCTAGAAATACAATAGAAATACACAGAAGATAAGACATTTACATTTCCTTCTTAATACACAGTAAACAATCATATGATAATCTAATATCATATCATACACAAAGACATTCATACACACACAGGAAGAATGAAGATTCTTCCTAGTTTAGACCCTACCTCGGGTCCTGCGGAGAATCCTCTTCCCTTGGCAGGAGACTCTCTGTAAATATTCAAGCCTTGAGTAGATAGCCTCCTGGAAAGATTCATTTGGAAATCAAACTCCAGCAATCCACACACACTTGTCTTCACTAAATAGAGACTCAAAAACTTCAAATAAATTTTTGGAAAAATAATTACAGACAACTCCCCAAAAATCTTCCGTAAATTCTCCTTTTTTTTAAACAACACAAAAACTTCAATTATTTATCCTCCAACTATGTGGCTGGAGGAGTTGTTTTACGAGAAGCAACTTCTCCAACTTCCATAGTTGGTTGAAAAATCAAACCAATTATTCTCGTAAGCACTTAAAAAAGTTTTAATAAATTTAATTAAAATAACTTTAAAAGAAAACCATAACAAGAAATTCAAACAAATAACTTTCAAGGAAAACACATAGCACACACGGAAACCAGCTAGCCTAGCTTCTAGGAGGTCTCGAGTTCAACTCCCTCCTAGATAGCTAGTTTTACTACAAGGAGCATTTCTTTTATTAATTACTTATTGTTACTTATTATTTTCACTTTTTATTTAATATACTTCATTCAATACACTTTATCTAATTATTAAACTACCATCTTCACAAGCAATTTAAAACATACAAATAATATTATTTATAGATGCATGGGTATATGCGTGTGCACCCACATATACACATGCCTATATAATATACAATCAATTATAACTTAGATATAGAATAAATAATATAGATATATATAAGTATAATTTTAACTCACAACATAAATCTTAGAATAACATCGAATCACAAATCAAAAGACCACATCACAAACTACATCAAATCCCCCAACTAGGGTAACCTCCTAAACAAAAATCTAAGTCCACAGGTAACCTTGAGAGTAATCTTGGTAATATCTCCACACAACAACAGTTTGAGGATTTGGAAGGCATGCTCAAACATGTGTAGCCAGGTGGAGTCGATGCTTGGTCCCTGCATCCTGCAACACCAATCGACATACATACATACATATACACACACACACACACACACACACACACACACACACACACACACACACACACACACACACACACACACACACACACACAAACACACACACACACACACACACACAGTTGCAAATAAGGAGGGAGAGTGTGACATCATGTGGACCTCCCATAGGAGTAACTATGACTGCCTCCCCTCATCCTACACTCAGTACATTAGACAGTGACATCCACAAAGCATAATTGGATTAGTGTGGTTAAAACCAGAATAATCTCTTTTCCATATTCTATAAAAAGAATGCATCGTAACATAATCATGTAAATATAAATCATCTATTAAATTTCAAAAACCCATCTAATCACCAGGCATGTACTCAAAATATCCCATTATCAAATCAAGATAAACAAATCATATAACCCTAAATGAGTTAATCATTTCTAATCTCAAGTAACGTTATTAGAGTATGTAACACATCTAACCTTTTAATCAATCACCCTAAGATAAACATAAACATTAATAATGAGTATCTTGCAAAGAATCATATAGATCTATCAGGTGATCCATAGCATTACGTTCCTAACATATCATTGACATATAGGGAGATATAAAGGAACACATGTATGCAATATTATTAAAATATGAAGTTATAGTGACTAGGAAGAAACCATCTCAAGAAGGATTATTCTCTTATAAAATAACCATGAAAACACATATAATACTTTCTAATTTCTAGTGAACATAACCAAGACTTGTTAGGGTTGGAGGGGCATTACACCAACTCTGAGCTACATAAAAAGAGGAGAGATTAATTAGAGCAAAAGATGATGTTGATGAAGAATAAAATCAAGATAAATTCAAAGTTGTGGTAAATAAAAGTCAATTGGTAGATGAGCTAGCTGAGAACATAAAGGCAATAGGTAGAATTGCTCACCCTAAAATGAGTCGGTATGTATATATGTCTATCGAGGATCAAGAAAAAGTTGAAGAAGAAATTATTCAAATGATGATAAAGTTCAAGAAAGTTCCTATTGAATTTCCTAAGTATATTCCAAAAGAATTGTATGAGAAAATATCAGCCAGGTGGACATATACGCTACACAGTGAAAAGAAAATGAGGGAACACTCATTAATTTTGGCAATGCCTACTCCATCGGTTCTCAAGATAGAAGAGTTAATGAAACAATAATCAAAATGGTTTCTAATGAAGGTTAGAGCCCTTAACATTTTGGTAGGAAATCTTGAAGAAGTTGATGAAAACAAAAATCTTCTATGGACAACAATGTTAAAAGCTCGAGTAGAAGCAGATCAATTGGAATTGGCAATAATTCCTGAGAAGAAGAACACAAAGAAAGGTAAAGGAGTTCACTTGGATGATGCAGACTTAGCCACCAAGGAGCCAATTGACTTATCTGACACCGAGGTAGTAGATGACACCATTTCTATTGATTTCTACCCCACCAGATACAAAGAAAATATAGCTAGGATGCTCTTGAGAAGTTAACAACACCAGTGATAGATGATGGATTAATTGAAGACATTACCAATGGAGATCCTGATGATATAAATAATGATGAGGATATAAAAATTGTTGCAAACAACAATGAGGAGAATGTACCTAGCGAGGCAACAACAAGCGAAATACTGGGTGATTTACCTATTTTGGTAAAAGCAGTTGACATTGTCCCACAGAAGGAACTCGAAGGCTCAACCCTTGAGCAACCAAAGGATATACCCGAGGGACAGGGTGCAATTGAGCATAAATCTTCCAATGAGCATGAGAATATAGAGGTAGAAACAAAAGCACTGGAAGAGAATAAACCTATCAAATCAAATACAACAAACATGACAACAAATGCCCAAGGACAAGCTACTGAGACACCGATCACTGGGCAAGCTAAGGAAGAAAGTGTGTCTACCAAAATAGAAAAGACAAATTTGGAGACTAAAGCTCTGGTTCCTTATACAAAATCACCAACACCAAAGAAGAAGAAGAAAAAGAAAAAGAAATATGGTAAAGGTCCTATGACACTTGATGAGGTTATTGAAATTCCTGAATGTGACCCCAAGACATTAGACCTCGAAGCATTGAGAATATATGGGGAATTGTGCACAAGGAAGGCTACACAAGAGAAACTGAAAAAGGGGAGTAAAAGCAAGCAAATTTTGGAGAAAGTTAGAGATATTATTATGCAATTAGTCCTTGAGATAAATGTTGATGAGGAAACTCCCATCATTGATCAACTTGCAACTCTAACCAGACATACATATCAATACCCTTGATATAGATGCCAAGAAAAGAATAAAGGAGTGGGCAGAAGCAAAGATTCAATCAAAATTAGCTGAGAAAATAGGCCAAGAAGTGGTAATTAATAAGGTTAAGCTATCAGAGGTCATTATCGAGCTTGAAACCATCATTCAACAAATAATTCAAATTTTGTACAAGTTATGCACTCTGGACCAATTCACTACCAAGATTAGTGAAAAGCTCAAGAAACTTGATGAAGAAATTAAGGTCAGTGCAAATCATTCTCTAACTGAGCCAAATGCTTTTCATAAGCATATTTCAAAGGTTCAAGAGCTTTAGTGGTTGAAAATGGATTTGAGGAAGCAAGAAGATACCATAAGTGATCAAATCACTGAGCTTCAGGTTGAGTTGCTTCCACATCTGAAGATCATGGAGCGTCATGTTAATAAGGAAAAAGATTTAGTTGCCACCCCATAAATCTCTATGCTAGAAAATATTTTTGACATGCATGCACAAGTCAGTTTAGAGCACATTGCTCTTGAGAACCTGAAAGATGAATGGGAAAACCTCTTGGAATCACTTAAGAAAAACCATCAGCATATTTTTGATAAATTGTAAGTACATTATTTTTGTTTGGCATTAATTTCAAAAAGGGGGAAATTCTATGTATATATAGCCAGTATGTACCTCACACCGAGAGCATGCACAAAGGGGGAGTCAGTAAGTGAGTTAGTATATTTTTTGGAGTCTATATATATATTCTGTATATATATTTGGTTTGGCAGTCGGTACATATACATAAGGTTTTGATACTAATGCCAAAGGGGGAGAAGGTTACTCCTATTTGATCATTAAAGGAATGTCATTAGTATCAATCAGTTATTTAGTCAGTAAAGGAGACAAACAAGATAGTTAGTCAACCACATAAAGCCTACACACCAAGCAAAGACAAGGCATATCTCTAATTTAACCGAACAAGGGTTTGACATAGTACTCTCACTGAGCGACAAACAATTGCCATGTACCGAGCATAATGATCACCGAGAATTCATATGAATTGAGCACCATTTAATTACCAAATGAAGAATGTAGTAATTACCGAGTAAAGAAGGAAATGACATAGTAATTTGAAATGGAACAAACATCTATGCAAATGGTTCACATCGATTAGGATAATGGTTTACCAAGATCGAGACAGAATTAAATATGGATGTAATTATTAATTTGTTGATGATTCCTATGTAATATTTGATCTAGGTTATTTTGTTACACTGTTGATCTTAGGTTTTCTAAGATATTGTAATCCCTAATTAGGTTAAGATAGTTTGATATAAAAATTGTAAAGATGTCATTATGAATATGTAACATGAAGGAGTAGCTGCACTAAGGACATCGAGAGATCAAACAAAGGGTTTTTGACATAAGGTTTATGAAAGAAGCATTCATTTTTTTAGAACACACAAGGCTACCAAGTAGAACATAAGGACACATATATCACAAGAAGGTGATATCTATTTGATATACTACATATTTGAATTAGGCAAGATAGAGTTGCTAGTTATAGATACATTTACTGTTACCTTTTAACCATTGTAGTAGAATTTAAATCTCTTAATAGAGTGGAGTTAACCATTCTTATGTAAATCTCTTAACTAAGTACAAGCATGTAAATTATGTTTTTAAAATCCTTTAATCAGGTAGATCTAGTCGATCTAATTGTTACTCCTAACAGGGTAAGATCATTAGAAGTGATCATAATTTGTAGCCTTAACTGGCATACTTTGTTACTGTGGTAGTGAAGACTTGTGGGTGTCATCCCCACCACAATTTTTATCTTCTTACAATGGTTTCTAAGATACCAAAATATGTGTTATGAGTTCATGAATTTTCATGAATGTGTTATTGTTTATATTACATGCAAATTATATTTTTAGTTACTTGAATGTATGTTTCAAACAATGGATTCAGTCAATTAATTTCTATCTACACTTGCAAAGTTGTTAGTCTTGAAAATTTTTGAAGGTACTGATTCGCCCCTCCCCTCTTAGTACTTACATTTCCATAATCCCAGCAGTCTTATTCCTCCCCACTCTGGCTTCTTGCATACCAATCCTTATATTTTTATTAGCAACATTTGGGTCCCTCTTTTGGTTTTTCTTTTCATTCCATTTTTTCTTTCTTCTCTAAAGTCCCTAGCCTTGAAGTCCCTTTTGGTTATTGTTTTCCATCTTTTTGGGGTTATGAATCTTGAAATCTTGTAATCTTGGGATTCTTGAGATTCCTTTTCTCTTTGAAGTATTTAGTATTTTGGGGTTTTGGTTCTTGAAATACTAGAGTTTCAATGTCAACTCAAAAAGTACAAAGTGCATTTAATGCACTCAACCAATTGGCTACAAATAGGATAGAACATGGCTTATTTGCACTCATAAAGCCTTCAAAAAATCACAAAGCCTTCTTTGTGAACCAAGCATCCAAGCTAGTAACCCATGTGGTCAATTTCAAGTTTGTGTTCACATACTCCTATCAATTCTCTTATGCATTCACTATTTTCTTTATTTGAAGGTAGGATTTCTTCCTTCCTTTAGTGGTTTTTATTTATTTTATTTTCATTTTTTGTGGTTTTTCTTTTACCCCTTTCCATTTTTTGTAGGTTAGGTTGTTCATCCCTGTAGGTTAGGATTTTGATGCCAGAATCCATGTGCTAAGCCTCAGATCAATTTGTTTTTCCCTCTTGCATGCTCTTACATGCCCTAAATCACATTGTACCATGCAAATGTACTTAGAGTACATAAATTAGGGTTTTCCTAAGTGCCCTACTCATGTGCCATAGCCTATACAGACAAGAATGGGTGTGGACATTGATTCAATCCTAGAAAATTTTAATGCACAAAACCTCCCCTATCCATCATAAAGTTTTAAGACTATTATCTTCCTTGATAAATGTGCCAAGAACTAACCTTGGTCATCTATGGTACATCTCATACCCTAAAGTACAAAATGCCAAACCGTGCAAAGTTTACCACATCCCCTTGGGATCCCCAAGACTTCAAGGGATCATTCTAACCAAGTATTAAGAGCAAAACATCATGAAGTAAGGCTTTTTAGAATTTTGGATTTCAAAATCCCCACCTGAAATGCCTAGCCCTACCTTCATCTGTAGGACTCTCTTAAACCAAAAGCGTAAATCATAAAGGAATTTTGGAACCTTTGGTCTAGAATTTTGGTCGAAAACATCCTAATTTGGAAAACACTTCCAGCAAAGCACAAACCAGTCATCCTAGACCTCAAATTATGAGGACTTCAACTTAAGCCCATTGAGTGTCTTAACCTAAAACTCACAATCCCAATGCGACAAGGAAACTAAGATCAACATTGAAGGTATTCATGAACCTTGGTTTGGAATTCCTATTTTTACCCTACTAAAATGGCATAACTATTGTGCCAAATCTAAAACCAAATGTCCATCCCTCATTCCTTGAAATCAAAGCATTAAGCCAAAAAAGGGTATATCTAAATATATGGCTTCAAAAATCCCAATCATGTGTTACCAATTTATTATTCACCTTTTAGTGATTTTGAGCCAAATAGTCTAAAGTTGTCCCACTGGTGTCGAAATATAACATGTTACTTGACAAAATCCTCAATAGGTAATTAACAAGAAATCAATAATGATTTTTATAAGGTTGTCATTGCTAGAAAATAAGATAAAGTAAGGAAAGACTTATCGACATAAGTTATTATTAGTAAGTATTATCGACATAAAGGAAGAGTTATCAGAAAGCGTTAGCAGTGGAAAGAAAAACAAAAGGTTACGAACGAGGATAACATCAAATTAGAAAAATGGTTTATGGAAGATTGAGAGACCCTAATTAGGTCAAGAAAATATAAGAAGAGATCAAAGACAAAGAGAAAGGTGTGTGACATGATATGATGTGATGATAATGGTGAAAGAACAAATAATCGAAGATACAACTTAGAGGATGTGAAGAGCAGTGTAAGGATTAGAGATCAGAATAGAGGAAGAGTGAAACATGATCTGAAAAGCTTTTGGAGAAATCATCTACAGGTCAAATTTCTTGTTTATTTATTCCTAACAAGTTTAGCGATAAGATTGTGAAATCTCTTAATTGGGTAGTCTCTAACTGGACTTAGAAGTTCTATTTCAGAACTTATTGTAAGTCCTTTAACTAGATGAATACTATATAAGTGGGAGAAAATATCTTAAAAGAGTAGTTTTTAACTAGAATTTTGATACTCCTAACAGGGTATTAGACACTCCTAATAGGGTGAAGTCAATCAGAACATGACATTTATGTAAGCTCTTAATTGGGCATCTTATTATTGCAGTGATAAGTTGTGGGTATCATCCCCACCACAGTTTTCTCCTCTGACCAAGGGTTTTTTACAACAAAAAATATTTTGTTAAGTGTTTAACTGTCGTGAGTTGTATGTTTAATTTACATGTTATCGGTTAAACATTACTGAGGCTATCGGTAAAAGACAAGACAATTATTGGTATAAGTAATTTACTAGCTATCAGTTTATGTTTAGAAAGTTAAATAAGTGTGAAGTCTCTATGGTACTGATTCACCCCCCCCTCAGTACCTTACCTAATACTTTCCAACAATTGGTATCAGAGTGTTCGTTCTCTAGAGGAAAGTTAAATAGCTTAAGAGTAGATCTGGAATAATGGGGATTTATAGGTATCAAAGAGAATTGGAGGAAGCTCTAAAAGGTCCTATTGAATAGATCCAAGATTTGAAGAGTAAGCTAGGAACATCATTTGTAAAAAGAAAGGAACTGACAGAAAGACTATAAATGAGCCTTGATAATATCGATAGACTATTAGAAGACAATATCAATTCTAAGGAAGCTGATGCAACTATACAAGACTTATCAGAAAAGAACAATGAATTACTTGAGAAAATTAGTCAAATGAAAAAAGAACATGAGAGTCAAGCCTTGAGAATGATAGAAGTACTAGAAAGAATGAGGACTACTGAAAGTGCCAAAGAGATTCTAAAAATAGAGAAAAGAAATGCTCAAGAAATAATAAAAAATAAAGACTTACTCCTACAAGTGAAACTACAAGAAGTTTGAGCAAGAAATGATATGATAAAAGATATCAGTGATAGGATTAAATGACTACAATCAGAAAATTAGAAACAAAAGGAAGAAAATGAACAACTGAGAAACATCCTAAAAATTGAAAAAGAATACAATGCTAGATTCACAAAGTATGAACTAAGCATGCTGAACACCGATGTACACAATCAAAGAAAACCAAGTGGCACAACAAAACTGGGGTATATCGGTAACAACATAATGGAGATTAGAGAATCATTAAAGTTTGGACAGTGAACCTCTGAAGGATCCAGTGCTACACAAGGTAATAAATTTTACAAGCCTACCTACTATAATTATAAATGAATATGGTCATACTGCTAATGTATGTAGAAGAAGACAAACAAATATTCCTAAAAGTACATTATTTAATGGTTACTGCTATAATTGCAACAAGTTTGGACATAGAGCTGTTGAGTGTAGATTTGAAACTATTATTAAAATATTTGAGAAAAGCTTCGAAGAATATTGTTACAAATGTAATCACTATGGACACAAAGCTGAAGAATGAAAAACTAAGACACCAACAATAAGGAAATCAATTCATTATAAGAAAAGAGAAACAAACTATTATGTTACATGTTTGAATTGTGGAAAATCTGGACATCGAGCATCAGAATGCAGAAAGGAAAATCAGAAAGAAAAATTTGAACTGTGGAGGCCATTTTCACTGCCATGCTATATTTGCTCAAATTTTGGTCATGCCACCTATTACTGCAAATATCGATACACTACCACCGATGACACTAAAGGAAAAAAAAATCACAAATGAAGATTAGGTCAAAGAGGACATGAAGAAGACATGGAGAAAGAAGGAAGATGATGCACTACCCCCAACGGAAGCTCCGATGTCAGACGACAGAGGGAATTCATCTACTAACAAACCAAACAAGTAAGTGCTTAGGGACACAAAACTTTTTTGAAATATTTGAAAAGTCCCTTAAATCAAATTATGAGATGAAGTATTCAAAAACATAGAATAGATGCAATGAAATTTAGGAGAATAGAAAATTTGATAAAAAAATATTAAGTATAAGATTTCTATCGGCGAACTAAGTTCACTATAGGTATGAAAGAGACTATAAGCCTACAATAAATGTTTTATCTCAAATAATTGTTAAACACTTTGTCATTATATATAACGACACCTATTATGAAAAATTTTCACTCTAAAAAGCTAATGTGAAGAATAAAGCTTGAGGAGATACTATTGTATATTGAGCTAATTCATTTTATAGAAAGGAATCGGATAGATCAATTGGATTGCAAGCCCTAAAACTCTAAATCTCATAAAAGTTAAGGAAAACAAAAAAGTCACAATTATAGAAAGAAGGGTATTAGTTGAAAGATCAGAAGAGGATGAACCAAAATATGAGATAAGTACTTTGAAAAACACACATGTAAATGAAGCTGGAGCGCTATCTAGAATACCATGTAGAGTCATGTTGACAAAATATGTAAGATCATTTATTCAATTCAAACAAACTAAAATCAGAGATACAAATATAAGGTCAACTTTCAGGTAACTATACAAAGAGGAAGGAATGTTGAGTGAAGAGTATGAACATATGAAAATAAAAGGGTTAACACACATCATGAACATGTCAAATAACTTTGATGTTTCAAAGACTGGATCAAATGTGTACTAATTTGAATACATGGAGACTATGTTTGGATGGAAGGAAATAGGAAAATTGAAATAAAAAAGGAAATCATAATTACAGTCACAAGATTGTCATCTAATGGGAGAAAATGCGTAAAGGAACTGGACCTTAAAATAGAAATTGAAGGTGTGGTCAGATACAAGCAAGATCAAAAAACTTTTGCTGTAAGCAGCATCTTGGACAAAGAAATGAAATATTCATCAATGATGATTAACTACAAAATATATTGGGAGGAGCACTACAAGTTGCATATGAGATTGTTATAGAAGGAAATAGATATAACTTAGCAGAAATGATGCGGAATCAACTAATGGTGAATTTAAGAAAGATTAGGAAACACAGATTAAAGTTTGGAGAACTATTGGTATGTATATTTTTCTATATACAAAACTATTTTCTTAGTATCGGTAAAGTAAATTGGACATTAGGTGAACCAGTTATACATCAGATTAATAGGTTCATTAAATAATTGGGAAGAAATTTCAACACAATAATGTGGAGTTACTTTAAAGAATTTCAAGGAAAAATGTATGCTAGATATCGATTACCACTTCATATTGTTGAAAAATATAAGAAAAACATATGTTTTTTGGTTAGTACACACTCTTGTATAATAAAAGAAGTGGAGCCACAAATATTTTGGTTACAACCATTTGGATATGAAATAATAGAGAATGAACTAATAACTAGTATTGAGAAACTTTTGAGCCAACAAAAGGATATGGAAGCTAATCAGTTTGGACCTATGAAGAAGTATATAAAAGGATGATATCAGATGAGAAGAAATCAAAAGAAGGAAGCAAAAGTACAATGATAAAATAGAAATCAAATACAGTACCGAAGATTTATGCCAAAATCAAGAACAAGATAGCTAAACAGGAACAAGCTACTGACAACAAAGCTAAAGAAGAATTGCCATCAACAAAGAGAACATGATCTAGAACAACACAAGCTACACAAAGGAGAAATAAAAGAAGTTAATCAAGAGTAAAAGAAAGCAAAAGAACAAGAAGCAAGAAAAATAAACCTACACCAGAGCCAAAAATGTCAAAAGTAAGGATTCTTAGAACACCTATAGATATAGCAAATGAAATAAGGAAGTCTGACAGTATCAAAAAGATACATGAATTCAAATATAGGACATGCTTAGAAGAAGACAAGAAAACTATAGAAGATGCATTGATATTTCATTTTTGTAAGTTCTTAAGATTCCCGAGAAGCTTAAGACATATTATTCCAAAGGAGCTACTTGAAAAAATAAACATAAGATGGGATGAAGTTGTAGAACGAGAAAGACAAAGAAGAGAGAGAAATATTATACTTGAAAGGCTAGAAACAAATGTTGAAGAGATTGATCAATTGATGAAGAAAAATGAAAATAAATTTTCTAAAAAGAATTGGACAATGAAGATACTGGTAGGATTACTGAATGAAGTAGAAGGACTGAAAATGTGGAAAACAATTTTTAATGTTGAATTACTAGAAGTGCAAGAATCAGAAAGTAGTCAAAAGCTAGAACAAGAAGAGGACATAGATTTGACAAGCGAAGAAAACCCGATAAGGTTTGAAGAAGGACAAGTAAGTCAACCAATTGAAATAAAAGATGAATTAGATGATGACATAAGTAATGAATAAGTTGAACAGTTCGAG
The DNA here is from genome assembly GCA_027943335.1 of Chamaecyparis obtusa. Taxonomy (NCBI): domain Eukaryota; kingdom Viridiplantae; phylum Streptophyta; class Pinopsida; order Cupressales; family Cupressaceae; genus Chamaecyparis; species Chamaecyparis obtusa. The sequence goes on along the minus strand of BSBK01008364.1, from coordinate 33,835 downwards.
GAACAACAAACACCAGAAGTTACAATTACACATATTAAAATAGTACATGTGACACACGCTACCAATATGGTACCTACTATTGGTGAGATATCATAAGAAGAAATTATTGAAGAACAACTAATAAATTTGGAAAAGGATGAGATAACAAAATTTAAGGAAGTACAAATTGCAAGGACACTGCAAAATATGACAATGATAACAACAACAAACCTAATGAGGAGAATAAATTCATAATTTGAAGAAGAAGAAGAAGACTTAGATGAAAGACCTTAATTTTAAATATTGAAGAGAGATCCTAAAATGATGCACTATGAAGAACATATACTATATGTAGAAAAACTCCAAGAGAGTACAATTACCAAAAGACAGCTGAAGGATAAACAAAGGGAAAAGATTATAAAGAAGACACTCAAAACATTTTCAAGCTTACTATCAAAAATTATAGTGGATAAAGAAGAATCAAGTCTAAAAAAGATGAAAAATTATGTGAATATGATAAGAGATGATCACAAAGTAAAAGCAGAATTAGAAGCAAAGATACGACTGAATCTATATATTGACAGAAGAGAAGACAAGCTAGTAGAATTAATAGGAACACTATCTGAGAAACTTGAAAATCACAAGGAATTTTTGATTGAAGAAACATAAATGTACATGGAATTATATGAGAAAGGTATAACAATAAATGAGGAATCATGCTTAATAGCTATCAATATGGATTTAATGTAAAAAGAGATAGAAGCAACAACTGATTTACTGGGTACAATAGAAAAGGACATTGAAGATAGTAATGATAGAATAATAAGAGTCAAAGGACATATCAGTGCCATAAATAATTTGAAGAATCAATGGAGCACAATATCACAATTATCAAGAACTCACATAGAACTATTATAGTAGAAGCAAAATTAGAAGGACACTCAAATGACATAGTTTTGTTTTCACCTTTGGCATTGCTGTCAAAGGGGGAGAGAATATCGGAAGGGGAGACAAAATGCTAAGTATGCTAAAAACTATTAGGGAGAGAAATATATAAGGGGGAGATATATAGAATGACGAAGTATGAATAGAAGGTTTTATGTTTTTCCATCAATGCCAAAGGGGGAGATTGTTACTTGAAAAAATCCTCAACATGTAATTAACAAGGAATCAATGATGATTTTGCTAAGGTTGTCATTACTGGAAAATAAAGTAAGGAAAAAAAGAGAACTAGTTATCAAAAAGCGTTCATGGTGGAAAATGACAGAGAACTACTTTTAAAAGTAGTTCCATTAGATTTGGGTGGAAAGGTAGTGCAATCACACAATACTAAGAACAAGCTTTATCAATGGAAAATGCATGCCATGTTTGTATGTTCTTTTCCACCAGATGATAGTGGAGATGGTGGATTTGCAACTGCCAAAGATCTATATTGTTTTATTTTTCCATCACTCAGAGCTGGTTCTCAAGGGAAAATAGCAAGTAGAAACAATTTTAGCTGCATTATTGATTGAATGCATATAACTCTTACTATATGCATGTGCATCCATTTGGATTTTTCTTCTTTTGTTGATTCCTCTTTTTTCTATTCATGTCTCTACAAAAATATGATGAATAAGCATACTTAAATACTGTATTGTCACTAATAGGTGAATCTAACTAGTAAGCTTGGAGGGGAAAGTCAGATTCACTGGAAAAATAACATTCACTGGCTATTAGGGAGGAAAGGCCCAAAGAGAGTGGCTCTTGGGCCCAAGAGAAGGGTCAATAGTGCTAATCAAACCTTAACATTGAAACAAGAATTTCAAGTGCTAACTATAGTTAAAAATATCAAATTTGGTTTATATGTATCTCTCTAGTTATTATATCTAGCCATTCTTTAAAAATATGAGTAGTTATTTAGTCACGTGTAGTCTAAAATTCTAAATAATTGAATTCATGAGTGATATGGCCTTTTGCATGATTTATATGATCAACATAATCTTCTTCCAAATTACTTTTATCTATGAATATAAATAAAACTTGTTACTCTCCCATTGTCATATGTACAAACTTGTTACTCTCCTGCCATCATATCTACAAACTTGTTACTCTCCTGCCGTCATATGTACCTAACGTTCAGTTTAAGTAAAATTAAGTTTTTATTTATTTTTCTATAATAATTTTCTAAATATGGCTGCTAGTACTTATAAGTGCCTCACGAACTCTTTAAATATTGCTAGATTTCTTATTGACAATCTTTTTATGCCTTGTCTAGAATGCTTCTATTTTAGCTCTAGGCCATTCACACTTACAAGTTTGTGAAACCATGTTATCTGAGCTTGCATCCTTTCTGGAGGAGGTTGTATCTAAAATAGAAATCAGACCAAGATGGAAGGCATGTTGCACTCCTCATCTTCATTTTTGGTTTGCTTGTTACTAATCAGAAAAGTATAGTGTCAATTGAATTATATACAACCCTATGGGCATATCATCAATCAAATTGTACAAGAATCTAGTATTAGATTTAGGCTACTAAAAGCACATGTTAAACTTCACGCTGCACACATAAGTTCAGATTGCAGATGTGAGTTTACAATGCACACAAATTGGATTTCAACTGACAAAATCATAGTTAATGGTTAGTTAACCTCAAACTATGTAATTCTTTTCAAGTCTGAGATAGTTAGCTAATATCTAAAATGTATCAAAGTATTAACCTTCATAAAAACTTATGCAACAGTCTAGAGAAGACTTCCCTAAATTGTGAGGCATGTATGAGCTTTTTTGTGTTCAACTATCCTCTGAATGTCACATTTCAATTCCATTAATTTTTTGGGGTGTTGCCACCATTAAAAAATCTTTTGTACATAGCTACGAAATAAGTAATTGGGCATGCAAAACATTCAAGCCTCAAACACACAACAGATACTGGACATATTCTTTCTAAATAGTAACTTCTTTAAATTTTTTTTTGGATGAGATTCCAATTGTGCAGATGCTGATTAGATAGAATTACATTGGAACACCTGTAGCTTATTAGAACTAGGTCATTGAACACTTAAAAGAAATTATTTTTTTGAAAAGGTTAAACCAAATTTAAACCTCATATGTACAACCTAGTTTTTCATGATGTTCATATTGGATGGTTATATCTAATGTTCAGATTTGTGATATATCTCGGGGTTCACTTTCCCTTTTTAGGATGGTGATATGCTTGGGACAAAACTCAACTGACATGATATTGTTAAGAAGCGTAGTTTGAAGAGCTTGTGCATTGTTTTGGTTGGTTGATAACTTGACACTGTGGTTAAGGAGTTGGTTATTTTTGTAGAGGTGTGCTTAATTCATGGGTGGAGGCTCCTAGTGGATATATAGTTTAATATTTTTTTGTCAGATCATTCCTATAACTTATAGTTCAATTCAACATCCCATAGGTGAAGAAAATCAAAACAAAGTCATTCATTTGAGAAAGCCCTAAAAATCCACCATTGTGGCACATCATTTCTTGCCATAATATAATACATAATTTATTTGGATAATCAATCCAACATTTATATCATTTTAGCAACTAGTCTGAAGTAATTATTTGCATACCACTGTATTTTTGGAAGGCTATCGACTGACAATGTTTATATATTTACTGTTACAATTGTTTACTGTTACTACTAAGGCTATGGATCCTTCCACATAGCCCTTCAACATGATAATTGTTTGACAAAATGACTCAATGAGATGTCACCTCATGGGCTATAGTCATTGCATAATCTAGAGCTTTGGAAAATGGTATGGACATCCATCAAAGCGTAAGGGAAGGGGGATTTTTATCAAACAAATGTACAATTACACATGCCTTGGTAGATATGTATGCTAAATGTGGAAGCAAAGATAAGGTATGTGAACTATTGGATAGAATAATTGCAAAATGTTTGAGATATATTCTAATTTGAGAACTTTGTATGAACTGACAACATTATTTACAACCAAATTTATAGTACATATATCATTGTACCTTATTACCAATTGAATTATATCTGAAAATTCATTTCTCATTAGTTGACTCGTACTAGAAAACATTTCTTCTAATTGTGCTTAGAGAAGCCTTTAAAATGTTGTAGCACAAAATTATTTACATTCTACATCATGCCATAATTTAAAGGGTACTAGCTCAATGGAATAGCACTTACTTTACAAGCAGGAGGATGGTGGTTCGATTCCATCGTGCCTTAATATAACTAAATTAATGACTAAATCTATGACTAAACATATGACTAAATTAATGACTAAATTAATGACTAAATATATGACTAAATTAATGACTAAAGATATGACTAAATATATGACTAAATTAATGACTAAATATATGACTAAATTAATGACTAAATATATGACTAAATTAATGACTAAATATATGACTAAATTTATGACTAAATTAATGACTAAATACATGACTAAATTAATGACTAAATATATGACTAAATTAATGACTAAATAAATGACTAAATTAATGACTAAATATATGACTAAATAAATCACTAGTATGACTAAATCAATGACTAAAATAGTTTAGTCATAAATTTGGTCGCGAGAAAAATGACCGGCAATAAACTACTAATGGTCACATGACTAAGTTTAATCATTTATCTACAATTTTTAGTAGTTTATTTAGTAATATATTGTTGTTTTTGTACTAGTGATTTGTCCTTTAGCCAAAGTGGAATAGAAGGAGATATAGATGGAAAATAGATAGAGAAAGAATATAGAAAATTAGTAATACTAGAGTCAATCTTTTTACTAGAAATGTACTTTTTGATGTGAATTCAATATTATATTTTGACGTTTAAAGTCTAGCATGTGTTCTCTCTAAGGCTTTGACTAAGGGGGCCTACTCAGGAAAGTGTCTTTTTCTTTATTTTTTAGAAAATAGGATAGTTGTACTGTAATTTTCTATAAAAGTTCAATGACCAATCCTACAACCAATGGATATACATAACTGTTGACTGTTCCTACAGCCACTGGGTAGTTTTCATTTCTTGTAGCTTAAGTGTCGCTTCAGTTTGAATTAAAAGTTTTTTATGGCATATTTATTTCCATCATCATGTTCTTAGACATAGGATACAAGTTTGTTATAGAGGACTAGTGCATATATTGTGTTGATCCATTTCAAGTTATATGACCCCGAGTTGACAATTAAATGATTCTTTTAGAGGGAATTTTGGCTGCCAGATATGATGTCCAATCACTGAGGAGGAGAATGTCCTTTCCTATTTAATGACCCAATTAAGATCACTACATCCATAAAGACACGAGTTGGTGTCCTTAAGTTAGGGGTTACTTCTTCTTTTGGTTGGTGCCAATAAATGATTACAATCAACTTGTTTTCACATTGTAAGGATATATTAGAGAAGTAGACTCTAGCAACTATTATCACCGAGGTTTCTCTGCACCATGGGTTTTCCTTGTGTAATGGTGTCTACTAGTGAATGCCTTGTGTGTGTTTGAATGTTTACCATTTTTTGTGACTATTTCTCATTCATGTTAGTTTGTGTTACATAGAGATTGGAGGAGAAATTTTTTAAAGACCACTGATTCACACCCCTCCCATTAGTTCATTTGTTTTCCTTCATCTTGTGGGGTGGATTTTTTTTTTCCTATCGTACCATGCTTTCAATGTGATGTGGTATTTTTATAATGTCTTGCTTATATTTCTTTAAACTACCCTTGTTTCTCCATTGGCACTAGGTGATAAAGGAATTGACCTATTGTGGCATTCCTCTACTTGTATCTCATTTCTTCTATATGTCATATGCATGTTATGTCATGCATGTGCTATTATTTATAAATATGCCATTGTACTATTTGATTGGGGATGATGCGAAGTGATACCAGCAACCATTCATTTTAGTCTCTGTAATGCCAACCTAAAGAGACTCTTATTTTCATCACCTAGGTGGTCTTCTTCCATTCTTCTTATAGTTTTTCTTCCTTTGGGGTATGATGTCAATTCATTTTTATATTATTCTTAACATTTATGAGTTACACATGATCATACTAACCCTAGAGCTAGTATATTCCTTTTTCACTCTCTTTTGCCTTATGTTTCATTTCCCTTGGTTTGTCCTTATTTGGGGGCATCTCATAGTGGAAATGTAACTTTTGGGGGCATGCATGTTTCGTTAAATTCATTGATCATGTTAAGGAATTTGCAATTGCTTTAACATGGGAACATACACTCTGCTCATTCTTTGAAATTTTGCACACACATAAAAATTCACTACAATCTCTTATGTGAATGACTAAGAAGACAATTCTTTCCTTGGATTCATCCTTATATTACCATTCCCTATGCATGATAATCTAATAGATCTCTTTAGAGACTATGCTTTCCTCAGGACTAATCTTTCTTTTTTGGATCCCTTTTATACACAACGATTTCCTTAAGGGATGATCCTATTTTAGCGAATTTCCTAAGTGGACTATGTTTCACTTGGTTATCTTTTTTAAATGGGCTGACTAGCATAACATAACTTGCTAGACTATGGATTCCATCTTTTGTAGTAGTATTTTCTCTTTGTGGACCATAAGAAGTCAAAGCCTTACTAGGATAGTTGTTCATGTCTTTCTTTCTCCCTCTATTTTTGAGAGTTTCTTCCTTTATCTTTATTTTGGATTTGATGAGGGCCTAAGTCACCTGGGGGCTTGGTGTCTCCTTGTCTCTATGGCCTTAATGAATTTTGTTTGATGCCTTGATTTACTTTATTATGAGAATGAGGTAGCCTCATAATCCCGCTAAAGTAGGGGCTAAATGTACCATTCTAAATTATAAGCACCTATAACTAGGCCCCATTTTTCATTCTCAAGATTTCACATGTCTTATGCTTGATCCAACTACTCACTACCTACATTTCTAACTTTCTTTCCATCTTCTCGACATCTAATTTTAATTTTGGCCTCTTTTTATAGGAAGAGGATTCCCTCAGAGTCCTATTCTCATGAAGAGGATGACCAAGGATTCCTCTTCTTGGGATGAGAATACCTAAGGTGTCCTCTTCCCTAATATTTTCCCAAATTTTGAATTGGGGGTCCATCTTGTGAATTTAGTGAGATTTATAAATTTACATTAGCCTCCCTGGATTTTTAAGATTTTTAATATTGTGAGGTATAAAGAAACCTATCTCTCCTCACCAAGAAATAAGACAAGTTAGAATTCAAATTCTCCCCTGCAATTTTACATCCAAGTATTCAAATTAATTTTTCAAGCATCCAAAACATATTTGAATACAATCCTCTCCATTGTAGCAATCTTCTCTCTCATCATGGCCATGTAGTGGATACCTCAATAAAGAAAAAATATCCTTTGTCTATCTACATTCATTCATCCATCCATTCTTCAAGGCAAGAATCCATTAGCATAACAACAATGAGGATCTTTGAGGAGTATTTGTAGATTTATGCATTTGTGAAAGACATCATTGATTCTTCTTTACATTCAAATATTCAAAGCCAACATAGAATTATATTCAAGAAAAATTCAAGCATCTTCATAGACATCATGGTCTCAATATGAGTTTATGGAGGTATATACAATTACAAGGTTGATATAATATTTACCTTATATTTCCATGCTTTCCTTTCATGAAATTTCATTTCTATTTCAAGGCTGATTCCTCAACCAATGTTTGAGCAAGGAAAATAGATTTTAACCCAATATTTTCCCCATTTTACATTTGTAGGAATATGTGGCAAATGCATCAAATTTTGGATCTAAAAAATACAAGATTTGACAGACAATCTACAATTGATTTCAATCAAAAGTATTGGAAAGAGGGAAGGCCTTACTCACCTTCTTCTCAGGAATATGAAACCTTGGTAAACCTCTTCCATACAAAACAAATTAAAATTAAAATCAAAATTCAGTGGTTCTATCTAGTTACTATTTTTTGCACATGTAGGTGGTTGTTTATTTTCTACCAGTCTATGTATTCTAAACCTTGTCATTTTTTCTATTTTGTCTTTTATCATTCATTAGTCAATTACATCTCCCCAATCAATTCATACATATTTACACAAAAATGAAGGATCATTGCACTTGCCTAGCACTCAAGTTCTACTTAGGCCTAGTGGACCATCTTCCTTTCGCTTGTGCAATAATAAAGAATTGGTTAGGTGTTTCAATAGGGAACCACTCTAGACCCCCTAGTTGTTTTCCTAACCACCCCTTTTTACTATACAAAAAATAAATACATTTTTATTACATCCTTTTAAGTTAGAGAAGAGCTCTTTTTAGAGACATTAGCAAACCTTGGAACTATTTCTTATTCCTCTAAAATCTATGTTAGATTGTTTATAAATTCTTAAAAATAGGATTTAGATTGACATTTAGATCGACCTTTAGAAGGACTTCTTTTATTTGTGTCAATATTGCAACTAAATCTTCATATCTCTTCATTTGAAACATAAAATAATTATAGGTGCACATTGAACAGTTGAACCATCTTAAAACTCATTGAGGTTCAAGCAAAATATGAAGTGAAATTTCTCATTTTCTATATTTAATGAGTTTACTTCTAACCATTAAATATCTTGTTCCATACTTAACTATTAAATAAACTATTTCCTAGGAATAAATAGCGCTAGACTATGAATTAATGTGAACAATTGTCTAGGGTAGAGTTTCCTAGAGAAAATAATTAATTTAGAACAAATGCAAGTGATTTGAGAAGACTGTAAATCATACACCCAAAATAAGTCTATTATAGCTTTAGAAAAATAATAACTTGCATTCAGATGTAAAAAAAGAGAAAGAATGAAGGTGCCAAAATAAAACTCAAAGACAAGGAGATGACTATTGACAAATAGAAGGCCTAAGGACACACTAGTATTTGGTGTAACAACATTGTTCACTTCAAGAATTGCACAAAATGTTGGTGTTACATTTAATAAATTTTGGGCAATGATTCAGTGGCGACCCAAGCATTAATAAGAAATACCATCCTAAACTTGTAGTATAAAATCCACATGTGCATTAGGTACCAAACATGACCAAAGTAGGAATGAGAGCTTATTCAACAAAGTGAAAGCTCGTTTTTAATCCTTCACAAACCTTCTAGAGGCCATGACCGAGTCAACTAATGAGAACGGAAAAGCTCGTTTTCAATACCTAGATCATAGCTTTTAATACCTAGATCAGAGTCATCTCTACGAGTTGCACAACGTGCGTTTTAACCCTATTATTTATATTCAAGTTGATGTCCACCTATAGTTTTCATCAATTTTTAAATGAAAGATCTTATCTATTGCTGGAAGAAAAAGAGAAGCACCCAACATGTCAAACCTTTGGATAGGCAGGCATAGGACATTGACATATTGTGGCCTATTCGTATCAGTCTCGAAAGTTGATTTCGCATTATCTTTCTTGTGCGGTGAGGCATTACACACGTTTTTCTTAAACGAAGAGAGCCATTACTGTCGAAGCTCGGCCCTCTATGTATAAATAAAGATGCGGAGAGGAGCAGCAAATGTATCTCAATCTCAATTTCCTTGGCCTTGGCGAGAGAGTATTTTAAGTTTAGCCAAGATGAGTTTCAAAAGTTTGGTGAATAACATATCCGTTCCAAAAGTTCCAACAATCCCATTGATCTCTCAGAATGGGAATGCGGAGAAGTTCGAAATCAAGGGAGAAGTGGTGTTAATGAAAGCATATCTTGCCGATGTAACCGACTACTCTGCCACCATAGAGGACACGGTCTCTGAATTGCTCGGGCGGAAAGTCTTTCTTCAGCTCGTTAGTAGCGACAAGATTGATCAAGGTAATATAATTATTATCACTTATTACTTCGATCAAATTATTTTTCTCTTCTGTCCATCTCGGGCATTAAGCATTTATAGCATTGTCCAACGTATGATTGTAATGGTGTAGATTCAGGATTGGGGAAGAAAGGAGAGGAGGAAACAATAAGCTGGAACCCACTGGATGGTCCCATCGCTGGCGACTCGAAATTCTCCGTCAGCTTCACCTGGAAGACTGAACTGGGAGTGCCCGGTGCATTGCTGGTCAGGAACGCGCACCCGAGGGAGTTCTTCTTGAAATCGCTCACTCTTTCTGCTGTACCCAACAAACTTCCAGCAATTCGTTTTGTCTGTAACTCCTGGATCTACCCTTACTATCTATTCAACAAAACCGACCGGGTCTTCTTTTCTACTCAGGTATACTTTGAAACAGATAATTTGAGAAATTGCAGGCAATCACTTGACAACGTATTATTAATGTTCATTTGGTAATCTCAGAGTCGTCTTCCCAATGAAACACCGGCGGGTCTGTTGACGTTGAGAAAGCGAGAGCTGGCTTCGCTAAGAGGAAATGGTACCGGAGAGAGAAAGGTTTACGATCGTGTGTATGACTACGATCTTTACAATGATCTGGGTAACCCAGATAGTGATCCTGATCACCGTAGGGAGGTGCTTGGTGGGTCGCAGGACCTTCCTTATCCCAGAAGATGTAGAACTGGACGTGCTCCCTCCAAAACAGGTTCTCTAAATATTTCAGATCTTGAAGGATTCGTGTAATGCTAATTGATTTTAGTTTAAATTAATTTGGAGATTCAATCAATGATAATGTGTATGCTATGGCAGATCGGAAGTTCGAGAGCGTACCTCGATTGCCCACCACCCAATACTTCATTCCACCAGACGAGAAGTTCCCTCATATCAATCTCTCCGACTACAGGTCTAGTTTGGTGCGAGCCTTCGCCAAAAAGGTGATACCCACCATTAAGTCTATATTTGGTGATGAGTTCCACTCGCTGGAAGACGTGAGAGATATTTACAGCAAAGGAGTCCCCAAGGCTATCAATTCTCTAATGGATCTTAGTCAAGACCTAATTCCTCTTCAAATGGTGAAAGGATTGCTAAGCACACAGGACCAAGCTCTCATACATTTCACAATTCCCCAAGTCATTAAGGGTGCGAGATCAATACTAATTATTTGATTAAATTTAAGTGAATCGCTCTAGAAAATTACATGTAAGTGATACCCACAACTTACAATTTTTCATTTCTGACTTGCAGCTGATGAACATGCGTGGAAGACGGACGAAGAGTTTGCACGCCAAGCCCTTTCCGGTCTCAATCCCATGGCCATTCAATGTCTGCAGGCAAGCAAATTGAAATTCTCCTTGTTTTAATCTAATGCTTATGTTAATGTTGTAGTTGAATATTGAGTATAATGATTATGTTCTTCTTTTCAACTTGGAACAGAGCTTTCCTCCATCAAGCAGCTTGGACGCCGAGTTATATGGCCCTCAGGAGAGTTCTATAACAGCAGAGCATATCGAGAAAAACCTGGATGGCCTCGCAGTGCAGCAGGTATGTTATATCCATTTAGTGATTCAGCTCGTTCCAGATGATATGAAAAAACAAAGAGATAGAATTCTGATCCTTTGATTCAATGTGAATGACTTGATTAGGCTTTGGAAGCAAAAAGACTGTTTATTTTGGATTACTACGATGCGTACATGCCCTACATCGAACGCATCAACAAAGAATCAGATCATCGTAAAATGTATGCATCCCGCATTCTCTTCTTCCTCACAGACCAAGGAATTCTGAGGGCTGTTGCGATCGAGTTGTGTTTGCCTCACACCAGTCTCACCCAAGCTGAAAGAAAAGTCTACACCCCTGCACAAGATGGAGAAGAAGGCGCTCTGTGGCTGCTCGCCAAAGCACATTCAAGAGTTAACGATGCCGGTTATCACCAGTTAATCAGTCATTGGTAAGAGAAAATTAAAACAAGACAGCAATTTACTGTATTCATACTAGTATTTATATACATCAAACGATGATTAATTTTCCATTCTTCACGCAGGCTAAGAACTCATGCCGTCATCGAGCCTTTCATCATTGGTACTCACAGGCAGCTAAGCAAATTGCATCCCCTTCACAAATTATTGCTCCCTCATTATTTCGACACCATGGACATTAACCAATCAGCCCGGCAGATTCTGATCAATGCAAATGGTGTTATTGAATCTGGATTCACACCCTACAGATACGCCATGGAGTTGTCCTCTAAAGCATATAAACAATGGAAACTGAATGAACAAGGCTTGCCCGCCGATCTAATCAGAAGGTACACTGCTTTTTTTTGTTTGCTATATCACTCTCTACTGCCAAGTTTTCTGTATTGAATATAAATAATTCTAAGCTAGGAGATGTGCCTATGCAATTGCAGAGGGATGGCAGTTGCAGACTCAGCGGCACCTCACGGACTGAGGCTTGTGATAGAAGACTACCCATATGCAGTGGACGGTCTGGAGATCTGGGCTGCTTTAAAGCAATGGGTGAGTGATTACCTGTCTCTGTACTACAAGAGCGATGATGAAATCAAGAAAGACACAGAAGTGCAAGCATGGTGGAAGGAGGTGGTGAACGTGGGGCATGGAGACCTGAAGAATGAAAGCGGATGGTATCAGATGGAGTCGGTGCAGGAAGCTGTGGAAGCAATTACAACCATCATTTGGATTGCATCTGCTCACCATGCAGCTGTCAACTTCGGCCAATATGCGTACGGAGGATACATGCCCAATCTCCCCACCCTCAGCAGACGCTTAATCCCCGAGCAGCATTCCCTTGACTACGCCGAAATGATGAACGACCCAGAGGCGTTTATGCTCTCATCTGTGTCCAACCCCAATCAGGCCACCACGGTGATGGCCGTTTTGGAGCTTCTGTCGAAGCATTCGACAGATGAAGTGTATTTGGGGCAGGTAAAGGGATCCACTCCTGAATGGACTGACGATGAGGGTATTGAACAAGCCTTTGGGAAATTCTCTGCAACTCTGGCGGGCGTGGAGAAGACTGTGTCGGAGAGGAACAAGAATTCCAAGCTGGAGAATAGGTACGGACCATCACAGGTTCCATACACGCTGCTGTATCCGGGCACAACTGATCTCTCCAAGGAGGGCGGATTGACTGGCAGGGGAATTCCAAACAGCGTTTCTATTTAATCTTTGTCTCCCTTCATTCCAGCGTTCAATTGACAGGCTTTTGAAAGAACCGCTCTCACGATTCTGCATCGTTGTCGAGCTAGTTAATTACTCAATAAATCTAATACAACTTGTAGAAGCGGGTGGAGATGGCATCTACTTAATCCATCCTATTTCCTTTGCTTTTATTGACCAACTTGAGACACTTCGATTATTGGGCATCAATTGGTCAAGGATTGTGAAAGCATTCTCCTTCACCATCCCCTATGCCCCTATAAAAAAAATAGAGGTTTTATGATAAACTTCCTAGGACTATGTTGAATGTTAGATTTGGGAGTTCCCCTTTTGGTATGCCTTTCCTCCTTGTTACATCTTGTTCTTCTATTTCTACATAATATTACAATTTTCCATTTTGGTATGTTTTTTCCCCTTGTCTTTGTTATTATTTTGATTTGATAGATACATTACATATTTTTTGAATGGTTATTTAATGTTTCTTAATATTTGGTCATGACAAGTCATATGATTTATTATAGAGGTCAATAAGATATAGAATCATTGCTTTTGAAAAAGTATTGGTTACTTTCACAATCCTTCTAGGAACAATCTCTACATCCTTAAAATATTTTTTGTTGACAAGTATTTTCTTCTTTTCTCTCAATAGAAGTCATTGAGAATAGCTAAATAGGCCATTAGAATATGCTAATTTATATATTGAAAATTGTAAAAAAAATTGATTAATAAGTTATATATATATATATATATATATATATATATATATATATATATATATATATATATATATATATATATATATATATATATATATATATATATATATATATTCTTCCAATATTTAGTAAAGAAGTATCTTAAAATCATAAAAAATGGCCAATAGAATATACCATGATATAGAATATACTTGATTATTAGTTCTACTAGCTATAGTATTCTAGAAAGTTTAACATACTATTTTTTTTCACAGTCATGATTTGATTGTTTATTAGATTACATCTTTGTTGAATGGTCCCTTAACCATTCATATATCCTAGGCCATGACTAATTCATATGATTTATTATTTAGGTTAATAATGTACTCATTATTTTTTAATTTTATTTGAACATTCATTTGGTACTTTCATAATCCTTCTCAGGACACGCTATACATCAACATTATTTTCATTGACCAATATTTTCCTTTTGTATTTCTCGATAGAATTCATTAAGATTAAATGAATAAACCATTAGACTATGCAAAATTTACCAATAAATTATTTACACTATTTTTAATAACTAAAACATATTTTTAAAACTAGAAAAAAGGTAACTTGCAATCAATTAAAAAATAGCCATCGAATATACCATGATATAGAATGTATACTTGATAATTATTTTTACTTTCTGGATAATTATAGAAGAGTCAACACACCATTCACTTTCACTAAAATGTTGATGAATACATAGAAGAGCTTGCTTGAATAGTTACTTCACAAGATATTATAAAACCTATACTCTTATTTGATTGGTTTGATCTTATGTTAGGTTTTAATTATCTATTACCTTAAATATTTTTAAAATCACTTGGTCCATACTTTCAAATTAAATAAATTTTTTCCTAGGAACATAAATGAATGGACTACTAATTAAGGTCACCAATCTAGTCTAGAGTGGAGTTACCTAGAGAAATTAATTAATTTATGACATATACTTTAGTAAGATTCTAAATTATATGCCCAAAGTGAACCTAGTAGAGATTTGGAAGGACAATAACTTATATCTAGCTATATAAAAAAGAGAAAGAGTGAAGCTTTCAAAAGAAAAAGAATAGACAAGGACATGGATATTGAAAAATTGAAGACCTAGGGAACCATTGTATCTGATGTACAAATGATATTCACTTTAAGGTTTTTATAAAATGCAACAATGGATTGAAGTGGATGCCGAACTACTTGTCAATCATTGAGTAAACAATATACATCAAGAATAATAGGTTACATCAATACTAAAATAGAAATAGATCATAAAGATCAAATCATGAGTGCAAGATATAAGAATCCAAAAGTGCAATCCCTCTCTCCTTAAGCTATCAAACCTCTGTCCATCTATAATACTCAAGATGGGAGAGTGGTCTAGGCACTTTTTCCACCCAACCACAAAGTGGTTATCTCCCTCAGGGCTCAACAAAACATGTAGAGTGCGCTGACCCTGTCCGAGAAGCCTAGAAACTCAAAACTAGTGGATTAGATGGATGTAGTGCAGTAATAAACTAACAATATCTCACATATGACAATATAGAACTAATGTTGATGTGGTAGGGAGATGAGTCATAAACTAGTATATAAAGAATACATATGCACATTAAGCTTGGCCAAGCATTAATCCAGTTTCTACTCATAGGAAGAATACATTAGGAAAATTTATTTCTACCCTTCTCTGATGGTATCCACATTAGAAACCCTCCCATTATAATTTTTGATGCATTAGGAATGAAGAAAAATATAATCAACCCACTATTGACTATAGATTTTAAAATCCAAGTTGAAGCCTAATTATGTATGAATATATATAAGTAATCTCACAATTTCTACATCTTTTTTGGAGATAGTATACCAAATATCAAATCATACACCTTTTTATCTAGGTAATCAATACAAATTACATTGCAAACATATCCCTCACATAGGTTGTTCCCTTTTTTCTACACTTCATACTCAACAATTACATACTATAATGGTTGGCAAAAAGGAAATATGAATATTCCAAGACCCGCAACCTATCAACTTAGTAAGTACTTTCCATGCTAAGAAAATCATATTCATGGCTTAGAGAACAGACAAAATTGAAGAAATGCAATTTCAAAAACATATGAAAAGTAGTTCCAGATCAAATTAGATCAATTTAATGGAAGAGGAAATACAACATTTTTATAACTGTTCATAATGGAAAGAATCCTTTTACAAGAACACAACATTAATTGGGTTGAAGAAGATGTTGTTTAAGCTTGAGTACCCCCTTTTGGATCATAATTTTAATGGATAAAAGAAACATAAAAAAACTAAATTATCAATATATTCCTTGCCATTGATTCTGAAGTACACAAAGCTAAAATTAAGGTATGAATTTTATCAAATTTTTACACTAAATCTGTATAGACAAAGTTTTCTAGAAAGATAAGGAATATGAAGAAGAATAATTTTTCACCAATTCTATGTATGTCCACAAATATCATGCATGATTCTTCCCTCGAACTATTTTTTTTTCAACATATCAATTCCCAAATTCCAATTTAAGGAATGGTTAAATCTTTATAAACTATTTCTTTTTCCAAATTAAAGTGCACTCGACCATATTTATGTAGAGGAAATTGAGCTGAGAATTTATTGCAATGGATAAGATGGCTATGTTTTATATAGTTTAGCTATTATACCAAGTCTTTTTGTATGTTTATTTGGAATATAGTGAGTTTTCTTAAATGTGGAGCCACTAGGTTACAACCCCAGAAGAGAAAAATCAAGTATTCATAGTTTTAAATAAAAGAAAAATGCAATGATTTTTTTACATACTATGTTGTGCCAAAAACTTAAAATTGTGATACTAACCATGAACCAACCAGTCTAAAACAAGAGAAACTATTTAAACTCCAAGAAGGTACCTATAGTTGTAGGTAAGTTACAATATATATGATGAAGGGTGCTCCCCTTAATACCACAAACACATAACAGAAATAGAGAAACAACAACAATAATATGCAAGAACAGAAAATTGGCTTCTTATTATCTCCACAAATGTGGAATTACAAACTTTCAGAATTACAATATGCAAAGCCACATGGGCATTCCTTACAATATTCTGTAGGACAAAGCCTCGAACTATTACCCAGAACTATTCTGAACTGCCTAAGACAATAATACAGCCTTCCTTATATAGGCAATTATCCACCGCCTGGGAAGCTTCCAGAATTTTAGCCAATAAGGCCGACCAAACTTAGAATTATTTTATTTTACATTTTATTACATCATAGTCGGCTCAAGATAACCTTTGAAACCCGAACAGAAATTTTGAAGAAAATTATTTTTCGCCATTTCAGGTGGCCCAACTTCCGAAGACCATAAGTCATCACCAGTTGACCCGCTCGGCCACCATAACCCCATTTCGAAAACGCCACGAAGCGCTCTACAGGCTTGACTGGCGCAAGCGCCTGTCGCCCAAATTTTCGACCTCATCCGGGGCCTCTAAAGCCTTCAAAACTGAGTTCAAAGTTTCTGTACCCTACTACCAATACCGAAAATCTTCAATATCTTCCAATATACACTTGATCTGGGAATGAAACTTTACTGGCAGACTTATATGACCAAAGTGAACCTCCAAGAAAGAAATCAGATCATTCTGAGCACATACGAAAATTACCAAAAATAGTAACTTTCCATAAATAGCAGCTCTGCACAAAATAGCCCTTATTGAATATAAAAATAGAAATATTTTTGGGTGATGCAAGATTGCTCTTACACCCAGGATGCTCCTGCATCAGACACCCAGGGTAATTTGAGAAGTGACCCTGTCACGACTCAGGTGCACAGAGGAAAACCAAGACGGTGAACCTCCTCCTTTGTTAGCCACGATGAATCTTCTACAGGTCGTCCTTTCCATTTGACCAAATACTCTTCATATGTCCTATTCCTTGTGCTTCTACCAACACGACTGTCCAGTATGTCTTCGATCTCCTTAGTGTCTGAACTAGTTGCTGGAATACTCCACTGTGCTACTGTGATCTCATCTTCAACACCTCCTTCATGATACTCTGTCAGATCTGAAATGTTAAAAACTGGTGAAATATTTAGCTCAGTAGGCAATTCTACCTCATATGCATTTCCTGAATCATGTTTCTTCAGTATCCTACATGGTCCAAACTTCTTCATTTTCAGCTTGTTATATGTACCAACTGGAAACCGCTCCTTCCGCAAATGAACCATGACTTCATCGCCAACCTGAAATTCCTTATACCTCCTTTTCTCATCTGCCTTAGCCTTATACTGTGCATTCATCTTGGTAATATGCTTCCTCACCTCTTCATGGATGTTCTTCAAGTGCTCTGCAAAATCCTCAGCTTCAGCACTACTTATTTCTCCTTTATCTATCTTCCTTAATTCAGATGCATTTCTTGGACTACTTCCATATACAATCTGGAATGGTGATTTACCAGTGCTCTTGTTGACAGAATTATTGTATGCAAATTCTGCCTGTGGTAAAATCAAATCCCATCCCGTTGGCTTATCTCCAACCAAACATCTCAGCAAATTTCCCAAACTCCTATTCACCACCTCTGTCTGTCCATCAGTCTGTGGATGATGTGATGAACTAAACTTCAAATCTGTCTTCAACTTCTTCCACAATGTACGCCAGAAATATCCAACAAACTTAGTGTCCCGATCTGAAACTATGGTCTTTGGCAAACCATGAAGTCTCACTACTTCTCTGAAAAACAATTCTGCTACATGAACAGCATCATTAGTCTTCTTGCAGGGAATAAAATGTGTCATCTTTGAAAATCTGTCAACCACTACAAAAATTGAATCATGTCCCCGCTGAGTCCTCGGTAAACCAAGAACAAAGTCCATGCTGATATCCTCCCAAGGCTTCTCTGGTACAGGTAATGGCTGATACAACCCTGTATTCTGCTTCACTCCTTTCGCCATCTGACATACTCTGCAACTCTGTACAAACTTCTTCACATCTTGCTGCAATTGTGGCCAATAATAATTTTCACTAACCAAAGAAAGGGTTTTGTCACGACCAAAATGTCCAGCCAATCCCCCGCTATGCTTCTCCTTGATGAGATTCTCCCTCATAGAACTTCGTGGAATGCACAACTGACTCCCTCTGAATAGCATATCATCCTGGATGATGAAATCCAACCATTTCGTCCTGTCTAGAGTAACAGGTTTTGTACAAGCTTTCCAAGCTTCACCAAAATCAGGATCCTCTGGATACAAATTTTTGAGTTCCTTGAACCCAACCACTTCAGTCCGCATTTCTGTCAGCAATAGTTGCCTTCTGCTAAGAGCATCTGCAACCCTATTAGACTTTCCACTCCTGTGTTTCAAAACAAATGTATAACTCTGCAAAAACTCAACCCATTTCAAATGCCTCTGATTCAACTTTCCTTGACTATTCAAATATTGCAAAGCTTGATGATCAGTATACAAAACAAACTCCTTAGGAAGCAGATAATGTCTCCACTTCTTTAATGCCTGAACTATAGCATAAAATTCCTGATCATAAACAGAATATTTCCTCTTGGCATCATTTAACTTCTCACTGAAATAAGCAACAGGTTTACCTTCTTGGCTCATAACAGCTCCTATTACAGTACCACTAGCATCACAATCTACTTGAAACACCTTATTAAAATCTAGAAGTGCTAAAATAGGTTGTTCTGTAACTTTTTGTTTCAACAATTGAAAACTCTTGTCTGCCCCATTAGTCCACTTAAACTCTTTTCTATCCCCTCTCATTGTTTCAGTCAAGGGACCACAAATACTGCTAAAATTTTTGATAAACTTTCTGTAAAAGCTAGCCAAACCATGAAAAGATCTTACCTCAGTAGCACTCCTTGGAGTAGGCCATTCAAGGATAGCCTGTACCTTCTCTGGGTCCATTTTTAGACCTTCTGCTGAAACTACAAATCCCAAATACACTAACTCTTTCTTCACAAAACTGCACTTCTTCAAATTAATCAACAATTTCTCTTCTCTCAACTTCTCAAATACCATACGAATATGCATCATATGCTCATCCAATGTCTTACTAAAGATCAAAATATCATCTAGGTAAACAATGACAAACTTACCCAAAAATTCTTTCAGAACCTCATTCATGAGCCGCATGAAAGTGCTCGGTGCATTGGTTAGCCTGAAAGGCATGACTAACCATTCATACAGTCCTTCCTTTGTCTTGAAGGCAGTCTTCCATTCATCTCCTTCTCTGATCCGAATCTGATGATATCCACTTTTCAGATCTATCTTTGAAAAATACACAGCTCCACTCAAACAGTCCATAATATCATCCATTCGTGGCAATGGAAACCTGTACTTGATTGTGATCTTGTTTATTGCCCTAGAATCTGTACACATCCTCCACTCTCCATTCTTCTTTGGTGCTAATACCGCTGGTACAGCACAGGGACTCAGACTCTCTCGAATCAACCCCTTCTGTAACAGTTCATGTACTTGTCTGTTCAACTCCTCACTTTCTGCAGGTGTCATTCTGTGTGCTGCCTTATTCGGCAAACTCGCTCCTGGGATCAAGTCCATCTGATGACTGATCTTCCTGACTGGTGGTAATCCATCAGGCACGTTATCGGATACAATATCCTGAAACTCATTCAACAAATCTGCAACTTCTACAGGAACATCTTCTACTTCCTCTTTACCAGCTTTTGGAATTAAAGCAAAACATACATGCTCATGCCTCATACCATCTAGGAATTTCCTTCCATCAACAAATGTTATTCTTGCATTACCACATACCTTTTCTTCGGTCTCCTTCAATGGCTTTAGCTTATGTCGCACTCCATCTTTTGTCAGGGAATAGGTATTCGCACGACCATCGTGTACAGCACATCTGTCAAACTGCCACGGTCTACCCAATAACATATGACATGCATCCATAGAGATGATATCGCATAGTACCTCATCTTGGTACCCGCCGATCTTGAACTTCACTAGGCATTGTTCATTGACCATGACCTTGTGGTCATCCTGTACCCAGGCAATCCGATATGGATGTGGGTGTTTCTGTCTCTTGAGCTTCAACTTTGTCACCATCTCTTCTGACACCAAATTGTCAGTGCTTCCACTATCAATGATCACATCACAACATTTACCTTCACACTTGCACCTGGTGCGAAACAGGCTCCTTCTTTGCTCAGGTTCATTCTCACCACTCAACAGGACTCTTCTGTTAATCAACGTTTCTCCTCTTTCAGCATCTTCAGAATTTGATGATCTGGCATCTTCAGCTACATGTGCAACTCTGGCCTGGCCTTCATTTCTCCTCTCTGTTCTTCCTTGGCGCTGAGGACATTCAAATGCCCTATGACCTTCTTCTCCACAGTGAAAACATGTTCCACGGAAGCCACCTCTTCCAGATCCTTGTCCTCTTCCTCTTCCTCTCTGATCTCTATTATTCTGATCCTGGAAGCGATTGGAATTATTTCCTCGCTGATTCTGACTGCTACTGGCCTCATCCTTCTTTTTTGGATCTTCATTTCGGCCACCATATGACCGTCCACCAGATCGTCCACCGCGACCTCTTCCGTTTTGTCTGCTCTCAAACTTCTTGTTCAGCTTTTCCTCTACTTTTAGGGCAAACTGGTATGCCTCTTCAATACTGTTCATTCGAACTAGATTCAGCTCCTCCTGAATGCTTGGCCTTAACCCATTAAGGTATCGGGCAAATTTCTCCTTATCAGCTTCTGCATGGCCTGTTCTGATGAGAAGTCGATAGAACTCCTCTGTATACTCCTGAACAGATCTTCCTGCTTGCTTCAAACTCTGCATTTTCTTCAGTAGGTCAAGCTCATAATCAACAGGAATGAACTGTCGCTTTAATTTATCCACCATCCGATCCCATCTTGTGATTTTATCTTTCCCTCTTCTATTTCGCTCCAACTGAATTTCTTGCCACCAGATCTTCGCATGACCTTTCAATCTGGCCTTCGCAAATTTGACCCTATCAGGATCGTCAACATCTTCGTACTCAAAATATTCCTCACATTCATTGATCCAGTCAATCAATTCCTCTGGGTTAAGATTTCTAGAAAATGTAGGAACCTCAATCTTAGGTCTTTTCCCAATCTTGGAAATGGCCCGAAAAAGTCTTTCTTCCTCCTGGTTCACAATTTCGGCTTCTCCTTCTTGATATTCTTCTTCGGCTTCATCCTCGCTTTTGTCTCTGACATTGAGATTCATTCCTCTGCGAATCTCTTCTTGCAATGCTCGCACTTGTCTCTGCAGCTCTCTAACCTCAGGTGTCACAGCACCAACTCTTCCGCCACGTTCTCGTCGTGGAGGCATTTTCGCGATGCGCGCTGAAACCCTAGCCACGGTCCTGGTGCAAACTGCCTCACAGTCGGCGATCTGTTTACACACTCAAGAACTCCTGCTCTGATACCACTTGATGAAGGGTGCTCCCCTTAATACCACAAACACATAACAGAAATAGAGAAACAACAACAATAATATGCAAGAACAGAAAATTGGCTTCTTATTATCTCCACAAATGTGGAATTACAAACTTTCAAAATTACAATATGCAAAGCCACATGGGCATTCCTTACAATATTCTGTAGGACAAAGCCTCGAACTATTACCCAGAACTATTCTGAACTGCCTAAGACAATAATACAGCCTTCCTTATATAGGCAATTATCCACCGCCTGGGAAGGTTCCAGAATTTTAGCCAATAAGGCCGACCAAACTTAGAATTATTTTATTTTACATTTTATTACATCATAGTCGGCTCAAGATAACCTTTGAAACCCGAACAGAAATTTTGAAGAAAATTATTTTTCGCCATTTCAGGTGGCCCAACTTCCGAAGACCATAAGTCATCACCAGTTGACCCGCTCGGCCACCATAACCCCATTTCGAAAACGCCACGAAGCGCTCTACAGGCTTGATCGGCGCAAGCGCTCGTCACCCAAATTTTTGACCTCATCCGGGGCCTCTAAAGCCTTCAAAACTGAGTTCAAAGTTTCTGTACCCTACTACCAATACCGAAAATCTTCAATATCTTCCAATATACACTTGATCTGGGAATGAAACTTTACTGGCAGACTTATATGACCAAAGTGAACCTCCAAGAAAGAAATCAGATCATTCTGAGCACATACGAAAATTACCAAAAATAGTAACTTTCCATAAATAGCAGCTCTGCACAAAATAGCCCTTATTGAAAATAAAAATAGAAATATTTTTGGGTGATGCAAGATTGCTCTTACACCCAGGATGCTCCTGCATCAGACACCCAGGGTAATTTGAGAAGTGACCCTGTCACGACTCAGGTGCACAGAGGAAAACCAAGACGGTGAACCTCCTCCTTTGTTAGCCACGATGAATCTTCTACAGGTCGTCCTTTCCATTTGACCAAATACTCTTCATATGTCCTATTCCTTGTGCTTCTACCAACACGACTGTCCAGTATGTCTTCGATCTCCTTAGTGTCTGAACTAGTTGCTGGAATACTCCACTGTGCTACTGTGATCTCATCTTCAACACCTCCTTCATGATACTCTGTCAGATCTGAAATGTTAAAAACTGGTGAAATATTTAGCTCAGTAGGCAATTCTACCTCATATGCATTTCCTGAATCATGTTTCTTCAGTATCCTACATGGTCCAAACTTCTTCATTTTCAGCTTGTTATATGTACCAACTGGAAACCGCTCCTTCCGCAAATGAACCATGACTTCATCGCCAACCTGAAATTCCTTATACCTCCTTTTCTCATCTGCCTTAGCCTTATACTGTGCATTCATCTTGGTAATATGCTTCCTCACCTCTTCATGGATGTTCTTCAAGTGCTCTGCAAAATCCTCAGCTTCAGCACTACTTATTTCTCCTTTATCTATCTTCCTTAATTCAGATGCATTTCTTGGACTACTTCCATATACAATCTGGAATGGTGATTTACCAGTGCTCCTGTTGACAGAATTATTGAATGCAAATTCTGCCTGTGGTAAAATCAAATCCCATCCCGTTGGCTTATCTCCAACCAAACATCTCAGCAAATTTTCCAAACTCCTATTCACCACCTCTGTCTGTCCATCAGTCTGTGGATGATGTGATGAACTAAACTTCAAATCTGTCTTCAACTTCTTCCACAATGTACGCCAGAAATATCCAACAAACTTAGTGTCCCGATCTGAAACTATGGTCTTTGGCAAACCATGAAGTCTCACTACTTCTCTGAAAAACAATTCTGCTACATGAACAGCATCATTAGTCTTCTTGCAGGGAATAAAATGTGTCATCTTTGAAAATCTGTCAACCACTACAAAAATTGAATCATGTCCCCGCTGAGTCCTCGGTAAACCAAGAACAAAGTCCATGCTGATATCCTCCCAAGGCTTCTCTGGTACAGGTAATGGCTGATACAACCCTGTATTCTGCTTCACTCCTTTCGCCATCTGACATACTCTGCAACTCTGTACAAACTTCTTCACATCTTGCTGCAATTGTGGCCAATAATAATTTTCACTAACCAAAGAAAGGGTTTTGTCACGACCAAAATGTCCAGCCAATCCCCCGCTATGCTTCTCCTTGATGAGATTCTCCCTCATAGAACTTCGTGGAATGCACAACTGACTCCCTCTGAATAGCATATCATCCTGGATGATGAAATCCAACCATTTCGTCCTGTCTAGAGTAACAGGTTCTGTACAAGCTTTCCAAGCTTCACCAAAATCAGGATCCTCTGGATACAAATTTTTGAGTTCCTTGAACCCAACCACTTCAGTCCGCATTTCTGTCAGCAATAGTTGCCTTCTGCTAAGAGCATCTGCAACCCTATTAGACTTTCCACTCCCGTGTTTCAAAACAAATGTATAACTCTGCAAAAACTCAACCCATTTCAAATGCCTCTGATTCAACTTTCCTTGACTATTCAAATATTGCAAAGCTTGATGATCAGTATACAAAACAAACTCCTTAGGAAGCAGATAATGTCTCCACTTCTTTAATGCCTGAACTATAGCATAAAATTCCTGATCATAAACAGAATATTTCCTCTTGGCATCATTTAACTTCTCACTGAAATAAGCAACAGGTTTACCTTCTTGGCTCATAACAGCTCCTATTGCAGTACCACTAGCATCACAATCTACTTGAAACACCTTATTAAAATCTGGAAGTGCTAAAATAGGTTGTTCTGTAACTTTTTGTTTCAACAATTGAAAACTCTTGTCTGCCCCATTAGTCCACTTAAACTCTTTTCTATCCCCTCTCATTGTTTCAGTCAAGGGACCACAAATACTGCTAAAATTTTTGATAAACTTTCTGTAAAAGCTAGCCAAACCATGAAAAGATCTTACCTCAGTAGCACTCCTTGGAGTAGGCCATTCAAGGATAGCCTGTACCTTCTCTGGGTCCATTTTTAGACCTTCTGCTGAAACTACAAATTTCAAATACACTAACTCTTTCTTCACAAAACTGCACTTCTTCAAATTAATCAACAATTTCTCTTCTCTCAACTTCTCAAATACCATACGAATATGCATCATATGCTCATCCAATGTCTTACTAAAGATCAAAATATCATCTAGGTAAACAATGACAAACTTACCCAAAAATTCTTTCAGAACCTCATTCATGAGCCGCATGAAAGTGCTCGGTGCATTGGTTAGCCCGAAAGGCATGACTAACCATTCATACAGTCCTTCCTTTGTCTTGAAGGCAGTCTTCCATTCATCTCCTTCTCTGATCCGAATCTGATGATATCCACTTTTCAGATCTATCTTTGAAAAATACACAGCTCCACTCAAACAGTCCATAATATCATCCATTCGTGGCAATGGAAACCTGTACTTGATTATGATCTTGTTTATTGCCCTAGAATCTATACACATCCTCCACTCTCCATTCTTCTTTGGTGCTAATACCGCTGGTACAGCACAGGGACTCAGACTCTCTCGAATCAACCCCTTCTGTAACAGTTCATGTACTTGTCTGTTCAACTCCTCACTTTCTGCAGGTGTCATTCTGTGTGCTGCCTTATTCGGCAAACTCGCTCCTGGGATCAAGTCCATCTGATGACTGATCTTCCTGACTGGTGGTAATCCATCAGGCACGTTATCGGATACAATATCCTGAAACTCATTCAACAAATCTGCAACTTCTACAGGAACATCTTCTACTTCCTCTTTACCAGCTTTTGGAATTAAAGCAAAACATACATGCTCATGCCTCATACCATCTAGGAATTTCCTTCCATCAACAAATGTTATTCTTGCATTACCACATACCTTTTCTTCGGTCTCTTTCAATGGCTTTAGCTTATGTCGCACTCCATCTTTTGTCAGGGAATAGGTATTCGCACGACCATCATGTACAGCACATCTGTCAAACTGCCACGGTCTACCCAATAACATATGACATGCATCCATAGAGATGATATCGCATAGTACCTCATCTTGGTACCCGCCGATCTTGAACTTCACTAGGCATTGTTCATTGACCATGACCTTGTGGTCATCCTGTACCCAGGCAATCCGATATGGATGTGGGTGTTTCTGTCTCTTGAGCTTCAACTTTGTCACCATCTCTTCTGACACCAAATTGTCAGTGCTTCCACTATCAATGATCACATCACAACATTTACCTTCACACTTGCACCTGGTGCGAAACAGGCTCCTTCTTTGCTCAGGTTCATTCTCACCACTCAACAGGACTCTTCTGTTAATCAACGTTTCTCCTCTTTCAGCATCTTCAGAATTTGATGATCTGGCATCTTCAGCTACATGTGCAACTCTGGCCTGGCCTTCATTTCTCCTCTCTGTTCTTCCTTGGCGCTGAGGACATTCAAATGCCCTATGACCTTCTTCTCCACAGTGAAAACATGTTCCACGGAAGCCACCTCTTCCAGATCCTTGTCCTCTTCCTCTTCCTCTCTGATCTCTATTATTCTGATCCTGGAAGCGATTGGAATTATTTCCTCGCTGATTCTGACTGCTACTGGCCTCATCCTTCTTTTTTGGATCTTCATTTCGGCCACCATATGACCGTCCACCAGATCGTCCACCGCGACCTCTTCCGTTTTGTCTGCTCTCAAACTTCTTGTTCAGCTTTTCCTCTACTTTTAGGGCAAACTGGTATGCCTCTTCAATACTGTTCATTCGAACCAGATTCAGCTCCTCCTGAATGCTTGGCCTTAACCCATTAAGGTATCGGGCAACTTTCTCCTTATCAGCTTCTGCATGGCCTGTTCTGATGAGAAGTCGATAGAACTCCTCTGTATACTCCTGAACAGATCTTCCTGCTTGCTTCAAACTCTGCATTTTGTTCAGTAGGTCAAGCTCATAATCAACAGGAATGAACTGTCGCTTTAATTTATCCACCATCCGATCCCATCTTGTGATTTTATCTTTCCCTCTTCTATTTCGCTCCAACTGAATTTCTTGCCACCAGATCTTCGCATGACCTTTCAATCTGGCCTTCGCAAATTTGACCCTATCAGGATCGTCAACATCTTCGTACTCAAAATATTCCTCACATTCATTGATCTAGTCAATCAATTCCTCTGGGTTAAGATTTCTAGAAAATGTAGGAACCTCAATCTTAGGTCTTTTTCCAATCTTGGAAATGGCCCGAAAAAGTCTTTCTTCCTCCTGGTTCACAATTTCGGCTTCTCCTTCTTGATATTCTTCTTCGGCTTCATCCTCGCTTTCGTCTCTGACATTGAGATTCATTCCTCTGCGAATCTCTTCTTGCAATGCTCGCACTTGTCTCTGCAGCTCTCTAACCTCAGGTGTCACAGCACCAACTCTTCCGCCACGTTCTCGTCGTGGAGGCATTTTCGCGATGCGCGCTGAAACCCTAGCCACGGTCCTGGTGCAAACTGCCTCACAGTCGGTGATCTGTTTACACACTCAAGAACTCCTGCTCTGATACCACTTGATGAAGGGTGCTCCCCTTAATACCACAAACACATAACAGAAATAGAGAAACAACAACAATAATATGCAAGAACAGAAAATTGGCTTCTTATTATCTCCACAAATGTGGAATTACAAACTTTCAGAATTACAATATGCAAAGCCACATGGGCATTCCTTACAATATTCTGTAGGACAAAGCCTCGAACTATTACCCAGAACTATTCTGAACTGCCTAAGACAATAATACAGCCTTCCTTATATAGGCAATTATCCACCGCCTGGGAAGGTTCCAGAATTTTAGCCAATAAGGCCGACCAAACTTAGAATTATTTTATTTTACATTTTATTACATCATAGTCGGCTCAAGATAACCTTTGAAACCCGAACAGAAATTTTGAAGAAAATTATTTTTCGCCATTTCAGGTGGCCCAACTTCCGAAGACCATAAGTCATCACCAGTTGACCCGCTCGGCCACCATAACCCCATTTCGAAAACGCCACGAAGCGCTCTACAGGCTTGACTGGCGCAAGCGCCTGTCACCCAAATTTTTGACCTCATCCGGGGCCTCTAAAGCCTTCAAAACTGAGTTCAAAGTTTCTGTACCCTACTACCAATACCAAAAATCTTCAATATCTTCCAATATACACTTGATCTGGGAATGAAACTTTACTGGCAGACTTATATGACCAAAGTGAACCTCCAAGAAAGAAATCAGATCATTCTGAGCACATACGAAAATTACCAAAAATAGTAACTTTCCATAAATAGCAGCTCTGCACAAAATAGCCCTTATTGAATATAAAAATAGAAATATTTTTGGGTGATGCAAGATTGCTCTTACACCCAGGATGCTCCTGCATCAGACACCCAGGGTAATTTGAGAAGTGACCCTGTCACGACTCAGGTGCACAGAGGAAAACCAAGATGGTGAACCTCCTCCTTTGTTAGCCATGATGAATCTTCTAAAGGTCGTCCTTTCCATTTGACCAAATACTCTTCATATGTCCTATTCCTTGTGCTTCTACCAACACGACTGTCCAGTATGTCTTCGATCTCCTTAGTGTCTGAACTAGTTGCTGGAATACTCCACTGTGCTACTGTGATCTCATCTTCAACACCTCCTTCATGATACTCTGTCAGATCTGAAATGTTAAAAACTGGTGAAATATTTAGCTCAGTAGGCAATTCTACCTCATATGCATTTCCTGAATCATATTTCTTCAGTATCCTACATGGTCCAAACTTCTTCATTTTCAGCTTGTTATATGTACCAACTGGAAACCGCTCCTTCCGCAAATGAACCATGACTTCATCGCCAACCTGAAATTCCTTATACCTCCTTTTCTCATCTGCCTTAGCCTTATACTGTGCATTCATCTTGGTAATATGCTTCCTCACCTCTTCATGGATGTTCTTCAAGTGCTCTGCAAAATCCTCAGCTTCAGCACTACTTATTTCTCCTTTATCTATCTTCATTAATTCAGATGCATTTCTTGGACTACTTCCATATACAATCTGGAATGGTGATTTACCAGTGCTCCTCTTGACAGAATTATTGTATGCAAATTTTGCCTGTGGTAAAATCAAATCCCATCCCGTTGGCTTATCTCCAACCAAACATCTCAGCAAATTTCTCAAACTCCTATTCACCACCTCTATCTGTCCATCAGTCTGTGGATGATGTGATGAACTAAACTTCAAATCTGTCTTCAACTTCTTCCACAATGTACGCCAGAAATATCCAACAAACTTAGTGTCCCGATCTCAAACTATGGTCTTTGGCAAACCATGAAGTCTCACTACTTCTCTGAAAAACAATTCTGCTACATGAACAGCATCATTAGTCTTCTTGCAGGGAATAAAATGTGTCATCTTTGAAAATCTGTCAACCACTACAAAAATTGAATCATGTCCCCGCTGAGTCCTCGGTAAACCAAGAACAAAGTCCATGCTGATATCCTCCCAAGGCTTCTCTGGTACAGGTAATGGCTGATACAACCCTGTATTCTGCTTCACTCCTTTCGCCATCTGACATACTCTGCAACTCTGTACAAACTTCTTCACATCTTGCTGCAATTGTGGCCAATAATAATTTTCACTAACCAAAGAAAGGGTTTTGTCACGACCAAAATATCCAGCCAATCCCCCGCTATGCTTCTCCTTGATGAGATTCTCCCTCATAGAACTTCGTGGAATGCACAACTGACTCCCTCTGAATAGCATATCATCCTGGATGATGAAATCCAACCATTTCGTCCTGTCTAGAGTAACAGGTTCTGTACAAGCTTTCCAAGCTTCACCAAAATCAGGATCCTCTGGATACAAATTTTTGAGTTCCTTGAACCCAACCACTTCAGTCCGCATTTCTGTCAGCAATAGTTGCCTTCTGCTAAGAGCATCTGCAACCCTATTAGACTTTCCACTCCTGTGTTTCAAAACAAATGTATAACTCTGCAAAAACTCAACCCATTTCAAATGCCTCTGATTCAACTTTCCTTGACTATTCAAATATTGCAAAGCTTGATGATCAGTATACAAAACAAACTCCTTAGGAAGCAGATAATGTCTCCACTTCTTTAATGCCTGAACTATAGCATAAAATTCCTGATCATAAACAGAATATTTCCTCTTGGCATCATTTAACTTCTCACTGAAATAAGCAACAGGTTTACCTTCTTGGCTCATAACAGCTCCTATTGCAGTACCACTAGCATCACAATCTACTTGAAACACCTTATTAAAAACTGGAAGTGCTAAAATAGGTTGTTCTGTAACTTTTTGTTTCAACAATTGAAAACTCTTGTCTGCCCCATTAGTCCACTTAAACTCTTTTCTATCCCCTCTCATTGTTTC
The DNA here is from genome assembly GCA_027943335.1 of Chamaecyparis obtusa. NCBI lineage: Eukaryota > Viridiplantae > Streptophyta > Pinopsida > Cupressales > Cupressaceae > Chamaecyparis > Chamaecyparis obtusa. The sequence continues at coordinate 3,388 of BSBK01008364.1, read as the reverse complement.
AGTCAAGGGACCACAAATACTGCTAAAATTTTTGATAAACTTTCTGTAAAAGCTAGCCAAACCATGAAAAGATCTTACCTCAGTAGCACTCCTTGGAGTAGGCCATTCAAGGATAGCCTATACCTTCTCTGGGTCTATTTTTAGACCTTCTGCTGAAACTACAAATCCCAAATACACTAACTCTTTCTTCACAAAACTGCACTTCTTCAAATTAATCAACAATTTCTCTTCTCTCAACTTCTCAAATACCATACGAATATGCATCATATGCTCATCCAATGTCTTACTAAAGATCAAAATATCATCTAGGTAAACAATGACAAACTTACCCAAAAATTCTTTCAGAACCTCATTCATGAGCCGCATGAAAGTGCTCGGTGCATTGGTTAGCCCGAAAGGCATGACTAACCATTCATACAGTCCTTCCTTTGTCTTGAAGGCAGTCTTCCATTCATCTCCTTCTCTGATCCGAATCTGATGATATCCACTTTTCAGATCTATCTTTGAAAAATACACAGCTCCACTCAAACAGTCCATAATATCATCCATTCGTGGCAATGGAAACCTGTACTTGATTGTGATCTTGTTTATTGCCCTAGAATCTGTACACATCCTCCACTCTCCATTCTTCTTTGGTGCTAATACCGCTGGTACAGCACAGGGACTCAGACTCTCTCGAATCAACCCCTTCTGTAACAGTTCATGTACTTGTCTGTTCAACTCCTCACTTTCTGCAGGTGTCATTCTGTGTGCTGCCTTATCCGGCAAACTCGCTCCTGGGATCAAGTCCATCTGATGACTGATCTTCCTGACTGGTGGTAATCCATCAGGCACGTTATCGGATACAATATCCTGAAATTCATTCAACAAATCTGCAACTTCTACAGGAACATCTTCTACTTCCTCTTTACCAGCTTTTGGAATTAAAGCAAAACATACATGCTCATGCCTCATACCATCTAGGAATTTCCTTCCATCAACAAATGTTATTCTTGCATTACCACATACCTTTTCTTCGGTCTCCTTCAATGGCTTTAGCTTATGTCGCACTCCATCTTTTGTCAGGGAATAGGTATTTGCACGACCATCGTGTACAGCACATCTGTCAAACTGCCACGGTCTACCCAATAACATATGACATGCATCCATAGAGATGATATCGCATAGTACCTCATCTTGGTACCCCGCCGATCTTGAACTTCACTAGGCATTGTTCATTGACCATGACCTTGTGGTCATCCTGTACCCAGGCAATCCGATATGGATGTGGGTGTTTCTGTCTCTTGATCTTCAACTTTGTCACCATCTCTTCTGACACCAAATTGTCAGTGCTTCCACTATCAATGATCACATCACAACATTTACCTTCACACTTGCACCTGGTGCGAAACAGGCTCCTTCTTTGCTCAGGTTCATTCTCACCACTCAACAGGACTCTTCTGTTAATCAACGTTTCTCCTCTTTCAGCATCTTCAGAATTTGATGATCTGGCATCTTCATCTACATGTGCAACTCTGGCCTGGCCTTCATTTCTCCTCTCTGTTCTTCCTTGGTGCTGAGGACATTCAAATGCCCTATGACCTTCTTCTCCACAGTGAAAACATGTTCCACGGAAGCCACCTCTTCCAGATCCTTGTCCTCTTCCTCTTCCTCTCTGATCTCTATTATTCTGATCCTGGAAGCGATTGGAATTATTTCCTCGCTGATTCTGACTGCTACTGGCCTCATCCTTCTTTTTTGGATCTTCATTTCGGCCACCATATGACCGTCCACCAGATCGTCCACCGCGACCTCTTCCGTTTTATCTGCTCTCAAACTTCTTGTTCAACTTTTCCTCTACTTTTAGGGCAAACTGGTATGCCTCTTCAATACTATTCATTCGAACCAGATTCAGCTCCTCCTGAATGCTTGGCCTTAACCCATTAAGGTATCGGGCAACTTTCTCCTTATCAGCTTCTGCATGGCCTGTTCTGATGAGAAGTCGATAGAACTCCTCTGTATACTCCTGAACAGATCTTCCTGCTTGCTTCAAACTCTGCATTTTGTTCAGTAGGTCAAGCTCATAATCAACAGGAATGAACTGTCGCTTTAATTTATCCACCATCCGATCCCATCTTGTGATTTTATCTTTCCCTCTTCTATTTCGCTCCAACTGAATTTCTTGCCACCAGATCTTCGCATGACCTTTCAATCTGGCCTTCGCAAATTTGACCCTATCAGGATCATCAACATCTTCGTACTCAAAATATTCCTCACATTCATTGATCCAGTCAATCAATTCCTCTGGGTTAAGATTTCTAGAAAATGTAGGAACCTCAATCTTAGGTCTTTTCCCAATCTTGGAAATGGCCCGAAAAAATCTTTCTTCCTCCTGGTTCACAATTTCGGCTTCTCCTTCTTGATATTCTTCTTCGGCTTCATCCTCGCTTTCGTCTCTGACATTGAGATTCATTCCTCTGCGAATCTCTTCTTGCAATGCTCGCACTTGTCTCTGCAGCTCTCTAACCTCAGGTGTCACAGCACCAACTCTTCCGCCACGTTCTCGTCGTGGAGGCATTTTCGCGATGCGCGCTGAAACCCTAGCCACGGTCCTGGTGCAAACTGCCTCACAGTCGGTGATCTGTTTACACACTCAAGAACTCCTGCTCTGATACCACTTGATGAAGGGTGCTCCCCTTAATACCACAAACACATAACAGAAATAGAGAAACAACAACAATAATATGCAAGAACAGAAAATTGGCTTCTTATTATCTCCACAAATGTGGAATTACAAACTTTCAGAATTACAATATGCAAAGCCACATGGGCATTCCTTACAATATTCTATAGGACAAAGCCTCGAACTATTACCCAGAACTATTCTGAACTGCCTAAGACAATAATACAGCCTTCCTTATATAGGCAATTATCCACCGCCTGGGAAGGTTCCAGAATTTTAGCCAATAAGGCCGACCAAACTTAGAATTATTTTATTTTACATTTTATTACATCATAGTCGGCTCAAGATAACCTTTGAAACCCGAACAGAAATTTTGAAGAAAATTATTTTTCGCCATTTCAGGTGGCCCAACTTCCGAAGACCATAAGTCATCACCAGTTGACCCGCTCGGCCCACCATAACCCCATTTCGAAAACGCCACGAAGCGCTCTACAGGCTTGACTGGCGCAAGCGCCCGTCACCCAAATTTTCGACCTCATCCGGGGCCTCTAAAGCCTTCAAAACTGAGTTCAAAGTTTCTGTACCCTACTACCAATACCGAAAATCTTCAATATCTTCCAATATACACTTGATCTGGGAATGAAACTTTACTGGCAGACTTATATGACCAAAGTGAACCTCCAAGAAAGAAATCAGATCATTCTGAGCACATACAAAAATTACCAA